>CM062811.1:850542309-851066379 GCA_031772625.1 Pinus tabuliformis
CTCATCTAATTCACTTGACTTTCATGAGTAAACTTAACTCCTTTTTTTTCCCGTAGAAAAAGTCGTAATTTATATTCATATTGAAATAAATTACATTTTGTAGATGCTTATAGCATATGCATATAGCTGTCCATGAAAAGGACCAGTATACTGATAAAAATAAAAAATGTTTACAAATACATCAAGCCTATACTTTTCTGCCCTTCTTCTTCTCCACCCTACGCCAACCCTGAGAGTCAGAAGGGGGGACAATGAGGGCCTGCGAGTACTCTTGTGTGTTCACTGGAGGTTCTTTGTCGGATTCTGATCCTTCAGATCCATGAGTTCTCTTGTTGCCACTAACTTCCAGCTGTGGAGTTTCTTGCTGCTTTAAATGGCCCTTCAATTGAGGGTCTGGTGCTTTTTCTTCCTGTGTGCCATTCTGTTCCATATTTGTATCAGGTTCCTCTTGGTTCGCTGCGTATGAAGCTTCCTTCTGAGTCTTCATTTCTTGGGGTACCTCTGCATTCTCTGCGGGGGTGTCTTCCTCTTCTGCTTCTGATTCTTCATCATCTGAGTCACGGGGGGAATTGCCATCCTTTCCTCTGCTTCCCTTTCTGCTTCTTTTTACTGTTTGCTTTTTTGGCTTCTGGGCATGTGCTTTGCAGGTGTCCTGTCTGCCTGCAGAGCCTGCATCTGAAAGCCGTATTTTCATAGTCTAGTGCTTGCAGCCAGTTTTGTTGTTTGTAGATCAGCCTTATGTTAGATATCATTTTTTGGGATTCAACTGCGTTAAGTAAGTCATTCAAACGTATGACCATTTCCATGAGAGGTAGTCGTAACTGACTAATTTCTCATTATTTTTGAATAGTTCACTTAGCACTCATTGCATCGGGTGATGCTCACAGGGGTGAAGAAGTGGGATTGAAACTAGTGAAATGTGGAGAACGAATCACATAGCATCAATCATCACTTCCGGGGCTTGCACCCGGTAACCAGGACTTCCCAGGAGGTCACCCATCCTAGAACTCCTCTGGCTCAAGCGCGCTTAACTGTGGAGTTTTTCCCACAATCAAGCCCACTTAGCTTGCTACCCCATTTGCAAAACCTTAGCAAGTATTGTGCCTCATGAACCATTCAAGTAGAGATCCCTTGACTCTTTTTGAATTTAAGTATGGGGGATTTACGCAGTGCATTATATTAGATATCATTTTTTGGGATTCAACTGCGTTAAGTAAGTCATTCAAACGTATGACCATTTCCATGAGAGGTAGTCGTAACTGACTAATTTCTCATGATTTTTGAATAGTTCACTTAGCACTCATTGCATCGGGTGATGCTCACAGGGGTGAAGAAGTGGGATTGAAACTAGTGAAATGTGGAGAACGAATCACATAGCATCAATCATCACTTCCGGGGCTTGCACCCGGTAACCAGGACTTCCCAAGAGGTCACCCATCCCAAAACTCCTCTGGCTCAAGCGCGCTTAACTGTGGAGTTTTTCCCACAATCAAGCCCACTTAGCTTGCTACCCCATTTGCAAAACCTTAGCAAGTATTGTGCCTCATGAACCATTCAAGTAGAGATCCCTTGACTCTTTTTGAATTTAAGTATGGGGGATTTACGCAGTGCATTATATTAGATATCATTTTTTGGGATTCAACTGCGTTAAGTAAGTCATTCAAACGTATGACCATTTCCATGAGAGGTAGTCGTAACTGACTAATTTCTCATGATTTTTGAATAGTTCACTTAGCACTCATTGCATCGGGTGATGCTCACAGGGGTGAAGAAGTGGGATTGAAACTAGTGAAATGTGGAGAACGAATCACATAGCATCAATCATCACTTTCGGGGCTTGCACCCGGTAACCAGGACTTCCCAGGAGGTCACCCATCCCAGAACTCCTCTGGCTCAAGCGCGCTTAACTGTGGAGTTTTTCCCACAATCAAGCCCACTTAGCTTGCTACCCCATTTGCAAAACCTTAGCAAGTATTGTGCCTCATGAACCATTCAAGTAGAGATCCCTTGACTCTTTTTGAATTTAAGTATGGGGGATTTACGCAGTGCATTATATTAGATATCATTTTTTGGGATTCAACTGCGTTAAGTAAGTCATTCAAACGTATGACCATTTCCATGAGAGGTAGTCGTAACTGACTAATTTCTCATGATTTTTGAATAGTTCACTTAGCACTCATTGCATCAGGTGATGCTCACAGGGGTGAAGAAGTGGGATTGAAACTAGTGAAATGTGGAGAACGAATCACATAGCATCAATCATCACTTCCGGGGCTTGCACCCGGTAACCAGGACTTCCCAGGAGGCCACCCATCCCAGAACTCCTCTGGCTCAAGCGCGCTTAACTGTGGAGTTTTTCCCACAATCAAGCCCACTTAGCTTGCTACCCCATTTGCAAAACCTTAGCAAGTATTGTGCCTCATGAACCATTCAAGTAGAGATCCCTTGACTCTTTTTGAATTTAAGTATGGGGGATTTACGCAGTGCATTATATTAGATATCATTTTTTGGGATTCAACTGCGTTAAGTAAGTCATTCAAACGTATGACCATTTCCATGAGAGGTAGTCGTAACTGACTAATTTCTCATGATTTTTGAATAGTTCACTTAGCACTCATTGCATCGGGTGATGCTCACAGGGGTGAAGAAGTGGGATTGAAACTAGTGAAATGTGGAGAACGAATCACATAGCATCAATCATCACTTCCGGGGCTTGCACCCGGTAACCAGGACTTCCCAGGAGGTCACCCATCCCAGAACTCCTCTGGCTCAAGCGCGCTTAACTGTGGAGTTTTTCCCACAATCAAGCCCACTTAGCTTGCTACCCCATTTGCAAAACCTTAGCAAGTATTGTGCCTCATGAACCATTCAAGTAGAGATCCCTTGACTCTTTTTGAATTTAAGTATGGGGGATTTACGCAGTGCATTATATTAGATATCATTTTTTGGGATTCAACTGCGTTAAGTAAGTCATTCAAACGTATGACCATTTCCATGAGAGGTAGTCGTAACTGACTAATTTCTCATGATTTTTGAATAGTTCACTTAGCACTCATTGCATCGGGTGATGCTCACAGGGGTGAAGAAGTGGGATTGAAACTAGTGAAATGTGGAGAACGAATCACATAGCATCAATCATCACTTCCGGGGCTTGCACCCGGTAACCAGGACTTCCCAGGAGGTCACCCATCCCAGAACTCCTTTGGCTCAAGCGCGCTTAACTGTGGAGTTTTTCCCACAATCAAGCCCACTTAGCTTGCTACCCCATTTGCAAAACCTTAGCAAGTATTGTGCCTCATGAACCATTCAAGTAGAGATCCCTTGACTCTTTTTGAATTTAAGTATGGGGGATTTACGCAGTGCATTATATTAGATATCATTTTTTGGGATTCAACTGCGTTAAGTAAGTCATTCAAACGTATGACCATTTCCATGAGAGGTAGTCGTAACTGACTAATTTCTCATGATTTTTGAATAGTTCACTTAGCACTCATTGCATCGGGTGATGCTCACAGGGGTGAAGAAGTGGGATTGAAACTAGTGAAATGTGGAGAACGAATCACATAGCATCAATCATCACTTCCGGGGCTTGCACCCAGTAACCAGGACTTCCCAGGAGGTCACCCATCCCAGAACTCCTCTGGCTCAAGCGCGCTTAACTGTGGAGTTTTTCCCACAATCAAGCCCACTTAGCTTGCTACCCCATTTGCAAAACCTTAGCAAGTATTGTGCCTCATGAACCATTCAAGTAGAGATCCCTTGACTCTTTTTGAATTTAAGTATGGGGGATTTACGCAGTGCATTATATTAGATATCATTTTTTGGGATTCAACTGCGTTAAGTAAGTCATTCAAACGTATGACCATTTCCATGAGAGGTAGTCGTAACTGACTAATTTCTCATGATTTTTGAATAGTTCACTTAGCACTCATTGCATCGGGTGATGCTCACAGGGGTGAAGAAGTGGGATTGAAACTAGTGAAATGTGGAGAACGAATCACATAGCATCAATCATCACTTCCGGGGCTTGCACCCGGTAACCAGGACTTCCCAGGAGGTCACCCATCCCAGAACTCCTCTGGCTCAAGCGCGCTTAACTGTGGAGTTTTTCCCACAATCAAGCCCACTTAGCTTGCTACCCCATTTGCAAAACCTTAGCAAGTATTGTGCCTCATGAACCATTCAAGTAGAGATCCCTTGACTCTTTTTGAATTTAAGTATGGGGGATTTACGCAGTGCATTATATTAGATATCATTTTTTGGGATTCAACTGCGTTAAGTAAGTCATTCAAACGTATGACCATTTCCATGAGAGGTAGTCGTAACTGACTAATTTCTCATGATTTTTGAATAGTTCACTTAGCACTCATTGCATCGGGTGATGCTCACAGGGGTGAAGAAGTGGGATTGAAACTAGTGAAATGTGGAGAACGAATCACATAGCATCAATCATCACTTCCGGGGCTTGCACCCGGTAACCAAGACTTCCCAGGAGGTCACCCATCCCAGAACTCCTTTGGCTCAAGCGCGCTTAACTGTGGAGTTTTTCCCACAATCAAGCCCACTTAGCTTGCTACCCCATTTGCAAAACCTTAGCAAGTATTGTGCCTCATGAACCATTCAAGTAGAGATCCCTTGACTCTTTTTGAATTTAAGTATGGGGGATTTACGCAGTGCATTATATTAGATATCATTTTTTGGGATTCAACTGCGTTAAGTAAGTCATTCAAACGTATGATCATTTCCATGAGAGGTAGTCGTAACTGACTAATTTCTCATGATTTTTGAATAGTTCACTTAGCACTCATTGCATCGGGTGATGCTCACAGGGGTGAAGAAGTGGGATTGAAACTAGTGAAATGTGGAGAACGAATCACATAGCATCAATCATCACTTCCGGGGCTTGCACCCGGTAACCAGGACTTCCCAGGAGGTCACCCATCCCAGAACTCCTCTGGCTCAAGCGCGCTTAACTGTGGAGTTTTTCCCACAATCAAGCCCACTTAGCTTGCTACCCCATTTGCAAAACCTTAGCAAGTATTGTGCCTCATGAACCATTCAAGTAGAGATCCCTTGACTCTTTTTGAATTTAAGTATGGGGGATTTACGCAGTGCATTATATTAGATATCATTTTTTGGGATTCAACTGCGTTAAGTAAGTCATTCAAACGTATGACCATTTCCATGAGAGGTAGTCGTAACTGACTAATTTCTCATGATTTTTGAATAGTTCACTTAGCACTCATTGCATCGGGTGATGCTCACAGCCTTATGTTGTCTGGCAGTCCTTTGCTTAGATCTACTTCCACACAAATGCGTGCAAAAGTGTATACCCTTTCATCAATCCTCTCCAGATTTGTTTTGATATATTTCCCTATGTTGTTCCCAATTCCTTCCAAGACCTGTTCACTCCAAAAGTGAAGGGGAAGATTGTATAGACGGACCCAAACCGACACTTTGGATACAGTCATGTTGTTTGGATCGAAATCTGGGAACCATGGGGTCATGAACAGCCCCGATGTTCCCCAGAACCAAGGCCCATCTCTGATGATTTTTTCTCTGACTTCCGAGGATGCGAATCTAACTATAAAAAATCCCTTGGAGCATAAATGTATATCACATTCCATGGTCCAAGTGGTGAAAATCCAATGGAATAGATCCATTGGTTTTGGCCAGAAACTGTTAAAACGGCAGATTAGGGCCTGCGTTTCATAGGTCTTAACGAAAACATCAAGCCCTGTAGAGTCAAAGTTTAGGGTTGGGGTTTGCCCTAACTGATCTACTATGTATGGCCTAGGAGTATACTTGCCTTGATCTGGAGAGGATCCTGTATCTTTGTTACCCTGAAGAATGTTTTTGTAGGAGGAACCTCCTTTGGGTTGCTGCTGAGATGCTGTCTTTTTCCCCTTATCCCCTCCTGAGGAGTTTTTGTCTCCCCCTAAGCTGCTTGTCTGGCCCTGAGGAGGGGCTCCTCCTCTCAGTCTGAGGTTCAAAACAATGGTTTCTCCTGAGCTAATCCCATAGCTTCCCATGGTTCTGTTGTCTTGGAGAGACCATCTGCCATTGACTAAGTGTTGGATCTGGCTAGGGTATCCAGTCAATGCACAGATTTGCTGCTTCAGCTGCAACACAGTACTTTCTGCATGTACCCATACTAAAAAAGATTGCGTCTCTGGGGTTTTAATGAAAATCTGGAAAATCTAGAAACGATTATTGGTTACCTGATGTCTGCTGTTTATCTGAGCTCTGCCTGAACCAGTGTCTATGCTGGTTGCCAGATGGTCCAGCTGTGTGCCTTCTTCCAGGTCTTGCCTCTTATTGGGTCGATCTGCCTTCAGGAAAGCGTGCCCTCCGCTCATTCGATGCCTAATCCGGCCGATCTGTTTCCTTGGTTCTGAATAGACTTGTAACTTGCTCCGATCTGTTAGATCCGGCCTGGATCTGTGGAATTTGAGCCGAGAATTTGTGTGGTGGGTTGGATCTGCTACATGCAGTCCCCCATCTTTACATGCAAAGGATGGCAATGGGGCGATTGGCCTGAAGAACGGCCAACTGGCTAGATCTGCGTAGATCTGCCCAAGCCCTGACGATTCTCCGCCCCCGAATAGGATTCTGAATGAAAAAGCAAAGATTGTTTGCCAATCTCTGTCCTCGCTCGGCTTCCCGGTCTCTTCCTTCCGATCTACCTTTGTTTTGTTCAACCCTTCCAATATATCTGCTATGCCCAGAGCATCGGGATCTTTCCTGGCGATGGACTGAGTGAACGCGTCCTTGCAGGTTGTTCGAAAGGGTTTCGGGGGCTCCGTCACCACGCTTTTGAGGCCGGACCTGCGAAGGCCAGAGACTATGGCCGTCCCTTCTGCTTCGCCTCCAACATTCACCCAATCGATGGCTCCAATGCCGGCACAGGGGAGGCTCGCTGCCATGGCCATCTTCCAAGTAAACTTAACTCCTATTTAAACATTTGATCCAAATATGGTAAAAATGTTGTAATCTTTAAAGTTTTTTGATTTGACAAAAATAAAATAAAAAACATAAAATTAATTATTATAATTATAATTAATAATTAAATTAACCTAGATCTATCTTAATTCTGGATTTACTAAACCCTTAAAAAATAAAATTAATCATTATAATTATAATTAATAATTAAATTAACCTAGATCCATCTTAATTGAATTTACTAAACCTTCAAAAATCAAATTTCTTCACCTACAAAACGCTTTTAAAATGAAAAAAAAAAATTGAACTTCTCAACGTGTAATAGCTATATTATTTATAAAAAAACACAAATTTAAATTACATTTATTAAAAAAACACAAATTTAAATTTATAATAGGAAATATTGATTTTGGCAAAATTTTATCATTTGCCAAAGGGCACAAATATAGCACCGAACGCACCCCTAAACTTTTTGGTTGTGATGCAATTTAGCGAACTTAAAATTCACAATTAATAAACATTATTAAATTTAAGGGTTACTTATTGCGAATCCAAGATTTGCTCCGCATTTAAGGGTGACTTATGCCGAATCCAAGGTTTGACAATTAATAAACATTATTAAAATATCAGAACTTTCTCCTTTGATATGCTGCGCATACCGGCTTTTAGCTAAATCATTTAGTTATCACGCTACATTGTTCCCTTTCTTGAATTAGTTTTAGTCGTCCCTTATTTATAATTCCATATGATAATTCTCAATTTTTAGCCCACATAATCTCATTTTATAATACTTTTATTTTAGAGATAAAATTTACGACTCGTTTAATTTTTTTTTTTATTTTAGAAATTAAATTTACGATTGGTTCAATTTTATGTGATGTAATTTTATTTTTTATAAAATATTATTTTTCTCAATTATTGAATTCAAAAAACAAAAAACTTAGTGTCTATTTTAGTAGGTCTTAACAATATTATAATGATGTAAATTTTGATAATAATTTTAATTTTATTGGATCACATGACTATTTTGTCTATTTAATATTTTTTTGGTATTCTTCATCATCATTCCAAATGTTTTTCATCATATTATGTGTATATTGTTTGTTTGAACTATGCTCAGAAAGATCAAATGTAGCTGTAACAAATCCTATAGAACCTTACGACCTTTTCTACTTTATAACCAGTGTGCATTACTAGAGCGAGGAATTTGCAAAAAGTCTTTATGTTTCTATAAATTTTGAATTCAATCTATGATACAAGTATTTCATACATTTTTTTCAATGAATGACTCACAAGTGTTTAATAGAATAACTCAAATGATATGCTTGGTGATCTTTTTAAATACATGATAATTATAAAAGTCTAATTTGTAAATATAGAAATTTTGTATTATTATGCTTTTTTTTTAATTATTTGTGTTAAAAAAAACCTACTACACACTTCAAACTCAATGTAGTGCTTGATAAACTAGTGTTCTTCAAATGCAACAATTTATCATTTTACAACTCATGTTATAGCTACATGTTTGTTATGATAGGATTTAGATGCATTATTGTTCTAATATCATAATCCATGACTCCTTGTAATTGTTTGAATAACATTATTAATTTTAGATGTGATTGGGAAAACAAATTGCCATATGTGTGTGCTATATTATATGTGGGTATTGAGGATTGGTGAGAATGGCTAGGGTTTCCTATGATCAAACCTGTTGTTGATTTGGGGTAGCATCAGATGTCCTCTAGCCATGAAAATTGGTGGAGAGGCTAAAGCACATGAGATCTCCAAGACCCAAAAATGGTTTGGACAGATTCTAAACGGTTTGGGAGACATTAAAATAAGTAATATTTTTAATGGAGTTCCTAAGTCTAAACTTAGCAAAAATAAAATATTGATGTGTATTAATATAAAACTGGGTTAGAATGTTACAAAAGTCATGGATCAAGCCAAATCTAATCGTTGTTGTTGATTAGAGATTTAATCTCGGCCGTTGATGGACCAACGAGAAAAGTATAAGAGGAAGCTTGAGGATCAATTGGAGAATACACCAGAGTGATCAGTCATTCTATTCTCTAGAGCAGGGTTTGCTAAGAGAGATAGAATCAATGATCAGCATCAAGGGGAAATGAATACATATCAAAGAGGTAGAGTTGGTACCAGAGAGAATGCAGATCTAGGAGAGGTTGACGTAGAGGATGTTGGGTGCTACGCAGAGGCAGCTAAGAGCTGCACAGAGCTAGGAAAGGCCAACGTGTATGACGCAGAGGATCCAAGGGCTTACGGAGAAGCTCCAGAAGCTGATGCAAAGGCCAGCAGAGCTGACGCAAGGCCAAGAGGCAATGCTGGGAGGATTTTGTGGGACAAACTAGGAGCTGGTGAGCTGGGTAGGGTCACGCAATCCCTATCAGAGTGACGCAAAGCAATGGAATTTGAAATTGTTGCTGCGGGTTCATTCATTGGTAATTAATCAGCCAGAATATATGTCTCTAAGGAGAGGTAATACTACCGAGGGAATTCTCTGTTGGGTGAACCATTTCTGGCACCATGGTTGTATTCTGAAAACTACATAATAATAAAACCCTCTGAATAGCTGCACTGGTTTTCCCGCATTGGGTTTTTCCAGGGACATTGGTCTAAAAATAACGGTGTCACTTGTGTGTTTGTTTTCTTTTAGTTGATGATTTGTAGATGTTGATACTGCACTTGTGTTTATTTTTAGTATTTACATGGTAAATAACTTGTTAAGTAATTAAACAAGTAGGAAGAAATAAACTAGATAGTATAGGAAGAATTCCTAACGGGTTAAACTTAGAAAATTCCAACATGCTATCAGAGCATGGTTGCAAATCACAGGATAACTGAAGGCATAAGCTAGCAGAGCAGTAACAACAGATTCAGTTATCTCGAGTGACAAAGTTGATTTGTGCAGAAGACGACAAAGGAAGGAGTGACGCAGAGAGACTGTGTCATTAGTCTGAGCCAGAGAGAGGCTAGCGCAGAGGCTATGGGAGGCAAAATCAGGCTCACACAGAGCCATGCAAGGGCCAGGAGGGTTGATGTAGTTGGCTAAGGGAGCTGATTTGCCAGTGCCAGGATTACGTAGAGCCAAGTGGCTCAATCCTTTAGTTGCTGGGGTATAGGAGGCTGCGGGTAATTTGTGGAGCAAAGCTAGTGGGGTACTGTGGTCAGAACAATACCTAACATGACAAGACCAAGGAGGAAGGATTTCCAGAAGGGAAATCGAGACTCAGAGGAAGTCGAACTGAGAACTTCTAGACGGGAAGTTGAGAGACTTAGCAGGAGTCGAACAAAGAACTTCCAGGAGGGAAGTAGAGAGACCTGGAGGAGTTGAAAGAAGAGCAACATAATGGCCATAAATGGAATGAGAGATCAAGATAGGTTGGATGGAGCATCCAACTTTGTGGTCTGAAAGGTTGGGATATTGTCCATTCTAGACAGATATCGCATCAAGGACTTCACCTTGAAAACAATAGCGATCCCAGTTGACCCAGCTGAAAATGAGAAGTACGAGGAGGCAATGGCCAGGGCAAAGTGCATCATCCTTGATGGGGTCAAGGATCGTGTGGTGTCACATATTGCCGAGAAGGACACAGAAAATGAGATGTGGGAGGCCTTGAAGAAATTGTACCAGCATACTTCCATGTAGAGGAAGTGTTACTTGAAAATCAACTACAATCATACCAGATGCAGAAGGGAGAGCAGATAGATTTCTTCCTCGGTCGATTGAAGGAGATTCATGACCAACTAACTTGCATAGGGGCCATGCTGGATCAGGAATTGATGGTGAGGACTACATTGAATGCAATATTAGAGGATTGGGAGGTATTTGTCCAGAGAGTAATGGGCAGGACAAGCCTTCTGGATTGTGAGGAACTGTGGGTGGATCTTTGTCAAGAAGAGATCAGATGGGTGACCAAGGTAGGGAGTAGTGGAAAAGGGGTCAAGATCAAGAAGGAGGAAGAAGAGCATGCATCTCTAGCATCTATGGGAAAGCAGGAGAAGAGAGAGAAGAAGGACCTCTCCAAGGTCAAGTGCTTCCATTGTGGGGAACTGGGTCATTTTGAGAACTAGTGTCCTAGGAAGAAGATTAAGGGAGAGGCTTTTGAGACTAAGGCAGCACCAGCGAGGGCAGAGAAAGAAGTCGAGGAGGATGACGATTGTTCCATGAGTGCTCATGTGCCACTTGAGAAGAAGTGGGGAGACATCGAGCAGTAGTTAGGAGGACTATAGGCAATGAGGGGCATGATCCTTGAGGTACCCAACCTCTTGGATTATACCTTGCTACGAGAGCCCCGAAGAGGAGTAGCAGGATTGGTGGACGTCGGTAGAGACGGATGCGGGTGGAGTAGTAGAGAGTGCTACAGTGTAGGAGTCCCGGGGCAAAGCGAGGTTAGCAGGCTACAACAGTGCGAGAGGCATGGGAGTGTTGCACCAGTGCAAGATGGCACAGAGAGGTGTGCAACGGTGCAAGATGTAGGGAGTTGTTGCAACAGCACAAAGGTCAGTAGAGGGAGAAGTTGTTAGTGGTAGAGGGAGCTTCAACATCGGGAGTGTCTCTAGCCTAACAAGGATGTCAGAGTTGGGTAGATCAGTTATTTACTTCTCGATAACTGATTTGAAGTGCAACATTTAGCAGTGGCAATGCTACGGGCATCACGATGCAGCATGATGGGAGGGGGATGCAGTGCAGATGCAGTGTTGGGGGTATGGACCAACAACAGCACAAATGCAGAGGGATCTGTCATATGGATGCAGTATTGGTAGTGGCAGGGCCATGGGTAGTAATATAGGTTGCACCAATGCATAGGATGTTGAGCAGGGAGGCCTAGCATCAACACAGAGACCAGTGCTGGATAATCAGGGTGATACTAGTGTGGAGTATTACTAGAGCACAGTCCTCGCTAAGAGGGAGTGTTGATTTTGGGTAGCATCGGATGTGCTCTAGACATAAAAATTGGTGGAGAGGCTAAAGCACATGAGATATCCAAGACCCATAAATGGTTTGGGCAGATTCTACCCAATTTGGGAGATATTAAAATAATTAATATTTTTAATGGAGTTCCTAAGTCTAAACTTAGGAAAAATAAAATATTAATGGGTATTAATATAAAACTGGGTTAGAATGTTCCAAAATTCATGGATCAAACCAAATCTAATCTTAGTCGTTGATTAGAGATTTAATCTCAGTCGCTGATGGACCAACGAGAAAAGTATAAGAGGAGGCTAGAGGGTCAGTTGGAGAATACACGAGACTGATCAATCATTCTATTTCTAAAGTGAGGTTTTCTAAGAGAGATAGAATCAGTGATTAGGAGTGAGGGCAGTGAATACATAGCATAGAGGCAGGGTTGGTACCAAAGAGACAGCACAGAGCTGGGAGAGGTTGACGCAGAGGCAGTTGGGTGCTACGCAAAGGCAGTTGGGTGCTACGCAGAGGCAGTTAGGAGTTGCACAGAGTAAGGAGAGGCCAGTGTGTGATGCAGAGGGTATAAGGGCTAATTCAAAAGCTCCAGAGGTTGACACAGAGGCTAGCAGAGCTGACGCAGGGCCAAGAGGCAGCGCTAGAAGGATTTCCTGGGATAGATTAGGAGCTGGTGAGCCGAGTAGGGTGACACAGTCCCTATTAGAGTGACACCGAGTAGTGGAAGCTACAATCATTATTGTGGGATCATTCATCTGGTGATTAATCAGCCGAAATATCTATCTCCGAGGAGAGGTACTACTATCGAGGGAATTCTCTATTAGGTGAGCCATTTCTGGCACCCTGGTTGTATTCTGAAAAATGCATAATAATAAAACCCTCTGAATAGCTGCACCGGTTTTCCTGCATTGGGTTTTTTTGGGGACATTGGTCCAAAAATAACTGTGTCACTTGTGTGCTTGTTTTCTTTCATTTGATGATCTGTAGATGTTGATACTACACTTGTGTTTATTTTTAGTATTTACATGGTAAATAACTTGTTAAGTAATTAAATAAGTAGGAAGAAATAAACCAGATAGTACAGGAAGAATTTCTAACGGGTTAAACTTAGAAATTCCAGCACCTGCAACGCTATAAAGGTCTTGCTCTTAGCTACTTTCTGTGAAGATTTGCAACTTGGGGGTTGGTTTTATTGTTGGATGAGGGAGGAGGGTCATGGGTCATGCAAAAGAATCTTGAGGGGGTTGGATCCAAGTGACCTGGAATTATTTTTATGTGTCGTCAGAAAAACTGGCACATACAATATCCCTATTTCATCCACTAATCATTGTTCTACATTGGATCTCATTAAAAAATTCCCAAATATTTCATCTCACAAAGATTTTCTTGAACAATATGGCATGGGCATGGAAATATGGTCTTTAGTCGATGCTCTCTGTATTTTTATGACATATCCAAGTATTTCTACCCTAGATCTCTCGTTAGGTCATTTTCTTTTTACAGATGCGGGCATAGGTTGGATCGAGGAAGACGTGGAAAATCGATGGCATCTAGATCTTCACCCTTATGCATTCGGGGATGTGAATCCAGATGTGGGGACTCAACACTGCCCCAAATCTACAATATGGGCCCCTATTTTTTCATATCAAATACATGAACTTAAAGACTCAGATCAGGCTCGTGAGGAAGAGTTCCAAATTTTTTTGAAGACCCTAAATGGAAAATCATCCCTTATAGGGGCTTGACTAGTGGATCTAGTATTAGATCTGAAAAAGGTGCAAGAAAAATTGGGTATATAGGCCAATAACCAAAATCTAATCTTTGAGGGTAAATCACTACAAGATGCCATCAAACTAAAATATTACGGCATTGAACGTAATTCTACAATCATTACAAATTTGAGGTTATGGGGTGGAGCTCTAGAAATGATAATTCCATCTAGATCAACTTCTACCACCAAGGGTCCAAGTTCGTTTAAGGACCTTACCTAGTCGAGAAGATGGAGAAAGCACCAAATTTATCAATCAAATTTCCAAAAGTAAGTGGTATTTTCATCGCTCTCCAAGCCAAAGCTCTTATCTGCCATTTTAATGGATTTTGGCCCAAGTTTGAAGATTGACATCAATGAATCTACCTCAACTGGACTAACAATTGTGATATTTACCTGTGTGCGAAGGGATTTTTTATGGTTCAATTTGATAATCAGAAAGATATGGAATACATCATAAACGAAGGACCATGGTTCTAGGGAAGGGAGAGCCTCTTCATAACACCACGGTTTCCAACTTTTGATGCCACAACAATGGTGTTTACAAATATTTCAGTATGGGTAAGCTTACATAATATCTCTCTACCTTTTTGGCATCACCAAGTTTTGGAAGGTATTGGAAATACATTGGGAATATTTTTGAAGCTAGCTCAAGAAAGAATGGATAAAGGTATTTTTACCTTTTCCCTCATTTGCATGGAGATAGACTTAAGCAAAGGCCTATCAAATTATATCCATATGGTTCATCAAGATTTAAATTGGACACAATTGTTATGTTTTTAAAGTAATGCTTTCGGATGTTAGATCTAGAGCACCTACAAAACTCATGTTCTCAAACGAAAAAAGGACAAAGGAAAGAATGCAAATGCTAAAGGGATGGCCATTTCCATATCTACCTTCTTTTGATGATGAAGATGAAGAAATGGACAAGAGTCATCAACAACTAGAATATTAGAATCAACAATGCTCCCATGTGGAGGAGGGAGAAAAGAAACAAGATGATCCTACCAAACCTACTGAGATAACCAACAATTTAGCAATGACTCGAATTCCTGGAAATCAGTATTAGGAAAATGATAGCATCCAAGGAGAATTTGGAGCAAAGTGAACACATGCTTCTAAAAGTTTGGACTTAGACAAAGAAGTGCCAACAAAATTAGAAGGAGAATAATTGGCAATTGTAATGGCCACCCCAAATTCTAGGGCTTGGCATAAAGTACAAAGAAAAAAGGGTAAAAAGAGAGAAACTCAGTTTATCTGGGTAATGTTTTTTTGTTAGATAGGCTATGATGAGTGTCTTAGACACATATACATGGTCTTTAGGGACTGTAGACGAATGCACTTGTTCATGTACTAATGTAGCTTTTTATTTTTACGAATAGAAAGTTGTGATTTTTCTTCAGAATAAATAAATAAATATTGTATGTGTATTTGGATTTCCCAAAATATGAGTATGGCAACAAGTTGATGTAGTGAGATGACATTATCCATTCATGATATCAATTGACATATTAAGTTGAAAGATTTCAATACCGTGACATCTATTGATTTATCAACCATAAATTTCAGTAAAGTTTACTTATTTGGAATTAAACAAAATATTCAATATATATATATATATATATTGTTATATATATATAACAATTGAATGTAGATATTATTATTGTTAAAATATTTCAATGATGTATATATGAGGAAGATGTCTAATTCCTTTCATATTTAATATGGAATAGATAGGTGACACATATATAAAAGATGTATATGTAGTTTAATTTTGAATTGAGAAGGACAAAATATTTAGAAGTGCAAACACTTTTAAAAATGGAAAATTTGAGAAAATGATTATTATTACCTCTAAAAATTTAATACCTTTCAATATATGATAGATTTAAAGTTAACATTAATATTAATTAAAACATTTTAATAGGGTGAAATTTATAAAAGAGATATGTAATTAGCTTTATATTTAAGATAAAGTTTAAAAATAGTATAAAGGTATCTATTTTAGCTCTAAATTTGCTTTTCAAGTTACTATAAATTTATTTTAGTAATTATTTGTTTCCCTCTTTTGCAACTATTTACAGTGGTAATCACTACTATATCACAACCTTTTTTATCTTTTTATTTATTTATTTAATTAATTTGTTTAGTTTGTATCTTTTCTTCTAACATATTATATTAATTGATTTTATCTTCTTTCTTTTAAACTTATTATAACAATAAAAATCTCTCTTTGGTTTGTCTATGAGGGGGTCTAGTGGCTAGAACCCTAGATGTCGTGGCCCCCTCTTCCTCTTTGCGAGTGACGCATTGGTTCGAGGGTGCCTTCCTAGGTGTGTTTGTTTCTTTTGCTTTCTGCTATCATTGGTGGGTCATTGCTCTACATTTCCTCGTATGCAATTTGCTTCAGTTGTGTATGGGGAGTTTGAGGGAACGGGTTCATGTGGCGACCTTCTCTGCTTTACTAAATGGTTCATTCCTCTTCATGTTGTGGCCTTATGTTGCAGTTGCTCGTTTGTCGATGGTTTCCTCTAGTGTCATCTCTCACGTGTGTTTTTTGACGTGAGTTTTTATTTGGGTGTCTTCTTGATCTTATTTTGGAGGCCTACCTTGGGCCTATTTTTTTGGTGCTAATTGGGTGGCTTGTGCCCATATACTTGGCTAATTTCTTGGCAAACATTATTGTCGAGGTTTTCTAACTTGTTTTTTCCATACCCTTTAGGGTTTTACTTGGTCTTTGGTGGTGCACCCTTTGGGGCTTCTTGGCAGGACTACATACTCTGCTCACTTGTTTGCCTTAAGGTTATTTTTATGATAAGTTGTGAGGTGTTATATACCCGAATGCGATCAACATATGTAAAATGTGGTCATGGTTCTTCTTCCAAATAAATAAAATTACAATTTATTTTCTCCGGGAAAAAAATAATTACAAATCTCTCTTTAAATAATTTAATCTTCAAATATATAATAGTTACCGATGAAATGAGAAAATTACCGATTACCTTTTTTTTTAGGTAGCAAAAAATCACCCGATTTTGAAAAGTGGTAATTCAGAATACACATATTTTTTAGCATATTTTTGGCACTTTAAATTTTCTTATGTATCAAGTATGAACATTTTTTTTTTAAATGTGAGTGATTTTCATGATGATTTATAAAAAGTGTTGATGCAACATCAACCCGTTTTTTTAGAGGGTTTATTTTTTACACTTTAAATTTTTTAATGCCCTCTTCTTCCCTATGATATTTATTTTTAAGTGTATTTATGTATTTTTGTTTTATTTTGTTTTATTTTCAATTTTTTTTGTAATGAAATCTTAATTCTTTCGCATAGTTAATTTTTTTTTTTTTTATAAAAATGGTCAATATTTTAAAGTTGGTATTTTCTATATGTTTATGTAATGTTAATTAATATTTCAATGCACACCAAATAATTGTCACTAAAAAACAATAGTTTTAAACATTTGACACAAAAATACACATTTTCAATATAAATATAATGAAAAAATACACATTTTAAGACTTTTTGTCAAAAATGACATGTCAAATAAATGATTTTTATGGGAAAACCCTAACAAAAAAAACTTTAAAAAATATCATTTTTTATAAATTTTATGTTAAAAATTAATAGTAATCATAGTTTTTTTACAAAAAAAAATGATTCACATAAAAATTAAAGTGAAAATAAAATAATGCAAATATTGAACATATAACAACAATAATCAAATGTTCATTCTTCTCATACAATCTCAAAGTCAAAATATCACAAGTAAAACTAATGAATATCTCTCAAAATTGAGCTTGATTTGCAAGCATAACTTAAAGTTCATCAACAATATCATATAATCCATGTTCATTATCTTCTACAGTTTCATTATTTTCTTCTTCCACAATATTTTATGCTTGAGTTTCCTCATTTTCCTCTTCTAATGTATCTTTCATGTCTGAAAACCACCCAAAGTGTCATTTTCCAATCATTCCATATAACAGTGGTTGAGGTTCCTTTGCCTTTTTTGCCACACGTGATTCATTAAAATCTCTTTTACTCAAACCAAATTCTTGCATTGCATGTGGAATAAATTGAAGAGCATTAATTATTTGTTGAATAAAATTGTATTGTAGTCGGTCTTTTTCAATTGCAATGCAAATTCTTCATTTTTGTATGTAACATGCTAGCGTTGTACCTAATCATAAAGCACAAAATAAATAAGCAATTAAATTAGTATAAACACATAAAATCTAACAAAGAAAACATTAAAATTCAATTTTATATAATAAAACTTAACGGAACTTGAAAATAAATCCAAAACCCAATCTCCTTCATTTGAGCATAAATCTATAAGATAGTTAATCAATGCTTGCGGTTTTTTATAAATGTTAACTATCTCTCCTTTTGCATCTTTATCCTCATATGTTAACTTTCTTATGACAACATCATGAACCAGTACTTGGCTATGACTCTTTCCATCTACTCGATTCAGAAGAATATGTTTATAACTATCATCTTTTGTCCAACATTCAACATGGATGAATTCACAATCACTTATAATTGGCTGATCTCTGGAAGAAATAATATTTGAATTTTTCCTATAACATGACATAATAAAAGTTCAATTAACTTGTACATAAATAAAAAAAATTAACATTAATCAAACATACAATTTCAATGTCTTACCATGTAAGTTGCATCCTTGAGTTTGTTTTTCCCTTGAAGCTTGTTAATAACATTGAAAATTGTGTGTCTAAATGAAATGTCACAAATCTCCAAAGTGGTGATGTTATGACTTCTTGAAAGCTTGTAACTACTTTATTAAAATTTTGATAAGTATAAGGCTCACTATCATATCCAATGTCTGGGAAATTGAAACCATGAGGAATGTATGCAATAACCAGGGAATATTCCCTTTTAGGTATGAGTTTTGCAATGTCTTCACAATCACCTTGTATTATTTGATATTGGATAGTGTCCAACCCATTCCAAATGAAATGAGTAAGAGTAGGATCAAGTTCAACATTCTTAAGACGCTGCTTTCTCAGCCTTTCCAACTTAATTTTTTCAATAAATATTTTGAAAGTATTTGGTACTCCACCTGCATCCTTCTTCGACATCTTTAATGAAATAAACAAATATAAGTATAAGTAATAAAATAAAATAAAAATTACATATGAATAAAATGAATGTAAAAATCAACATACCTTTTTGAATGCAAGATAAAAATATTTAAGTGTTGTTGTAGAACTTGATTCTGGGTAGTTGTGTACAACATCATCCCAACTCTCTTCATTCAACATTATAACCATACGTTCTTGTATTTTCATATAAATCTTATGACTTAATAAATAAGGTAAAAATTGTTAATATAGTGATATGTATAACAAATACTGCCAACAACAATATGCTATATTTAAAAGAAAATTATAATCCAACTGAAAAAGTGAAAATAATTCAACAAACTTACTTTTTAAATTCCAAGCACATTTCGTCCAATGACAATTCACCTGACTTCACACGACATAGTGTTGATTTGACTAGTTTGTCATCCTTCACTCCTTACAATGTTCTCCAAGGCGTGATAGTCATATCGACTAGAAGTTGCTTCATTTCAGGACCTTTCTGACTATTGGTATATATTATGGGTTTCTGACTGTTGGTATATATTATGGGTTTAAACTTTTTAACCTTTTGTTTTTTTTATGGCAATATTCTCCCATATGTCGAAAATTTCATCAATCAATTCCCATATCTCCCCAGTTCTAAATGCCAACTGGAAAATGTTATCCATGCCTTTGAATAATTTTGAATTTACTTTGCCACCTTTTATATTGAGTTTATCCTCAATTTGATAACTTGTTTCCATACAACATTCCTTCTGAAATCTTAAACTAACTTTTGTCTTATCCCTACCAAATTTGTCTACAAATTAATTATGAATAAATATGACCCTTTAGATGAAATTCATAAACATTCTATACTCATTATCTGCATTATGATCCCATGTCAATAACGTTTCCTCCATTTTTGTTAAACCAACATAAATGATGCATTTCACTGTTTCAAAAAGAGAGTTAATGGGATATTCCTCGATCAACTGTGTTTTGGCCTCTGCCAAATGGTTCCCTCTAACTACGTAATATTTGTATTCAAAACATCATGTCTTATCAAATGCCTCTTTGTTTGGAACTTGATTTAGATCCACAAGAACCACATAATACGCCATATGTGCATATGGATTGTACTTAAACAATGTTTTCAAATTATGGATATGTAGGTGATGTGCCTTTCTAATTTGATATTGAGATTGTCCTTCATCTGGCTTATAGAGGTGGCTGACATTAAGCTAAAATCTTTTTCCACCATCAATTAATTTATTCTTCATCAAGTGATCTCGAATGGCATTTTGTTTTGTTTTAATAATTTCATCCTCTGAATCAACACCTGGTGTTATGATTTCTTTGTTGCCTTTAGAACTTTCACTTTGATCTTTATTGTTGCCCATGATTTTAACAGATTGACCAACTTTTTATTTCTTCTTCTTACTGGTTAACATATTGTTGTAGCGGCTACAACCACCCTCCAAAATTTTGCCTTAGCTTCGTTTTGGAGCCTCCCTACCAATCATCCTTAGAAGCATGTATTGTACTATCAAGTACATAGGCTTCATTGGTTTTTTAGCAGTTTGCCAGCCTGTGCATGTCAGTTTGCTCCACTCCCCTCATAAGCTACCATTCCAGACTTGGGCTAGTTGTTGGCTAAGTAGCTCCCTTAGAAAATTGCGTAATTCTAGAGGCGAAGCAGCCTTCCCTCCAAAAATTGCGCAAATCTGTTGGGCAGCCTGCTGGGCCTAGAAATTGTGCAATACAGTCAAACAACCTTCCTCAGGAAAATTACGCAATCTGGCCAAGCACTACAACTCAGCCTAGAAATTGCGCAATTCTGGGCAATAGTCAGCCACTTCTCCCAGAAATTGCGTAATCCCTCTGGACAACTAGCCAAACTCCTCCCATAAATTGTGTAAAATTCTCACTGAGTCAAGCAGGTTGTTGCATGTGCCTTCAGGTTGACCAATTCCATCTAGGACCTAGAAAACTTCACTTGCATGCATGGGCTGCTTTTTCCCGAAATAGCAAAAAGCATCCCCAAATTTTAAAGAGCTACTTTTAGCAGCTGGAGGTTACATGCAAAGATCGTTTTAGAAACTTTCCTCCAAGTGTCTCCTTTTCCTAGATTTGTGGCATGTGTGTCATGAGCCTCAAAATTATTTATTCGATGCTTCAGAACTCATTCTTCACATTGATCTTGGAGCTCTGACATCCCACAACGCATCCAGGAGTCTTCGACACATTCAACTCAGCTATTTTTGGGTAAGTCTGCTTTACTTGTCTTTTGCAACATTTCTGTCACTTTTTTTGTTTTGGCTTGTGTGAGTGTTGTCTACTTGATTTCTATGAATTCTTGTTGTCATTTGCATGCATGTTAACCTATACAAGCACCATTTCAGTTTTCATTTTCATCTCACTGCTTTTGCATGCATGACACTATTTTGCACGAATGGTCGCCGATTTGGTAACTTGTTTCACACACATGCATGTTTTTCCAGTTTTTGAATCTTGCATTTATTGTTTGCATGCATGATCATTCACTCCCACTTAAACTTAGTATTGCTATGCATTCACATTTTCATATGATTTCAGTTTCTCGTCGGCGGGCTGGGCAACCTTGGCCTAGACTCTGCCTTGCCCGGACAACATTGTGCAATTATGAGAGGGAAGGCTTTACCTTCCTCCCTTAAAATGCACAAATCTGGCTAGTTAGTGCCCTCTAGTCTTGCTTTGCACAATTCTGAGAGGCAATGTCAGATGGCCTAGAAAATTGCGTAATGGAGTCCTTAGGCCTGCATCACTTGCCAACTAAAATTGCATATTGTGAAATATCAGCACCCAACAGGCCAGTTTGGATTGCGCATGGCACAATTCCAACGATCGACCAGCCTCCCGATAGTCCAGATTACCTTTTGCATAGTTCTGGTAGTTAGTCTCTCGGCCTCCCATTGAAAATTGTGTAATCCTTGTCATCAGTTCCCTGAGTATGTTGCATGTCAGTCCTCAATTTTGCTTTGGTTTTAACTAACAAATTTCTTACCATGCATGTCGCCATGTATCCAGATATAGTAGGTGTTCATCCATCTCTCAACAGTTTAGGATCAATGGCCTCCAAGAGAGCAGGGTCAAAGGACACCGACTGAAGCACCACTAGAGAAGCAGTTGAGCGAGTGTCTATGAGTTTTCCGATATACGAAGACACAAAGTTGATCGTAGACAAAGACATCAAGTTGAAATGGAAGGAGGTCAATGATGCATTCTTAAGCACATTTAGGAAATATCTCGAAGACCGCAAAGTCTATGTGAACATTCACAAGTCTGTCTTGTACCAGATTGCATGCAGGTATCCTGTGTTCCCATGCGTGGACATGATACATTGGATCTTCAGCAGATGTACCACTTGCCGAAGCTAGTGATCACCACGGAGACACCCTTTAGCATACCCAACATCAATGCCAACTCCAGGAATATCTTGAAGAACTGGGTGAAGGAGCCATCCAAATTCACGATGACACCCAACTAGATTTACAAGACAAAGATACTGCGGAAGGCGTATCAGTACTTGATCATCTTTGCATGTCGCTTGTATGGCCAAGAGAGCATGGAGACCTTCCCGTAGATTTGGGTGATCGTGTTAGACCAACTAGCCAGTGACGACAAAGCATGCAACTACTTCGACATGTTGGCTCAAAAGCTAAAGGAATAGGTAACAAGAGCTCGACAGCCGCCCAAAGATCAGAAAGCAGAAATCTACATGTTTGCTTACATCTTGGATGCAATATGTTCCTGTCAGCAGTTTTTGAGCTTGAAGTGGGCATGGAAATCAGTTGAAACCTTTGTGAACACTTATTGTAAACTATTTTCCGAATGCAGCTTCTGCAGGGTCATCACAAAGTTGTCAGATCATTTTGTCACCCCAATGGACATGATGATATTTGAGCAAGACACACCTTGCATATTGAAGGTAGTAATGTAGGAACTGATCGATATAGCGGATTGGTATGCCTCACCTTTTGTCACCTTCATACAGATGTACAATGTGGATAAGCCTTTGCATGTTTTGCCGAAGTTTTCCATGGACAAGATCGTCATGTAAGAAGTATCGTACAACATCTCGATAGGACTGTCAGCTAGGCTGTATCGGAAGAAGAAGGCACCTTGGCCCACTATTCCATTGTGGATCGAGTTGTATGAGATACGGAATCTCAATCATGTGGATGCCGAAATAAAAGAGTTCAAGAAATTTACTTTCAACACCAGAAGCTTCAATCTGTATGACTTGCATTGCTTTGTGAAGGATCACTGCGCGAGAGTGCAATTTTTGTGGATCCACTGGGCATGTCATTGGGCTAAGGAAAACCATGGAGATATTTTCATATCTTCTTCAGGGCCAATGAACCGATCAACATTGATGTGGAATGGTTAGTGAAGCAACATCCAGGAGAGCACCAGCAGTAGCAGCAACAGAGGTAAACATATTGGCGCATGACAAAGGCAAGAGAAAGGTTATCGACAATGCAGAGTTAGAACAAAGATGCAAGTTCAAAGCAGACCCACTTGTGCAGAAAGAAGCTTTGGCAATATAGGTGAAGAGGAAACAACACGACAAGAGGACCATGCAAAGGCAGAGAGAAAAAAAGAGGATGGAGGAAATAATGAAGGAGTTGCAAGAGTTGAAGGAGCAACTCCAGAAGGAATAGGAGAAGTGCAGACAGGAGAAGGAAGAGTAGTAGGGACAGATATAGTAGGGGGCACAACATGCACATATTGATGAAACTATGCCCATACAGGTGGTAGACTCATCCGAGTAGCTTGTGCAAAGAAAACAGGGTGAGAAGTCACAAGAGTAGGACTTCGTTCAAGAGATTGAACAAGTACTTGAGAAGATGGATACGAAGATGGAGCAACCAGAGTTAGAGCAAGACATTGACCTCATGCCTTACCACTAAGAGGTTGATCCACCGGCTTCACTGGATCCAGAAGCAAAGTAGGTCCCAAGTGATCAAGGAGATACTAAGATCCTTGGAGACAATCCAGAAGAAGAGGTGCACAAAATATCATTCAACGAGTTGCAACATAGAGTTGTGAAATCACGCAGAGTGTCTACTCCAGATGACCACACATATCCTGTGTAGTTTGCGGAACGAGTGATCATATCTAACGCGTGAAAGCATCTAGCAGCATTGACTGATGCTACCAGAGCATATGCTGCAGCCACTAGCTCGAGTGTTTGCTTCTTGATAGCAGAGAATGAGTGAATGGATAAGGAGTTGTAGATGACCAAGCAGGGAGGAGAATTGGTTACAACATCTGCTCGATCAGAGTTGAAGAAGGTGATACTGGATGAAGTGTCATCCCTCGAGACAGTCATGCGAGATTTTTTATTCCAGATTTGGTATCGTGCATAAGGCAGTTTTTCATCTCAATGGTTAGCAGTAGCATTATGCTAGGAGAGCACGTATCTTATCAAACTTGCATGATGTTGTCGATTACATGCAAACATGGACAATGAGATAAAAGGGAACCTCATTACACTTGCCCAAGATGATGAAGCCCAAGGCGGTTGAGTTGAAGGCACACATTTGGAGTCAGATCAGGAACTATGAAGAACTGGTTACAGCATCCGCCCAAGCAGAATTGAAGAAGGCGATACTAGATGAAGTGTCATCCCTCGAGACAGTCATGCGGGCATTGTATTCTATATTTGGTACCCTGCATAAGGAAGTTGTCCATCTCAATGGTTGGTGGCAGTGCTCTGCTGGGAGAGAACGTATATTTTCAAACTTGCATGATGTTGTTGATTACATGAAAACATGGACAATGAGATATAAGGGAGCCTCGTTACACTTGCCCAAGATGATGAAGCCCAAGGTAGTTGAGTTGAAGGCAAGCATCCAGAGTCAGATCAGGGATTATGAAGAACTCCTGCAGCTCATCACTAGTTTGTAGGCTTCCCATGCATAGGTATTTAGAAGCATGGATGTTGTTGTGCACGCACATGCGATCCCATCTATTGAGACACTCACCGAGGCAAAGACAGAGGCACAAATCTAAATGGAGCCAAACTCGCACTTTGATGAGCTGATGCTCATAGCCTCCAGCGAAGACTTGGCAATCAGTGAAGACACTATGCATTAGTATGTCGTTAATCTGGTCGCACTCAAGACAATGATGTGCATGTTATCAGACAAGTTGGACAGAGGAGCCAAAGCAGTGTACCCAGATGCAACAGAGGCAAGAGTTCGTTTCCAGAAATATGTCACCACAGAGTACACAGACACCATCGCGACTACCGAGCCTGGCATCAATTCGCCACCGTTGACCATCATGAGGATGTCAAAGAGTTGGTCTTCCCACAATTTTCTGAGTCATAGTGATGTCTTGCATGGTTTGCTCAAGCCTATTTTGTCTCACATGGGTACATGTGCATATTGTATGTAACGTCTTGTCAAGTGGAAGTTCAAGTGTCGATAGCTGAATGTAACAATCATAGAGTAGTTGAAGAGTCATGAGGGTAGATGAACAGTCACAAAGGGGAATGTCAATTGTCGCCCCACCCTTTTCTATATATAGTACCTCATAACTCATTGTAGAGGCTTTTGGTCAGCTAAGCTTCTGATAAGAGTGTCTTAGAGAAATCTTGAAGAGTATTGTAATGAGCCTTGCCTTCTCCATAGTGCAGAGCTAGTACATCTCTTTGGAGGAGTAGGCGGTAGTGACTGTAATGTTCTGATACTGGGATTAGTGGTTGGTCATGGTTGTACTGTATGATTGGAACTTTCACTTTTAATATAACAGAGCCAACACGTTTCATGCATATGTTTTTATTGTATTTCAACTATCTTGGTTACTCTAATGATATATGTATATGTTTGCTTACGCATGCATGTATGGACTCTTTCTATATAAGTATGTATGAATATTTCTAAGATGTGTTGTTGGTTTAACTATCACTTTGGATTGTTAGCTTACTTTCTTTTTAGTTTGTGATGCATCATCACTTGTGTGTATGCTTCCAATCCATGTACTTTCACAAGTTTCCAAGGGGTGCACTCACCCTACTTTCCGTGTGTTAGAACCGTTCATGCAC
This sequence comes from Pinus tabuliformis, assembly GCA_031772625.1. NCBI lineage: Eukaryota > Viridiplantae > Streptophyta > Pinopsida > Pinales > Pinaceae > Pinus > Pinus tabuliformis. The sequence continues at coordinate 850,568,152 of CM062811.1, forward strand.
CTTCCTTGGCTTGCTATGCATGTCACACCCTTGCTACCAACAGGGACATATTACTTGCCTCTGCGTGTAACTGCAATCAAGTTGATACCGTACGACCCACTGTTGGGACTCCTACACCAAATGGTCTGAGGTCTAGTTGGGACTTCTTACCGGGGAGATCCCCTGACATGTTGGCGGGTCCATCGCCGTCAACATTTCTGGTGCTAGAAGGAGGGCCTTATGACAAGTTGTGTCCTCTCCTCCTATTTTTAATCTTTACACATATATCATGGATCCTATCACACTCACCCCTCCACGATTTTTTTCGCATGCCGAACCTATCGACATCACGAGGGAGTTTTCTGATCTCTTGTCTAGATTGACGTATGATGATGAAGATGTAGTGGCCTAGCCTGTTGATGTAGGAGCATTTAGACCTAGTCAGCAGTGTGATGGTATGATCACATGTTGTGGCTAAAAAAGGGTTGGAAGACAACAGAATAATTAATTTTATTAATTTAAATGTATGAGAGTGTTTTATTTGTTGTCAAAATCTGAGCAGAAAAGGGTATAAGTAGCTGATTAATCCTCCCTGCATGGAGATCAGACCAAGCAGTTAGATTATCTAGTTTGATTAGGATATGAGGATTTGAAAGCTTAGATTAGCATTTGTTTAAGAAAAGAGTGGAGTGAAGAGATTCTTTAGGGAAGAATGAGATATTTATGGATCTAAACTAAATGGGTTCATGAATCTTCATTTTGTATAAATTGTAATCTTTTGGAATGAGTGAGGGGGTTAGATTCAGATGGAAAGATAGGATGGATGAGCGAGGGAAGAACTGAAACAATCGTGTGTGACTGTTTCTTCTATAAATATTTATCAATATGAATACAATGTGGATTGTGTCTTTCTTTGTGTAATTTAGTATTGAGTGTGTTTATAACTTTTAGTCTCTGGATTGAGGATTTGAGAATTACTATGTTTGTTGATGCTTAGAATATAGGATAAGAGTGTGTGTTTTATATATAACGCAAAAAGTTGGTTGATGTGGATTATCTCTACCAGATTAATAGACAAAGATTGAATGAAGGAATGAATCATAATTGATCACAGGTTTGATCAATGATGATATATTTGTGAGAAGATCATAAGTGTTCTCTAATGAATGTGCATGTGGTTTAATACAGGAAACAGACTCGAAACATCAAAAGACTGATTTGACTGACAATTTGTGAAGAAACCCCAAAATAATTTAGGATCGTCCATTGGCTGGTAGATCCGACAGTGATCAGCAATTGTGGGGTTAGGAGTGTATGAATTTCTTGATTGTGGCTGAAGCCCCGCATTCGCTCCTAGCCGTCGATCTCATATTCAAACTCTTAGGTCACAGTCGATTGCGGGGGTTAAGCCTATTTTTAAACCATGTGCTAGTTGAAATCCCATAATCCGTATATTTGATGGCCTCTTATATCCAACAGATATTGCGTCATAAAGTGATCGAACTTTAATTTCAAAAATGGACTCGAAATCCATACATCAAGGATTTATATTCCTTATCGGCTCCGTAAGAGTGGTCAAATTTGGTGGAAAAGTCGAACCCGATATGTTATCAATGCGGGTTAAATCTACTTGAGATCTGGTCGGATGCGGTCGAAGTGGGACTAGGCTTGTTGACAGGTTATGTCTTTGGTTTTCGTTGATCGGGTGTATAGTCGGGTTTTCTATTGTTTTGGGTTTTGATAATTTGATGGGGGTTTATTAAGTTAAGTGAATAGGGATTTAATTAGTTTTAATTCAAAATTTATGAAAGGGTGTAACCTTGTTTCACTTTGGAGGTTATGTGGGCATAACTCATAGGTCCACATGGGAAATTGTAAAGGATGTCAGTTACATGGCATCATTTTTGGTATCAGAGCAGAAAAGGATTCTGCATAGAAGTACAGTAATGTTAAAGATTGGAGATATTTGCATGTTAGAACAATCAGAGCAAAATCAAAGCTAAAAAGAATTTAATGCAAAGGACACTGAGATCAGAACAGGGAAAAGGTGAATCCTCTGTCAGCAGAGAGATTTGTTTAGATGTTTGAAGAACAACAAGGAAGTAAAAATTTCCTTTCAGATAAATGAAATTTCCATGTAAATTGATTAAATGATTGGTTTGATTTGAAAGCAAAATTGAAGTAGAAGGTTTTGAATTTAAAGTCAAATAGAAGAGTGGATTGCTATGACTGAAATAATTTAAATGATTTGAAGAATTTTAATGATTAAGGATTGCTTAAAGTATTGTTTAAGACAATGATATTGATGGTTGAAAGAACCGAGATTGGGTTTAATAAATCTAAAATAAGAACCACTACAAGGAATGAATTTTGGAATTTGTAGAAGCAAGACAGGATTTGCTTACAACAGATTATCAAAAGGAATTTGTAGTGTGTCATGAATTTGTAAATTTAGGTGAATTTCAAATTGAATCTTAATCGTAAGGTGAAGAATAGTTGCTCACTGTATGGAGTCTTTTGAATGGAGAAGTTTAAATGAAATAGTGAACAGATGAATCATTTGGCAAAGATTTAACTGATGGAATGGGAATTAGTTTTAAGACATCTTTGAAGGAAAATTGGCAAGTTTGAAAGGTACTTTGATGTATCTTGAGATAAGATTGTATAGGTCAATGGAAGCAGCGAAATTGTTGGAAGGTAGAATGAATTGTATCAACATCATAGCACATGAGCTATGTTAAAGAAGATGAAGCAAGAAGAACTCTCAGATGAGTAAAGGTGACAATACCCAACAGTAAATGAAATTACTGAACGAAAGGAAGTGAGCAATTGAAGAGGTAGCAGCCTAGAGCAAGGAGTGTTCAAGAGAAGTTGAGAACAACTTCCAACTGCAGTCGGGTAGAAGTTGTCGAGGCAAATCCACAATTGTGATTGTGGGTAGAGTTGTCTTAAAGATAACAATTCCAGCAAGAGGAGTGCTGGGTAGAATTGCTAGTCAGTGAAAGGTTTGAGGAAAGAACCAATAGATGCCAAAAGGCTAAACTCAGAAAAGTTTGGTGAGGCATGAAGGAGACTTGTTACAGATGAAAGAAAGGGCTAGTTGCAGCTCACCAGTGAACAAGGAAATTTCACTAGAGGAAGAAATGGAATTGACTATTGATAGTCATAACAGGGGTACAGAGGAAAGTCACAGATAGAGAAAAAAGAGTGCCAAAGTAGTTGGACTCAAAAGAATGAGTAAAGAAGAAATGGACATAGAGTTGGTTGAGATGAAGGCAGAACTCAGTCATTTGAAGAAGCTGGTACAAAAAGGAATCAGAGAATATTTGGAATGAGGAATTTATGTGGGGAAAAGAGTTAAGTGGCCTGTCAGAGAATTGTTTGTTGAGAAATTAATGCTTCGAAAAGTTGAGGATGAAGGAGTAGAATACATTTGTGAACCAAAGAAAGGACCTCTCCTTGGGGAAGGAGACAGTGATGACAGTGATGATAGTGACGAAGAGATGATCTATACAGATCAGCATGAGAGAAAGGTGCTGGTAGCATCTTCACAGGCAAGAGAATCTCATAATTTTGGGATTAATTATTTGTGTGAATGTAAAGTTGTAGGTATGCAGCCAAATGAAATTGACTATGTGAAAGAGGTAGAGATAAGAAAAATAGAAAAGGAGATGCAGGAAGACTTTCAAGACTTCGATTGCTGGAGAAAATTAAAAGGTATGAGTAAATGGTTGTGTCTTAGTGAAAACTTATTGGATCATGTTAGAAAGAATATTAACATGGGTAGAAAACCAATGGAAAATGGATACAGGGAGAGAAGCTAATGCATTGTAGGGTTGTGAAGTGAAGAGAAGCGAAGCTGACATAGAGAACTCAGCTGAAGAAGTTAAGTCAAGGAAATCTTTGAAAGATCAAAGTCTTATCATAGAAGAGAAGGAGACATTGTTGTCTTATTTGGATAAACTGAGTGCTGGAAAAAATTGTGAAGGACAGGGGGATGTCATGCAGACTTATGATGAAATTGTCAAGCAAAGTCAAGAAGCTACAGTCCCAAAACTGTTCTTTGATGAAAAGGAAATCAGAGATATTGAGGAAGAATTTCTCAATAACTTAGTGAAGTATCTGAATAGTTTAAAGGAGCATGAAGGTCTGGTTAATGAGAGTTCAGATGAAGAGCCTTGTGTTTTTGAAACTGACATGATGTGTATATTTTTAGGTTTGATAGGTGATGAACAACAATTGGACAATGTGCTTATGCATGTTGATGAAGAAGTGAAACTGTTTAAGGAAATAGTTGAAATAGAAGGATATTTTGAGCATGTATTTAATAATTTTGAGAATGATGGTATTGACAGGGAAATTTTCATGATTAAGGAAGATGAAGACAAACAAATGGAAATTTGTGATGATAACCAGAATGAAGTATCTTCAGTAGAAAATCCAAATAGTGTGGAAAATGTGAAGGAATGTATGATGATGTTGACAAATACAGAAGTTCAAGAATTCTGTGATTTTAAAGTGGATTATTTTTATGAATCTATAAACCATGAAGAAGCTTTAGAAAACCATAATTTTGTTTTTTTTGTAGGTGAAGATGAAACAAAATTAATTAGTTGTGCAGAAGGTGAAAGGATACTTCATAATGATATATTTCAGGAGATTTTAATTCTTGAATTGTTGAATGACATTTTTGTGTCAAAACAGGGAATATATTGTAATGAACAGGAAAGTGCTCAAATGAAATTTATTGACAGTTTTATAAATTTTTCAAAGGATCAGTATAAGGACTTGATGGCAGAGTTATCTGTGGAGACAGAAATCCATAGTAACTTTAAATCTGATAATTGTGGCAGAAATTCGGTTTTATACAGGAAAGAGGAGTCATATGCAAATGATATGCTTATTGGAGATGAGGGAATATTCAAATTACTGGAAAAGTTATTAGATGAAAGGAAAGGTTATCTTTAATGACAATGAAAGGGAAGTTGTAAAGTACAGGAAACCGTTTGTAAATGACAAAGGTGAAGAAGAATTGGACAGAAATTTCATAATTTCTATGGTAAGGGAGAATGTACAGCAGATAGATGTCAGTGGAGTTCAGCTAAGAACAAATTGTAAAGAGGAAGTTGAGAAAGTGTGGAAGATGAAGTCAGTTAAGAAGAGAGACAACAAGGAAGAGAAATTAACAAAATAAATTTGTATCAACAAGGAAAGTGGACATCAACAACATAAGATTTGGAATCCTGGAAGAACAGAAGTGACAGTGGTAGAAGAAATGAATTAGTAGCATGATGAAAGTGATGACCAGTTACAAAGTAAAATTTGGGATACTAGATGATCAGCAGAAGAAACACATGACCAGGAGGTCATAAAAACTTTCAACTTTGGGAGTCTGATGCAGGAGCATTTAGACCTAGTTAGCAATGTGATGGCATGATCACATGTTGTGGCTAACAAAGGGTTGGAAGACAAGAGATTGATTAATTTTATTAATTTAAATGTATGAGAGCGTTTTATTTGTTGTCAAAATCTGAGCAGAAAAGGGTATAAGTAGCTGATTGATCCTCCTTGTGTGGAGATCAGACCAAGCAGCTAGATTATCTGGTTTGATTAGGATATGAGGGATTTGAAAGCTTAAATTAGCATTTGTTTGAGAAAAGAGTGGAGTGAAGAGATTCTTTAGGGAAGAATGAGAGATTTCTGGATCTGAACTAAATGTGTTCATGAAACTGAATTTTTTGTATAAATTGTAATCTTTTGGAATGAGTGAGGGGGTTAGATTTAGATGGAAAGATAGGTGGATGAGCGAGGGAAGAACTGAAACAATCCTGTGTGACTGTTTCTTTTGTAAATATTTATCAATATGAATATAGTGTGGATTGTGTATTTCTTTATGTAATTTAGTATTGAGTGTGTTTATAACTTTTAGTCTCTGGATTAAGGATCTGAGAATTACTGTGTTTGTTGATGCTTAGAATATAAGATAAGAGTGTGTTTTTTGTACATAATGCAGAAAACTGGTTGATGTGGATTATCCTTACCAGATTAACACACAGAGATTGAATGAAGGAATGAATCATCATTGATCACAGGTTTGATCAATGATGATCTGTTTGTGAGAAGATCGTAAGTGTTCTCTAATGAATGTGCATGTGGTTTAATACAGGAAACAGACTCGAAACATCAAAAGACTGAGTTGACTGATAATTTGTGAAGAAACCCAAAAATAAGTCAAGACCGTTCGTTGGCTGGCAGATCCGACAGTGATCAACAATTGTGGGGGTAGGAGTGTACGTATTTCTTGATCGTGGCTAAAGCCCCGCACTCGCTCCTAGCTATCGATCTCATATTCAAACTCTTAGGTCACAGTCGATTACGGGGGTTAAGCCCGTTTTTACACTGTGTACTAGTTGAAATCCCACAAACCGTAGATTTGATGGCCTCTTATATCCAACGGATATCATGTCATAAGGTGATCAAAATTTAATTTTAGAAACAGACCCAAAATCTATACATCAAGGATTTATATTCCTTATCGGCTTCATAAGAGTGGTCAAAGTTGTTGGAAAAGTCGAACCTAATATGTTATCAACGCGGGTTAAATCTACCTGAGATTCGATCGGATGCGGTTGAAGTGGGACTGGGCTCGTTGACAGGTTATGTCTTTGGTTTTCATTGATCAGGTGTATAGTCAAGTTTTATATTATTTGGGTTTTGATAATTTGATGGGGGTTTATTAAGTTAAGTAAATAGGGATTTAATTAGTTTTAATTCCGAATTTATGAAAGGGTGTAACCTTGTTTCACTTTGGAGGTTATGTGGGCATAACTCATAGGTCCACATGGGAAATTGTAAAGGATGTCAATTACCTGGCATCACCTGTGTACTTACAAGACTTTATTTCCATGCTTGAGAAGGTAGATGAATGCTCTGATGAAGAGGCCAACTTGCTACTTGCATACACACTTCGCAAATCCCCACTACGATGGTGCTGGAGTCTGCCTCTTGGCAGCTTGCACTCACTTGAGCACTTTTGTGATCTCATTGAATCTACTTTCCATCATTTTGATCCAGAACCTCTTGACCAAAAAATTTTACAACAACAAAAGGCCCCGCACGAATAGCATATGGAATTTTGGGATCACTTCCGTGTGTTGCAATTTCAAGCTCCGAAAAGTCAGATGAAATTTTAGTATCTCATGGACAGATTTGAGTACTGTCTTACCAAATATGTTAATCCTAAGAAGAAGTTCAAGCCCAAGCCCCGCTCAGCATACTTCGGTGATGGAGTTGCACAATCACAGATGGACACGATCGTTGTCACAAGTGATTGTCCTTTGTCCCCTCATCAAATAGCTCCACCACTGCAGAGTGTTGTGAGAGAATGGGCACACACATCCGTTCAACTATCATATCCTCCCAACACCACTTCTCTCATTCTTTGCGCAGACTTGGTTATGAATCCCATGGGTTTTCACACATATGTCTTACCTCAACCTCCATCTTCGTGTTTCGCTGATCCTCTAGATTGCACTATCTTGTTTTCTTCCATTCCAGACTCTACACCTGTTTTGAATGAGGATCAAGCCATTGATGGAGTTGGTGTTGCGCAACCAACTTGCACTGTTATTCATGAAGAGTATGACTTGGAGCTTGAGCAACAACTCTCAGCTAAGGATGACTTCCTTCCATCTAAGGCTCCATTTTTGCCTAATATCTTTGGTGATTCTACCATCCCTGATTTCACATGTGTATCTCCGGCTATGGATGCACCCATTGTTGATCATTCGCAGAACAAATGGATGTCAGTCCATCATCCGAAAATGGAGAGGACCAATCATTCTTTGAAAACCCACTTTATTTTTCATCTACCTTTTCTGGAAACATAGAGGGTGACTTTTTCCGCTTCTCATCTACCCCTCTGTTTGATTCATCAGACCATGAGGATGCCGATGAAATCATTGATTTTGCTTATCATAGCTGTCGTGATCTATTTATTCCCGTATTCGATCACAATGATGATTCTATTGCAGTTGATTTTTCGAAGCCACCTATTTATGATGATCTATCTATCGACAAAGTCAAAACCCCCAACCTATCGAGGAACTTCAGCCCGAGCTGATGGTTATGTCAGGCCCTCGTTGTCCTGATGTTGGTTTCACTTTTGATCAGGAAATTATTGAATCACGCAAGGCTCCTCATCACTCATCTGAATGCATTGAAGATCAATCTCACACACAGATTACACTTCCTCCACTCCAACTACACGATCCCATCACTCATGCATTGGAGGAATCTTACATAGCAAGAAAACATGCATGACGCAAGTTATCTTTGCTTCTTTCATTTGCTTACATGTCACAGTCAAGAGTATGTGTATTCTTATTAGCTGCACAAAGTGTCGCACAACATCATGGTAAGTTCACGGATTTAATTTCATGCACTTTCACTCATTTATGTTCTGTGGGCACATTTAAACTTAGAGTGTGTGTGTCTTCATCGTTATATCTTTCATGTTTGCTAGTTCTCATAGTTGTGTTGTTCACAAACCATGCCTTCACCAACATAGATCGACCATGCATCGATGGTTGCATTGGAAGTATCACTTCACATGAGCAGATCCATGCATCGTTAGCTTAGGAGTAGGAGTAGTGTTTGCTTTTGGTTTGTTTGCTTGCATGCATGTTTGTTTTCTTGCTTGCTTGTTTGCTTACTTGCTTTGCTTATGCATTTACTTATGCTTATACTTTTTCTTGTGTTTGTTTTCTTGTTTATGTCCATAGGTTAGTTTCGCATGAAACCATGTGCGACTCTTGAAACAAGCTAGGTAAAGTACAAGAGGAATTGTGCAGTTATCAATACTTGGTTATTTGTCGTCTTGCCTCTATATGAAGAACTTGTTATCTTCAGTCCATGATACGTCGATGGAAAATACGTACTGTTCAAAGTGAACCTTGGTGAAAACAAAATGCTTGCATACTAACTAGTGTCACCTACTCTAGTAAGTGGTTTTTTGGTTAATCCTTGTTAGCTCAGTCAAGTAGAGTAAGGCGAGGGGGAAAACCTTAACAAGCACATCAAAGGTATATATATAAACTACTTCTCTGAAGGAACAACCTCTTCTTCTCTCAATAAGTTGGGATCCCTCTTCCACCTCTGAAATGAATAAGTGCTATGCACAGTTATGAAAATGTGAAAAATTAAAAAAAAAATGAAAAATGAATAAGGTGAAAGAAGAGAAAGGCTTTCTCCATAGAGAGGTGATGCAAGTAACTCCGCCGAGGTACTGACCAGGCTCGCTGGCAGCGGAGCGATGCTTGTGTTTCTATGACTCCATTGGGGTACTGTCCAGGCCTGTTGGTAGTGGAGCAACACCAGAGATGAAACTAAAACTCTGACGACCATAAAGCTTGTGCACCAATATACCCCTCATCCCCAATCGAAACAACTGTGTTGGCTTGGCTTGGAATGTGTGCCGACCAACCAAGATCTTGGCAGATGCTACATCTTACAATCAAGCAAGTGTGGAAACCAAGATGAACATAGAACTGAACAATACTTCTGGGGGTGTTAGACTTTATTTTCACGAACAAGGTCCATTCAGAGAGCTGGAGTTCTACATGTGTGTCGCCAAGTGTTATAGCGGCTACAATTGCCCTCCAAAATTTTGCCTTAGCTTTGTTTTGGAGCCTCCCTTCGAACCATCCTTAGCAGCGTGGTCTTGTACTGTCAAGTACATACGCTTCATTGGTTTTTCAGTAGCTTACCAGCCTGTGCATGTCAGTGTTCTTCACTCCCCTCATAGGCTGCCATTTCGGACTTGGGCCAGCTGCTAGCTGAGCAGCTCCCTCATAAAATTGTGCAATTTTGGAGGGGAAACAATCTTCCCTCCAAAAATTGCGCAAATCTGCTAGGCCTAAAAATTGCGCAATACAATCAAACAACCTTCCTCAGGGAAATTACGCAATCTGGCCCAACACTACAACTCAGCCCATAAATTGTACAATTCTGGGTAGCAGTCAGTTGCTCCTCCTATAAATTGTGCAATCCCTCTGGACAGCCTGCCCAGATCCTCCCAGAAATTGCTCAAAATTCTCCTTAGTTAAGCAGGTTGTTGCATGTGCCTTCGTGTTGACCAGTTCCACCCGGGACCTAGAAAACTTTACTTGCATGCATGGGCTACTTTTTCCCAAAATAACAAAAAGCAACATGAAAAAAGCATCCCTAGATTTTAGGGATCCATTTTTAGTAGCTGGAGGTTACATGCAAAGATCGTTTTAGAAACTTTCCTCCAAATGTCGCTTTTTCCTAGATTTGTGGCATGCACGCCATGAGCCTCAAACATATTTATTTGATGCTTCAGAGCTCATTATTCACATCGATCTTGGAGCTCTGACATCCCACAATGCATCCAGAAGTCTTTAGCACATTTAGCTCATCTATTTTCGAGTAAGTCTACTTTACTTGTCGTTTGCAACATTTTTGTCGCTTTTCATGTTTTGGCTTGTATGAGTGTTATTTGCTTGATTTCTGTGAATGCTTGCTATCGTTTGCATGCATGTTAGCCTATACAAGCATCGTTTTAGGTTTTGGTTGCATCTCATTTCTATCGCATGCATGAGATTGATTTGCACGAACGGTCACCGATTCGGCGACTCGTTTCACACATATGCATGTTTTTTAGTTTTCTGAATCTTGCATTCATTGTTTACATGCATGATCATTCACTCCTGCTTACACTCAGTATAACCATGCATTCACATATTCATATTCTTTTAGTTTCCTGTTGGTGGGTCTGGGCAACCTTGGCCCAGACTCTGCCTTGCCCGGACAACATTGTGCAATTCTGAGAGGGAAGGATTTTCCTTCCTCCTAGAAAATGTGAAAATATGGCCAGCCAGTTCCCTTCAGTCTTGCTTTGCACAATTCTGAGAGGTAGTGTCTGCTGGCCCAAACAATTGCGCAATCCAGTCCCTAGGCCTTCATCACTTTCCAACTGAAATTATGCACTGTGCAATCTCAACACCTAGTAGGCTACTCTGGATTGCGCATTGCACAATTCCAGCAGTCAACCAGCCTCATGACAGTCCGAACTACCTTTTGCACAGTTTCGGCAGTCGGTCTCCCAACCTCCCAATGAAAATTGTGCAATCCTTGCCAGTAGCTCCACAAGTATTGTTATCACCCCAAGAAACTCTCCTAGGTTGTAGCTCGGAGATGCTCGGGAACATTACAAACTCAACTTGATGTTGGAAATGGATGAATGGAAGGAATGATGCTTGTTCAAGCCAGATAACCACTTCTACTTTGCTTGACTCCAGACATGCGTGAACACCCCCAGACTACAAGGCTTTAGACCACCAATTACTCACAGTTCAGAGATTGGGTGAACATGGAGAATACTGACCACACCAGCAAATGCACAAGACCTTGTGATGGCCGGCTGCAACCAGTAAAGAGGCCTGCAAATCTAATTCCCTAGTGCACAGACAGGATGACAACTCTCTGTCACTAAGTGAAAAGAAACCTGATTAACATATTCATTGATACATGCAAGATTTTAACACAGAGGTAGGGTGACAGCTCCTCTAATGCTAAACGTCAAGATTTCAGGAAAACTGCATATCAGGCACAGCCTAGAATAGAATAGAAATGGAAAGTGAGCAATTAACAGCAAAAGAAGCTTGTATTAGCTGAAAATGAAGACGAGACACTGCAAGTATCAAAGTAGTTACAGTCTCCAGAAGTTGAACCTTACATCAAAACAACAACCATCAACCCTGATTACATCTTGTTTCTGGATATTTATAGAGTTTGGATCTAAAGGCGCTTGGCCATTCTAAGTATGAGGAGGTCATAATTGACCACCAACCGCTTTAACTATTTGATGGAGTGTTTGGTGCAATTTGCCTGCTTTAGTGAACAAATATGATCTTCTAAGGTGCTCTGCTGTCTTTCTCGGGTAGGTGGAGTGTCGTGCAAAATGAAATTCCATAACTATTCAATGCCTTCACCTGCTCGGGTCCTGTCCTTTTCTTTCTTAGCCATACTATCTGTTGAAGGTGGTTGTTGAGGAACAAATGCGTCGTGTACTAGTAACTGGCCACCTTTGTCCTTTGAGTGCATGGGATAATTTGAGGATGGGGACTACATAGCAGGTTGACGAACTGGATGGAGGAACAAGATTGGTCGTCAGATTGAATAGATGGATGGCAGATACGGCTTGGCGGGAGGTATCAGGAGATACGGAGGTGGAATGAGCGTGGGCCATTGGATCTTGGGAGGGCAGATCCAACAGTCATCGGGTGGAGGAGACGTGTCGGGGTTAACGGCCCGGGAAAGTGGTTTCGGCAGCGGGTGGTACTAATTGCACCGCCATTGGAGGTTAGGTGGTAAACGTACAACGACGTGCGATTCCACTCAGAGGGTGACGCATGGCAGCAAAGGGGCGGGAAAACCACTTTTGATCGCACGTTATCGCGTGGTCAGTTTGCGGGTATGGGGAGACCGATTGCTGTCCGATCGTGGTGGAGGTGATCGAACAGTGGAGGTTCAATCACATGGGTTTTCGTCGGATGTGACAGGGAAAGAGCTTGTGAAGAAGCGCAACCGTGTGAAGAAGTTATATTATGGCTTAAGCTCCGCACTCGAGGGTCTGAGGGACATGGATTTATACAGGGTTTTAGAGGTAAAACGACGATAGTGGAGATTATGAGAGTGTAAGCGGCATGAAGGAGAAGGAGGAAAATGATTGGTGTGAGTCCTCTTTGAGCGTAAACAACATGGCCAGGCCTGTATTTAACTCTCAAAATGTCAGAACTTTTGGTAGAGCTAACACTGGCTCCTCCTAGGGATGAGATCCTCCCTGTGAGGTCTCAAGAACTGCAGATCATTGCCTTTCATGTGAAAACAAATTAGCAAAAATTCCTAGTGTTCATTTGGGCATGGAGTCTAACTGAGCTTACACTAAAACTGATAAAGCAACATATTTACAATTTTAAGGCCAAAAGACCTTAAATAATATAAATTTTCAGAAAATTCCCATTAACTGGGCCATCAAAAACTGTCTCCCCTCCCATACTTTGCAGTATGAAAGTATTGTTCCCCTGGATCTGAGAAATGATAAAAGGCCCTGTCCAAAAAGCATCAAACTTCCCATGGTTGCCTTTCTTCTCTTTCAGTGCATCCCACTTAAGGACTAAGTCCCTAATCTGAAAATTATCTGTTTTGGCCTTTCTATCAAAAGCTTCCTTGATCCTGCTCTTCTTGCAAGAATTTTGCTTGCAAGAATTTTGCCACAGGGAGGGTTAACTGAATTGGGAATATAGCTTTAGTGCCATATGCCAGCTTGAATGGAGAATTCCCTGTGGATTTCTTGGTGGTTACTCTGTCAGCCCACAATGCATATTTGAGCTTAGAATCCCAATTCTTTTTGTTGTCTTCCAATAGCTTTTTAATTATCCTTATCAGGCTTTTGTTGGAAGATTCTGCTAGACCGTTGCCTTGAGGGTAATACGAGGTGGAATGAACCAGCTTAATGCCCATTGAGTCACACATGTCCACCAATTCTTTTGCCCTGAAGGCTGTTGCATTGTCTGTGACTAATTCATGTGGACAACCAAATCTAGTTGAGATATGCTCTGTCAAAAACTTCATGACCACATTATGATCAGCCTTTCTGGTAGGGATGGCTTCAATCCACTTAGTGAAGTAATCAGTGGCTACTAAGATCCATTTGTGTTGGCCACTGGAATGTGGATTGATTTCTCCAATGAAGTCTAAGCCCCACTGCTGAAAAGGGCCATTTGCATGTATTGGTTTCAAGGGCAGGGACTTCAATTGCTGTTTCCTTTCAAATATTTGGCACCCGTCACATGATTTAACAAATGAAAAGACATCAGCAAACAAGGTGGGCCAATAATACCCAACTCTAAGGATTTTGTGGGCTATCACTTTCCAATAATGATGCCCTCCACACAGGCTGGAATGAAATTGCTGCATGACTTCAATGGATTGTTCCTTGTCCAGACACCTTAGCAGAATTCCAAAGGGATCCCTCCAGTAAAGCAGATTTTCATGAATGCAATATTTGGCTGCTCTAAGTTTAGCCATTCTGGCTTGGCTTGAACTAAGGCCTAGAGGAATTTCTAGCTTCAACAAAAATTGAGCTATCGCAGAGTACCAATCACAAGAAGCTAAATTTTCTGCCAATGGCTGATTTTTTTCTAGTTTAGCTGCTTCTTCTTCTTTTGTCTGACCATTCTCTGAAATTGTGCTTATGAGATTTATGTCCAGTGTTATGCAATTTTCTTCTACAATCAGTTTGGAAAGGCTCTGACCTCTGACCAGTTTGGTGGGCTTCAATTCTATATTAAAATCAATAAGCTTTGCAATCCATTTAGCCCTTCTTCCATCAACATCAGGTTGCGTTAGAACATCCTTTATTGAAGCAGAGGGCACATATGCAATTATCTTAGAATGTAGAATGTAAACTCTGAAAGCTTTCAAAGACTTTATAAGAGCATAAGCATGTTTTTCAATGATATCATACTTCAGCTCAACATCCCTTAATGTTTTGCTGAAAAGGGCCATTGGATGCTCTGAGCCTTCTTCATTTGCCTGCAATAAGACTACTGAAAGGGTGTCTTCAGAGGCAAATGAAAATATATGTAACTCCTTGCTGTAATCTGGACTTCTTAAAGCGAGAGCTTCCATAATAACTTTCTTAATGGACTCAAAGGATCTTCTTGCTACATCAGCCCATTTTATCTCTGACCCCTTTCTCAACATGGAGGTAATATGATTTACAAGTTTAAATTTGGGATAAACCTCCTTACAAAATTTATCTTGCCCAGAAAGGACTGAATATCTTTCTTTGATCTTGGAACAAACAAGGTCTGTATTGCTCTTACTCTTTCTGGGTCAATTCGGACACCTGCAGCAGAAACAACATGTCCTAACAACTTGCCCTTTTCTAAAGCAATCTGTGACTTTTTAGGATTGAATGAAATCCCAAACCTTCTGCACTTCAGGAACACTTTCTTTAAATGCTGTAAATGGTCTTGATGGCTGTTGGAGTACACTATTATATCATCAAGGTAAACAAGGACAAACTTATCCTTCTCTCCTACAAATTCTATATCCATAGCTCTCTGAAAGGTGGCTCCAGCATTCATCAGTCCAAAAGTCATCTTAGAATACATAAAAGTGCCCCAAGGAGTGGTGAATGCAGTCTTTTCTTGGTCATCTGGATGTACAACAACCTGGTTATATCCTAAAAATCCATCCAGGAAAGACATCACTTTGGCTCCTGAGACCTTCTGCAGCAAATGCTCCATCTTGGGCAAAGGATAGTTGTCTTTCTTGGAGCATTTGTTCAAGTTTCTGAAATCAACATAGAGCCTAATTTCTCCACTTTTCTTCCTCACCACTACAAAATTGGCTACCCATTTTGAATATCTGAGAGGGACTATGATTTTGGCAGCCAATAACTTCTTGATTTCTTTTTCAATCAGAGGAAGGAGCAAAGGATTTATGGGCCTCA
This sequence comes from Pinus tabuliformis, assembly GCA_031772625.1. Taxonomy (NCBI): domain Eukaryota; kingdom Viridiplantae; phylum Streptophyta; class Pinopsida; order Pinales; family Pinaceae; genus Pinus; species Pinus tabuliformis. Next base: position 850,583,675 of record CM062811.1, read on the forward strand.
GCTTCTGCTTAAAAGGGATGGTGTCTTTCTCTAAAGGAATTTTATGCTGGATGATCTTTTTGTCATATGTTTTCAGGTCACTATATTCCCAGGAAAAGACATCAGCAAATTGCTTCATTAAATTGCAATATTCAGCACTTTGGGCAGCAGATAAATGGGTGGACAAATTTATGCATCTGGGTTGATATGGACTCCCTATATTATGCTTACAGACTGCAGATTGGTCTTCTTTTTGGGCAGCCTTATAAGGCACATCATTCTGGTCAAACAACTTTTCTAAAGGAACTAGACCCTTAGGTATATGATTGCTGGGCAGTTGGACAATGCTATCTTTACCAATTCTATTTCTAAGCTGGGACTAGGGATTTTCTTCCAAGGCTTCATTCTCTTGGTCAATTTGCATTTCAGAAAATTCATCAATGACTTGCAGAAACCTATTCACTTCATCATCATCTTCAAAAACTTTCCAATGCTAGACATTATCAGGTGAGGATGGTTTGTATTTCATTTGAACTTCATAAACTAATCTCAGAGGTATGGGAGGGATAAACATGCTAGCAGACACAGCAAGGGAATCAGCAAGCTGATTTTTTACTCTAGGGATATATGAGATACAAAAATTATTAAAAGAATCTTTAAGTCTCCATACCTCATCTCTGTATGCTTTCAGCCTTGGGTACTTTGCTTGGAATGTCTTATTCACTTGCTGAATGATAAGATTAGCATCCACAAACACCTTTATGTTCCTGATTCCTCTGTCTTTGGCTGCTTTGAGACCCAATATCAGGGCCTCATATTATGCTATATTGTTGGTAACTTGAAAGGCAAGCTTAAAAGACAGATATGTGCTTTCTTGTTTTGGAGATATTAGCACTACCCCTGCTCCTGTGGTTTCCCTGGAACATGCTCCATCAAAGAACATCTCCCAAACCTAACTTCCTTGCTCTCCCTCGGCCTGGATTATTGGTTTCCTGATCTGCATTGAGGCCTTCTAAGACTCTTCTATTTGGAGAATACATGCTCCAAAATCAGTGTCCACAGCATAAATGGGATGACTAGAAGGATTCTTCTCATCACTGATGATGTAGGCCAATTGTGCTTCTCTGTACAATCTCCTGCTTTCTCCTCAAAAGACTGGGATAGTGGCATAAGATAGATCATTCTGTAGTGTCCCACCTAGTCTCTTAATCCATCCTCTAGATAGCAGCATACCAAACTTAGGAGGGACATCTGCTACCACAATATCCATCATCATACTTTTCATGGGCAGCTGAGTTAGGGTAATGGCCAGGTCTTTGATTAATCCTAGGAATTTTACCTTTCTTGAATCAAATGAGAATAATTCATGATATTGTCTAGTGATATCAAGGCCTAACTCTTCCATGACAGCTTTAGGCATCAAATTGTGGCTGGCCCCTGTGTCTAGCATGCAATTGTGGAGGATTTTGTCATGAATGGTCAAGGAGACATAAAATGATGGAGAATTATTATTAGTAGGTTCGATCATTGGGCTAAGCACAACTGCGGGCTTATCATCTTGCAAATTGATGTAGTCGGTGGGGGTTTGTATGGCTTTCAGCTCAAGGGCATCAAGGATACGCTTTCTAAAAACTTCACTCTTTACTAGTTCTATCAGAGGTACAAATATCTTTAACTTCTAGACTTCTGACTCAAAACTGAAAGGAGAAGAGGACTTTTCAGGGCCTCTTATCTCTTGTGCTAGTTCTTTGAGGATGACTGGATCAGTTGTTGGCTTCCTCTGTCTGATATTCTATTACTCTGTTGGGACAACAACTCTTTGGGTAGGGTTCTCCTTGATATTTTTTTATTTTGACCTTAGATTATATCTTTGTTGTTCACTAGTCTGCAAAACAACCTCTCTGTCCCACTCTTGACTGGTTTGGTCCTGTAGTAATGATTCCTCATATGCAGCCAATGTCAAAAAGGCAGCACTACCCTTGTCTTCCATGCAATGGATTTCATCCTCTTCTTCAAACTGTTCCTCTTCCATGACTACATTTTGGAAAGGAGCTTTAACCTTTTGTTCTTCATTTGCTTCTTTACCCCTTTGAATGATTTGCAACTGTTCATTTGCTCTTTTGAATGGATTTGGATTTCTTGGAGCAAATGTGTTTTGAAACCTTGCTTTCCCAGAACTCTGCTCAACTTTCAGCTTAGATATCTCAACAGCCAATGACTCTATCATCTTAGTCATTTTATCTAATTTGGGTTCTGAAGATGAAGCAGAGGAAGAAGAAGCCTCACCTCTCTGCCTCCTTCTATCAGCATGACTTTTAAGCTTTTCTGCAGCCATAATATTAGATTCCACCTCTAGTGCTGCATCTTGCATTTCAGCTAGAGTGGCACATCTTCTTTCTCTTAAAAGTAGGCAGAAATCAGAGTCAAAAGAATTGGCATAGGCAAGTTTGGTAGAGGTGGGGGTTGGCTTTACTTCAGCTGGTATCTTACTATACATACGATTGAATATTTTATTAAAATTAGGCAATGATTCCCCATTTTCCCTCTTCAGGTTACCAAACTCGGTATGGTAATATGGCAAGTCTTTTTTATCTCCCCAGAGTTTCAGGAATGTATCATCCAATGCTTCAATGTCTGCTATGGACCTATGGGGCAATTCTCTAAACCACTTTCTAGCCTCTCCATCAAGACTCTGGACAAACACTCTCATCCACACAACATATTCACTGATATCTAGATTATCGGCATAGCTATAAAAAGATTCAAGGTGCTCTTTAGCTGTTACTCCCTCTGTACCAGTGAACTTGGGCATATATTTATGATATTCTCCTGTAGGCATGGCATTCAAAGGAACAGGCAAGACCAGGGGTCCATACCTAGCAGCTATTATTCTTTCCATCGTTGTGGGAGCTTGTTGACCTACCATGGTTGGGATAGGTGGAAGGGTACTGGCAGATTGAATGGTAGGAAGTAATGAAATAGATGATAGACACAAAGGGATATGATGGACTATATGGGAGGATTTCTTTGGACTGAGATCCAAAGGGGAACTGACTGAGAAAGGAGCTTTATGAATCTCTGAAAGTATTTCTTTACTAACAAAGCTAGGCTCTAAATCTTCAAACTGTATATTTTCAGCTGTAATATTTTCTTTCAGAGATGCATAAGATTTCTTAGGCTTACCTGATCCTGATGCTCCTTTCTATGATGTTTTCCTTTGCTTAGCAATCTTCTCAGGGTCAGGCACTGGGTCAGCTGGTGATTTCTGAGGATTTCTCCAGGTATGCCTCACAAACTGAGCCAGAACTGTAATGTGGAGTCGCCAAAGGTTAGTTCTCCAGTAGAGTCACCAGATAGATGATTACAACCAGAAATGTGTCCAGACTTTGTCTATCATCAAAGCATGGAACTGTGTCGTTCTCCCAGGGAAGCTGAGCTTCAATCTCCTCTCCCCGGCAATGGCGCCAATTAATGTTATCACCCCAAGAAACTCTCCTAGGTTGTAGCTCGGAGATGCTCGGGAACATTACAAACTCAACTTAATGTTGGAAATGGATGAATGGAAGGAATGATGCTTGTTCAAGCCAGATAACCACTTCTACTTTGCTTGACTCCAAACATGCGTGAACACCCCCAGAATACAAGGCTTTAGACCACCAATTACTCACAGTTTAGAGATTGGGTGAACATGGAGAAGACTGACCACACCAGTAGATGCACAAGACCTTGTGATGGCCGGCTACAACCAATAAAGAGGCCTACAAATCTAATTCCCTAGAGCATAGACAGGATGACAGCTCTCTGTCACTAAGTGAAAAGAAACTTGATTAACATATTCACTGATACATGCAATATTTTAACACAGAGGTAGGGTGACAGCTCCTCTAATGCTAAACGTCAAGATTTCAGGAAAACTGCATATCAGGGACAACCTAGAACAAAATAGAAATGGAAAGTGAGCAATTAACAGCAAAAGAATCTTGTATTAGCTGAAAATGAAGACGAGACGCTGCAAGTATCAAAGCAGTTACAGTGTCCAGAAGTTGAACCTTACATCAAAACAACAACCATCAACCCTAATTACATCTTGTTTCTGGGTATTTATAGAGTTTGGATCCAAAGGCGCTCATCCATTCTAAGTATGAGGAGGTCATAATTGACCACCAACCGCTTTAACTATCTGATGGAGTCTCTGGTGCAATTTTCCTGCTTCAGTGAACAAATCCGATCTTCTCATGTGCTCTGCTGTCCTTCTCGAGCAAGTGGAGTGTCGTGCAGAATGAAATTCCATAACTATTCAATGCCTTCACCTGCTCGGGCCTTGTCCTTTTCTTTCTCAGCCATACTATCTGTTGAAGGCAGTTGTTGAGGAACAAATGCGCCGTGTACTAGTAACTGGCCACCTTTGTCCTTCGGGTGCATGGGACAGTTCGAGGATGGGGACTACATAGCAGGTTGATGAACTGGATGGAGGAACAAGATTGGCCATCAGATTGAACATATGGATGGCGGATACAACTTGGTGGGAGGTATCAGGAGATACAGAGGTGGAATGAGCATGGTCCATTGGATCTCAGGAGGGTATATCCAACGGTCATCAGGTAGAGGAGACGTGCTGGGGTTAACGGCCGGGGAAAGCGGTTTCGGCAGTGGGTGGTATTGATCGCACTGCCGTTGGAGGTTAGGCGGTAAACGTACAACGATGTGCGATTCCACTCAGAGGGTGACGCGTGGTAGAAGATGGGTGGGAAAACCACTTTTCATCTTGCATTATCGCGCTTTCGGTTTGCAGGTGCAGGGAGAGCGATCGTCGTCCGATCGTGGCAGAGGAGATCGGACGGTGGAGGTTCAATCGCCCAGGTTTTCATCAGATGTGACAGGGAAAGAGCTTGTGAAGGCGCGCGGTCGTGTGAACAAGTTATATTGTGGTTTAAGCCCCACGCTCGAGGGTCTAAGGGGGCATGGGTTTATACAGGGTTTTAGAGGTAAAACAGCGGTAGTGGAGATTATGAGAGTGTAAGCGGCGTGAAGGAGAAGGAGGAAAATGATCGGTGTGAGTCCTCTTTGAGCATAAACAATACGGCCAAGCCTGTATTTAACTCTCAAAAGTCAGAACTTGTGGTAGAGCTAACAGGTATGTTGCATGTCAGTCCTCAATTTTGCTTTGGTTTTAATTGATAGATTTATTGCCATGCATGTCACCATGTATCCAGATATAGCAGGTGTTCGTCTGTCTCTCAGCAGTTCAGGATCAATGGCCTCTAAGAGAGCATGGCCAAAGGACACCGATGGAAGCACCACAAGAGAAGTAGTTGAGCAAGTGTCTATGAGTTTTTCCGATATACGAAGACACCAAGATGATCGTAGACAAAGACATCGAGTTGAAATGGAAGGAGGTCAATGATGCATTCTTAGGAACATTTGGGGAAGATGTTGAAGACTGCAAAGTCTATCTAAACATTCACAAGTTTGGCTTGTAATGGATTGCATGCAGGTATCTCGTGTTCCCATGCTCGGACATGATACATTGGATTGTCTCACACACTGATCCCAAGATGATGGTGTTAAGCAGTGTCAATGGGACAGAGATTGCTACCTTTGGGGCACATGAATATCAAAATATGTACCACTTTCCAAAGCTAGTGATCACCATGGAGACACCCTTCAACATACCCAGTAGCAATACCAACTCTAGGGATATCTTGAAGAACTGGGTGAAGGAGCTAGCCAAATTCAGGATGACACCCATCCAGATTTATAAGATGAAGATATTGCAGAAGACGTATCAGTACTTGGGCATCTTCGCATGTCGCTTGCATGGCTAAGAGAGCTTGGAGACCTTCTCACATAGTTGGGTGATCATGTTGGACCAACTAGCCAGTGAAGGCAAAGTATGCCACTGGTTCGACACGTTGGCTCACAGGCTGAAGCAACAGGTAACAGGAGCTCGACAGCCACCTAAAGGTCAGCAAGCAAAAATCTACATGTCTGCTTACATATTGGATGTAATTTGTGCCCATCAGCAGTTTCCGGGCTTGAAGTGGGCATGGACATTAACAAAAGCTCTATGAACACTTACTGTAAATTGTTTTCTGAATGCAGCTTCCACGAGATCATTGCACAGTTGTCAAATCATTTTTTCACCCTGGTGTACAAGATGATATTTGAGAAGGATCCACTTTACATGTTGAAGGTAGGAATGGAGGCACTGATCGATATAGCAGATTGGTATGCCTCACCTTTTGGCACCTTCATACGGATGTACAACACAAATAAGCCTCTGCATGTTTTTTCGAAGTTTTCCATGGACAAGCTCGTCATGCAAGAAGTATCGTACCACATCTTGGTAGGACTGACAACTAGGCTACAACGGAAGAGGAAGGCACCTTGACCCACTCTTCCATTATGGATCAGGTTTTACAAGATATGGAACCTCAAGCATGCAGATGCCAAGATAAAAGAGTTCAAGAAATTTACTTTTGGCACTAGAAGCTTCAATCAGTATGACCCGCATTTCTTTATGAAGGATCACTTTGTGAGAGTGAAATTTCGTGGATCCACGGGGCATTTCATTGGGCTAAGGAAGATCCATGGAGATATTGTAAAATCTTCTCCAGGCCCAATGAACCAGTTAGCATTGTTGTGGAATGGTTAACAAAGCAACATGAAGCAGCATCCAAGAGAGGACAAGCAGAGGTAAACATACAGGTGCACGACAAAGGAAAGAGAAAGATTATCAACAGCATAGAGGAAGAACAAAGTTGCAAGTTTAGATTAGACCCACTTGTGTAGGAAGCTACTTTGGAAATAGAGGCAAAGAGGCAACAACGCGACAAGAGGACCGCACAAAGGCAGAGAGAAAAACAGAGGATGGAGAAAATAGTGAAGGAGTTGGAAGAGATGAAGGAGCAACTCCGGAAGGAAGAGGAGCTGCGCAGAAAGGAGAAGGAATCACAATAGGGATAGATATAGTAGGGGGTGCAACATGCACAGATTGATGAAATTGTGCCCATACAGGTGGTAGAATCATCCGATCAGCTGGCACAAAGCAGACAGGGTGAGTAGTCGTAGGAGTAGGACTTTGCTCAAGAGATTGAACGAGTACTTGCACATATGGACACGAAGATGGAGAAGCTAGAGTTAGAGCAAGACATCAACCTCATCCCTTACCGCCAAGAGGTCAATCCATTGAATTTACCAAATCTAGAAGTAGAGCAGGTCCCAAGCGACCAAGGATATATTGAGATCCTTGGAGACAATTCGGAAGAAGAGGTGCACAACATATCATTCGACGAGTCGCAACATAGAGTTGTACAATTAGGCAGAGTGTCTACTTCGTATGATCACACATCTCCTATGCAATTTGAGGAATAAGTGATCATATCTGACGTGCGCAAGCATCCATCAACATTGGCCAATGCTACCAGAGCATATGTCGAAGCCACTAGCTCGAGTGTTCACTTCTTGATAGAAGAGAATGAGCGAATGGCTAAGGAGTTACAGACGGCCAATTAGGGAGGAGAATTGGTTACAACATCTGCCCAAGTAGAGTTGAAGAAGGCGATACTAGATGAAGTGTCATCCCTAGAGACATTCATGTAGGCGTTGTATTCTAGATTTACTACTGTGCATAAGGCAGTTGTCCATATCAATGGTTGGCAATAGCGCTCTGCTAGCAGAGCACGTATCTTGTCAAACTTGCATGATGTTGTCGATTACATGCAAACATGGACAATGAGATACAAGGGGTCACTATTACACTTGCCCAAGATGATGAAGCCCAAGGTGATGTCGAAGGCACGCATCTAGAGTCAGATCAAGAACTATGAAGAATTCCCATAGCTCATCACTAGTTTACAAGCTTCCCATGCATGTGTATTCAGAAGCATGGATGTTTTTGTGCACGCACATGGGATCCCATCTATTGAGACACTCACCAAGGCAAAGACAAAGGCACAAGTCCGAATGGAGATAGACTCGTACTTTGACGAGCCGATGCGCATAGTCACCAATGCAGAATTGGAGATCAATGTAGACACTATGCATCAGTATGTCGCTAGTCCAGTGACACTTAAGATAATGATGTGCATGTTATCAGACGAGTTGGAAAGAGGAGCCAAAGCAATGTACCCAGATGCAATAGAGGCAAGATTTCATTTCCAGAAAGATGTCGCCACAGAGTACGCAGACACCATCATGAACTACCTAGCTTGGCATCAGTTCGCCACCGTCAACCTTCATGAGGATGTCAAAGAGTTGATATTCCCATAGTTGTCTAAGTCATAGTGATGACTTGCATGGCTTGCTCAAGCCTATTTTGTCTCACATGGGTACATGTGCAGATTGTATGTAACGTTTTGTCAAGTGGAAGTTCAAGTCTCAATAGCTAAATGTAACAGTCATAGAGTAGTTGAAGAGTGATGAGGGTAGATGAACAGTCACAAAGGGGAATGTCAAGGGTCACCCCACCCTTTGCTATGTATAGTACCTCATAACTCATTGTAGAGGATTTTGGTTAGCCAAGCTTCTGATAGGAGTATCTTAGAGAAAGTTGGAGAGTATTGTAATGAGCCTTGGCTTCTCCACAGTGCAGAGCTAGTACATCTCTTTGGAGGAGCAGGCGACAGTGACTGTAATGTTCCGCTACCAGGATTAGTGGTTGGTCATGGTTGTACTGTACGTTTGGAACTTTCACTTTTAATATAACAGAGCCAACATATTTCATGCATATGTTTTTATTGTATTTCAGCTATCTTAGTTACTCTAATGATATATGTATCTGTTTGCTTACGCATGCATGTATGGAGTCTTTCTGTATAAGTATGCATGAATCTTTCTAAGACGTGATGTTGGTTTAACCATCACTTTGGATTGTTAGCTTACTTGATTTCCAGTTTGTGATGCATCTTCACTCGTTTGTTCCCTTGCAAGCCATGTGCTTTCACAGGTTTCCAAGGGACGAACTCACCCTACTTTCCGTGTGTTAGAATTGTTCATGCACCTTCCTTGGCTTGCTGCGCATGTCATACCCTTGCTACCAACAGCGACATCTTACTTGCCTCTGCGCATAATCGCGGTCAAGGCGATAATGTAGTACCCACTGCTGGGACTTCTACACCAAACGGTTTGAGGTCTAGTTAGGACTTCTTACTGGGGAGATCCCCTGACATGTTGGTGGGTCCAGCGCCATCAACACATATCTTCTTCTACATAAACAATATCCTCATTATCAATTGGAAGAGAGACATTCATGGCCATTTTTCTTTTTAGTGTTTTATTCCTTTCCTCATTTTGAACAACATTTATAATCTTCTCATAACTAATGGTAACATATTTTTCACCTTCAGCTTTAGTTTCCACATCTTCAAAAGCAACATGTTTAACTTTTCTAGATTGATCCACCTTAGGGACTCTTTGATGATCCCCTATATGTACTATTGTATTGTCATGGATTATTGCTCTTTGCTTCTCTGTGTGTAAACTATTGATCACATTCATAATATTTGGCTCTAGATAATAAATACCCTCCAACATCATTGAAAGACTCTTAGGAAAATCCTATCAAACAAAATACAATATGTCAATGATCAATCATTTATAAAAAATTTAGTGATCCTTACAATAATGCATAAGACATAAATATAAATAAACATACTTACAATGTTATTTGAAATGTTGGATGTGATTTCATCACACAATGGTGTAGATTCTTCATATGTGTCATACTTGACCTTTTAGAGATGATATCTAACATTTTCATGTGTCTTGGGCAATTTTGCAAGAACATAGATAGTGTCTACATTCGGCACCAAACATATGTCTGGTACTCTGCCCATCACCTCATATGGTCCACCAAAGTTAATCATACCACAATATAGATAGATATGTGTACAATCATCTCTTTCAATATCTTTAACATGCAATGTAAAAATTGTTTTATTTATTTCTCGTGAATTCCTCCATTCAGGAATAATCTTGAATGTACTTGACGAGCCAGTTGCTTGACTTTTATGATGTTTTTCAGTTCGGGTATGTTTAGTAGTATTCATAGAGTGTTGCACTACAAATTTAGATTGTGGAGTTGTTGTCCTTGTTCCAGAAACATTCGCAGAGATCTTCTTTGAAGCTATCTTCCTGAAGAATTTTTTTAATATATATATCTATATATGTGTGTGTGTGTGTGTGTGTTAATTAAAAAAACACATATATTAATTAAAAATAATTAACAATATAATTTTTATTTAAAAAAAAATCTAAATTTGATGTTAAAATTTTTATTTTATTTTTTAAACAATATAAATTAAAGAAATTATACATCTATATTTTTTAACAAAACTAAAATAATAATTAAAAGATTAAAAGATTAAAATTGGGGGTTGAACGTCTGCGGGTGGGCCTGCCTGGGCTCCCATTGGGTCGAAGGCCCGTGGGTGGGCCTGCCGAACCAGGGAAAGCCCACCCACATGCCTTCTACCCAGTGCCAATTCCTGGAATTTGCCCCTCGGCCCAGTAGGGGGTTGAAGGTCCGTGTGCGGGCTTGCATGGCAGGGGGTTCGAAGGCCCGTGGGTGGGCCTACATGGGATTGACAAGCCCGTCCATGAGCCTTTGGCCTCCTACTAGGATGAGGGGTTGATGCACGAGCTCTGCAGACCCTTCGGCCCCCCTCAACCCATTTAAAAAAAAAAATGAAAAAAATAATGATTTAAAAAAAATAAAATAAAAGCCAATATATATGGTTTAAAAAAAATTAATTGATTTTTTGTTTTGTTTTGCATTTGTGAAAAGAAAAATCAACAAATGGAATTATTTTTTCTAATGGAATAGTTTTGGTTTTCTTTTTGTTTTGTGCAAGAATTGAAATGCCCCCCAAACCAAATTAAAAAATAAATAAATAAAAAATTAACACTCGTTTTTTCATTTCAAAGCCCTAAAAAATAAACAATTTCTTAATTTTTCTCCTAAAAATCCTACAAATTTGAGTTTTTTTCATCTTCTTCACTAAAAAAAAATAAAAAAAAATTATGTGGCTTTCCCGTAAATATGATAGTTCAAAAAGAATTTCGAAAAATAAAATAATTAGATCATAAAAACCATAAAACAACAAATTTTCCGCAAATTCCTCTTTAAATAGTCAAAATAGAAGGAAAACTAACCTTTCAAATGCGAAAAACTCTCGTTGAATGTGTTATCGATGAAAATGCAACTCCTCCACAAAATTGCTCCAAACATTTTAACAAAACCCAGAAGACTTGATGTGATGTGACGAATAGAAACAATGAATGTTATTATATAATGAATATTGTGGGATTGCTTTAGCGTTTCTTGAATGTGGGATTAAAATTAAAATTAAAAAAATTAATATATAGTTAATATTATAGGTTTAGATTAACTTTTATTCATTGTGGGATAAAAAATAAAATATTAATTATAAAAATTAATTTAGTTACATAGTCAATGTTAAATAATTTAAATAAAAAAATATTTTAATTTCGAAGGAATGCATTAAACGAAAAATTTTGTGGATATTTTGAATAGGAAGTAGTGTGAAATTTTTCAAGACCAAAAGTTTAGTAATATGTTTTCAAGTATACTTTAAACGAAAATTTTGTAGGGAAATATTTCAAACAAAATTTCTGGAGGAAAAATTTTCGACAAAAGTGTTTAGGGGGGACTTTGGAGGGAAAATTTTCAGTGAAAAATTTTGGAGGGGACTTTAAAGGGAATTTTTCAATCTCTAAGCTATAAATTGTCATTGGGAGAGAGTGCATTTGTATCATTCGTCATCTTCTGGTTGAAGGTCATGAATTTTCCACTTGGTCTTAATCCTAAGGACGATGAAAGCAACATTAATGAAGGGAAACAAAAATAATTTCCTATGAATAGAGTCAATTTTTCCACTTAGTCCTAATCCTAAGGATTATGAGAGCATCACTGACGAAGGGCAGGATGAAGAATTTCTAGTAAATAGAGAGTCAAATTTTCCACTTAGTCCTAATCCTAAGGATTATGAGAGCACCATTGATGATTGGGGGGATGAAGAATTTCCAAAGTCAAATTTTCCACATAGTCCTAATCCTAAGGATTATGAGAGCACCACTGAGGAAGGGGAGGGGGAGGATGAATAATTTCCAATAAATAGAGATTCAAATTTTCCACTTAGTCCTAATCCTAAGGATTATGAGATCACCACTAACGAAGGGGGGGAGTGGATAATTTCCATTAAATAGAAATTCAAAGTTTCCACTTAGTCCTAATCCCAAGGATTATGAGACCACCATTGATGAAGGGGAGGATGAAAATTTTCTTGCAAATGATAATTTGACTATGAATAGAGAGTCATATTTTCCACTTAGTTATAATACTAAGGATTATGTGAGCACCAGTTATGAAGGGGAGGATGAAGAGTTTCTTGCAAATGATAATTTTAAAGGCACATATGTGAATAATGCATTTCTCTAAGTGAGTGTTTCAAAGGCACTCATGGTCATGACAAATTGAATCCTCCAAGGGAGGATTTCAAAAGCACGGATGAAAATGGTGAATAATTTCATCTGAATCGTGATTTAAAAAGCGTAGATGTTGGTAGTGAAGAATTTCCTTCAGGTGAGGATGGTAATGAATATATTACAAGCAACTATGGTAATGAATTTTCTAACTATGTTCAGAATTATCATAGTGAGGATAATATTCCTCCTAATGATGATGAAAATGCTTTTACAGAGAATAATGAAATGATAGAGACGTTGCAAGAAAATATTGTATCTAGGAGTAGGAGTAGACCTTTTCATATCAATCTAAAATATTTCAGTTATACAAGGTTTATGACATAATATCTCATCTGATTTCAAGTGAATGTTGTCGAAAGGATTGCTTGAAACATATGGATTTCAAGTTTTCTTTGGAGCAATAGAAGAGATATTTGCCTATGAATAAAAGCATGCAAAGTTCATATTTAGTGGGTTGCATGCGATCTACACTAGTAGGTTATGATTATCATATTGGGAATGTATTGCTCTGTAGAAAGGCTTTTCAATTGGTTATTTTGTTTTTCAAGAATCGAAGAAATACTGGAAAAAGATCTTACATTTTATTCAGAAGTAAATTATAAAAGAGAGTTTGGGCCATCAAAAATTACTACAATGTCATGGATGAAAGACTTCCTTTAAAAGCATGGAGAGTGTATTCCAAATAAAAGCACAATACATATTCCAAATAATTTCTCAAGACGAGAAATCTACAACTTATACAGATAATATGTAGGATATGGAAGAACAAATTCAACAATGTTCGTATTCCTAAGAATACAAGGATGGGGGTTTGCAGTACAGCTGCTTCTCTTAAATAAAAAAGGGATAAATGTCAAGGGGCAGACAGAGCTATGCATTCACAACATTATTTTTAAAAATTGGATAGTTATCAACTATGAAAATATATTTATTAATAGGTTTATTTTATTTTATGTGCAAATTCCATTGTCAAAGCACTTCAAGAGCATCACAATCAAAAAACAAGTGAAAGACAAAAATTGTATAAACATCAAAATAAGTGTTATGATAATCCAAATAAATATTCGAGTTTAATAATTGATGGTATGGACCAAAATAAAACACTTCTACCACATTTTTTCTGCACACCAAAAAATTTACACGAGGAAAATTTTATTCAGTTTCACTTGGTGGATTATATGGTCTTTAATGAAAAGATGTTGCCAAGGGTTTACTTCACATCTCCAAACATCCATAATGATGCAAATCTGACCATAAATATAATACATGATGTGGTTTCTCATTGGTCTGGTATTATTCCTAAAGTTTTGTATCTGCAATTAGACAACACAAGCCGTGAAAACAAAAATCAAGTTTTTTTTGGATGCCTAAACATGCTTGTTGAATTGGGAAATTTTAAAAAGGTAAAGGTTAGTTTCTTCCTTGTTCGACAAACTCATGACCATATTGATCATATGTTTAGTCATTTTTCAACAACATTGAGGAGGAAGGATGTTGGGAGCCTTCCATCATTAATTTGATGTATCAAGAAATCATAAATTCTAGAGCCTATTTTTCATGTGTTGGAAGAAACTATTGACATGTGAAAGTTTATTCTGGGATCGCATAGTGAGGAGAAATGCATTGAACAACTTAATGACATTAGCCTCCAACATCAATTTCATATCAAAAAAATTGATGGAAAAACACTTATATGGGGTAATAAGTATTCAATTGTTGCAGAATGGGGGCCGTCATCAGGTTTACCATTTTGAAGTTCGTTCCAGATCATCTAATATTTTCATCAAATATAATATTATTACAATCAATTACTAAACTCCATAATGCACGAAGGCAAAAGAGAGAGATAAATTATTATGAATGCCTGGAAGAAATTAAAATATGTATTAGATATACATATGAGTACTTTAATGTTGTTGATTCAATTTGGTGGAAGTCTTCTTCCAATAATTAAAGTGATATCCTTTCAAGATCAAGAAATAAAGATACACTTTTGAAGACTCCATTTATTTGGCCACAAAATATGCCAAATGAACAAGAGGAAAGCCACATTTTTGGATAGCAACAATCTCAAGGCATTATTAATTCTCCACAGGTAGAGGAAATAGAAATCTATATTTGTTATAGAAGATCAAGTGCACAATGTGAAGCCATGGGAGACCTTTACAGGGGTTCTATGTAGGATGTTAAGGAGGGTCACATGATAGCAATATTAGCATATGGAGATCCACTTGGCTATCCATTTTAGGTTTCCAAGGTTATAAAGATCATTAAAGAAAATGAAGATATCATAGTTGTTGAAATACATTTGTATGCCACAAATACCCACCCATTCAATGGTGTGTACAAGCCGGAGATGGTAGCTGATAAAAAAATTGGAAAAAATAGAAAAAGAAAGGGTACAAATATAAATTGTCACCACACATACCTCTTAAAATTTGAGGATGTTGACATACTTGTCTATGACTTCAATTTAACAAAGAGAGGAACTCTTTGCTTCAAGACCATAGAGATTTTGAAGAAGTTGCTACCAAAAGAAATAATATTGAGATGGGAGTCTGTTGAACCTAGTTGTAGATCTAGAAGATTTTTGAAACCTGAAATGGTGGGCATGCATGTTGAATCAGATGGGGCTCTAGTTGATGAAAGAGAAGAATATGGGGCATGTTCATCTACATTTAGTCATTCATATGAAGATGTAGATTCTGATACTGTGCTAGAACCTATGGGTGATTTTTAATAAATTTCGAAGACATTTTATGTAAATAATGTTTGCATGGTAATTTGAAATAAATATTTTGACTTCCATATGATTTTACATGAAGTTATGATTCATTTCTATGTTTGGTGGAGTATATATTTTAATTATGAAGAATTCATCTCTTTAGAATAGCCATAATGAAATCACAAGGGCTTCACTGGGGAAGAAATATCATACCACGTGGGTTCATATTGGGGGACATATAATGAGAAAAAAAAAGACATACTATATTGGGGGATATATAGGGGTTAAAGGGTTTTTAAATTGACAATTATAAAAAATGCAGCTTAAAGTCAATGAAAAAATATAAAGGGGTATAAAAAATGGATACCTATAATATCTAGTGAAAATAGAGACTTTTTGAATTGGGAAGTTGTATTGGATTCATATTGGTATGGGGTTAAATAATGTGATTTTTAGAGGGATTTTTCAATATGTAGTCAAATTAAGGGTATTGTTTAATATGCCACGAACGCATGTGATATGTTAGAGGTTCACTGAGTGAATCCCCCATAAATGCAATAATGAATTACAAAAATAATGTATGTTATATTCAATCTACCAAAGTTGATATTTTGATTAAAAGTAAAGAAATATTAGAAATTAATGTTGATTGTTTAAATTATATAGTGATATTGCCATGTTATTATTTATTATTGTAATTTGATATAAGGTAGTTTTAAAAATGTTGAAAATTTTTTAATGCCTCACTAAAAGGGGACACTTCGTTTTGATGGTTGATTTTTAGGTTTTTGTTGCAATAGGATAAGTTGTCTTAGGCTAATATTTGAAAAGAGTTATAGTTTTAGCCTTTAAAATTAAAATTATTCTCGGAATAATGAATCTTTCATTTACTTGTTCATCTTTAAAAATTGTTTTAGTCATATAATTTGTCCATAATTTCATGGTTGAAATATGTTAAAAAATTAAGGTTTTTAATTCCATGTTTGAAAATTTTTCAAAATCCTAAGGCTTTTCTGAGTTATGATATTTTATTTTTAATGTTATTTTTGAAAACAATTACAATTTTAGGGGTTTTTTAGAGTCAAGTTATTTTATCTTTCACAACATGGATGGAAATTGTTGGAATTATAAGACTTTAAGACATGATATTTTATCTTTAACATCATGTCTGAGGATTGTTGGAATTTTATGGTTTTTCAAAGTCTTGATATTTTATCTTTAATTCCATTGCTAAAAGTGTCCAAATTGTAAACCGATTTTTATTTTTTTTTGTTCCAGCATCAACACTTATTGCTTTGAGGGTTTTTTCATCCATTTTGCAAAATAAAATTGGTTTTTACTTCCATTTAAAACCAAATGTTGAAAAATTACCCTTAAAAAACATCATTATCGTGCACAATTTTCATTTTTGGGTTGGTTTTTCATGTTTTTTTGGGGTTTTTGGGCTAGAGTTCTCATTTTGGGGTAATAGTTCTCGTTTGATCGATAACTATGTTATATTTATGATAACTACAACATTAGTATAAATTTATATTCATTTTTAATATACACCTATTATATATCAATTTTATATTAAACAATTAAAAACATTATTCATTCTTTTAAATACTTTTGAATTTTTTTTATTTCTTACAAATATTATTTTCACATATAAACTCACATTATTCTTGTACAATAAACAAAAATAACATGGTGGTAATGTGCAAAAATAAGCAAATACAGTAACATTGCCACCAAGTAGCTCTTGTCGAATTGTAAATAAATAAGATTATAGAGCTATGCATGAATCACTTGTATATCTGAAATTCACTCCATAATCTTTTAATGAGATATATGTATTATTTAAAATATATACACATTATAATAAAATGATTTTTATCAATTTATTATATATTTATTTAATCTTAATATATAAATCAATTTTGTATTATATTAAATATTAAAAATATTTTGTATATAATTAAAAAACAAAAATTATTTTGCCAATTAAATAATTTTAATTTCATCGTGCTTAAGTCAAATTAATGCAGCAAACGTTGTTCATCTTCCTATCTTCTTTCTCTTAAAACATGTAATCCATTCCTTTTTTTGGTTTGTCTTCATAGCCTTGTGTTGTGATTGTAACGCATTTTGGTTATCTTGTTTCTTGTTTTAGGATTTTGATTCAAAACAATTACCTTTAAGTGAAATGCATAATAGTATTTTGATTTATATTTGTTTAATGGTATTTTGATTTATATTTATGTAATTATATAATATTGAATATTATTATAATGATGAACGTAATTTGATAAATTTTATATGTTTTATTAGATCTTAAAAGGGTAAAAGATTAATTGGAATTCTAGAACAGTTTATTTTTATGTCTAAAAACTAGTGAGAGATGCATTCCTAGATTACCATAGTTTTGCTAATTCAAATGGTCAAGAAAGTTTGTAGTCTAAAAACTATTTTGAACATTAGATTGAATGTGAGTATAAGATGAACAATATAATAGAAAGAGTGTTTTCATCTTCAATACTTTTAGGATTGCACAGGTAAAAGGCTCTTTCATCCTACGGTGTTTTGGGAATTTATCAGCTCCCATTGTCATTATGAAGCTCATGAGAATTAGTTCTTATCTTGCCAATTTTCATTTTCTTCTTAACACTAGTCAAGATAGAAAGATAAATTTGGTTCTCAAGATTGCAGTTGATCACCTCTTTATAATATCTTAGCTTATTTTTCTCCTCTAAATCTTTATCACCCTACAATTTCTCCTAAGATTATCTCCTTCTTTATTCCCTAATGATCTAGCGAAGATTGGGCACCCTTATGCCATCCTCGCTTGAGCCGAAGGTGAGAAATTGTTTAATTTAAAGATAGAGAAGAAATTTTAAAATTATATAAAAGAAAAAAACATTAAATGTAACATATTTTACTATTTGGCATTTACATGTGTATCTACATAACATGTTTTAGAATAGGAGGGACAATGTTAGCATGCACATGTATTTATCTCTTAACAAACCAACCATTATCTTAGTAGCACTGCTAATACTTTTAATTTGAGGTGGTTTGTTTGAATTTTTCGGACGTAAGCCTTATACTCTTTTGACTTAGATTTAAATATCTAATGAGATTTCACTCTATTGTGGTAAGGCTTAAAGGATAGATGCCCCCATGAGTGGGATCCCCCTTGTGGGTGTGTCCTGACGTCTCAAGCATTGCTAAGTCAAAAGTTTCCTATTAAGTACTAGCTTGTGGTTTGTTAGCACTAGCCTAAGGTAATCTTGGTCATTTACCAATTCACCTAAATGTTAAAAAAATGGGAATGCCAATACTTTTATGGACACCTACATTAGCATAAGAATTATGGTATGCTAGGACTTATGGCATATTGAGAAAAATGACAATGAATTGCAAATAAAAATCATTTTGGTTAAGAAAATACGAGTGTGCATATTTATTCCACCAAATTTACGCAGGACTTGTGGAAACTTGACAAGATTTATTTTACTTTATTAGATGTATTAATCACTTATAAACCTGACCTCTTCCTTTAACATCAAGCGTTTCATAAATTTAGTCAGACAGAAAGATACCTCCATGTCTAATTTCCACCAAATTTGCCCAAGACTTGTGGAAACTTGACAAGATTTCTCTTAACTTATTATATGTCCCAATCACTCATAAGCTCGATCTCTTCTTTTCACACCAAGATTTTCATAAAAATTCCTAGACATAAAGATACCTTCATGCCTAATTCTATGAAATGATGCTAGCACATTTATTATCCTTAAAGATCTTGCCTATGTAGTTAATCCACATTTGAACCCAACATTAATATATAAAAGAAAAAAGCCTCACCAATGTCCTTCAAACTACTACATATTACATCCCTAGGAAACATCACATTTCTTATAGTATAACAATCAAGATCATCATCTCCTCATGGGATGATTGAGTGGTGGAAAATGAGATGTTATCCCCTCCACCCAGTTTCAAATCCCATAGGGGGTCATATTTGGCCCATTGTGATAAGTCTCAAGGAGTAGGCTCCCCACCCTCATGGAGTCTGACTCTTGCTAAGTTATAAATTCCTGATATATCTAGCCTACTAGTTCTTGGAAGCCTGGCCGAAATTACTCCAATAAGTTACAGATTCACCATTAAAAAAAAATAATTAAATCATCTCCATTTAAAAAAAATTGATAGTAACTAATCAACTTATAACACTCTCATAAATGAACGAATAAAAATATCTATTGTCAGAATCACGATTGTTGTTACACCAAAGTCCGCAAGTGTTAGTGAATGGATGCATCGCCAGAGTTAATGGATCCTTGAGAGGCAGAGAAGCACATGTCGTGAAACACACAAGGAGCGCTATATTATCTAATGCCCAACAATCTCCCCCCAGCATGACCTAGGTGTGTTTCTAACTTGAGACCTTTGGATCTGACACCACTTGTTGGAATCACGATTGTCATTACCCCAAAACTCGCAGGTGTTAGTAAATGGATGCATCACTAGAGTTAACGGATCCTCGAGAGGCGGTTAATCATACATCACAAAACACATGGGGAATGTTGGATTATCCAATGTCCAACATCTATTTCCAAAATTTACTCAACATTAAAAAAAAAAAACAACAAAAAAAATTATCTCTGTTTGAAAAAAAATGATAATGAATAATCAACTTATAATACTCCCTAAAAGAACTAGAAATAAATCAATAAAAATATCTATTTCATAAATTAACTCAACACTTATGTATAACGCTAACCACTTTAAACACTTATATTTATGTAACCTCTTTGGAAAAGACTACCGCTATGCTTAATCGCCAAACTAAGAAGCCAATTAATATTAAAAAAAAAACAAGTGTAATATGCAGTGTCGTTGCTTAGTACCTGTCTCTTATGCAAAAAGTAATCAATAGAAATTATTGAATGCTTGAACAAATTCATAAATCTAATAATGAAACACATTTGAATACGACGAAGGGAAGTAATGGAAGTAATTAATGGACTAGATAACCTTGGAGAAAAATAGAGATAGGTGCATAGATAATTTTGGATGAAACATTAGCCCCAACATCATCGTTTGTTACAAAAGTTAAGAGTTTATTGAAATGTGTTTGTGCACATTTTATTTCATATTTAACTTATGGGACCAAATAAGGAGGAGAAATTATAATGTCTAATATCTTTATATTAAATAATGTATATATACAATATAAATAAAATAAATATTAAAAAAAAAAGCTAATTATTATAACAAACTATTTATTTAACTTTAAATTTATACCCATCCTAATTCAGTGACAAATAAATAATCTATAGTAGAATTTATATTTCAAAACAATCAAATTAATATGAAGTAATCAAATATTGTGTGGCAAGTCCTGAGGGGAAGCTCAAATGGTTAATTCAAGAAATGTGAAATCGTGACCTAGGCTATGGGGAGGAGGACATATTGTAGCCCCCTAAAGGTTTATTAGTAGTTACGTGTTAGACAGGTCGTTGGGCTCCTCTGAGTCTCATATCTATATATATATATATATATATATATATATATATATATATATATATATATATATATATATATATATATATATATATATATATATATATATATATATATATATATATATCTTGTGACAATGAATTCATATGTAATAAAATATCTAATATAAAATATTACAGTGTCTAGTATATTAAAATAAAAAATTTAGTTATGCAAAAGCTTAAGTGTGAGTGCAAAAGATTCCTAAAAATTATTATTATTTTTTTTATCTTATATTTTTAAATTATGATTAAAATTGTGAAGACAAATGAGAAAATTTTATTATATCCGCCACAATTTGTCTATGGCCAAATTTTTTTGTCTCTTATATTTTAATATTAGGAATTCAAATTTTGTTATTTTTTATTATTATTTAAATTCATTTATGTCATTGGTTGAGGTCTTATTATGGGCATTGCTTAGTAACTCTCATTTTTCTATTACTATTTCTTTTTGTTTTTAGCTTTATTTCATTTTTATTTAACTTTTGGTTTTTATTTTTATTTTCTTTTTCTATTGTTTCCATTTGCATGAATTATAGGTTTTTCACCATATTTTCAATTTAGGATGACAAATTTTAAAGAGGAAAAAATAATTTAAAAAACTATTTCCAATAAAAAAAATTAAATTTTTAGTTTTATTATTTTTAAATTTGACTTATACTTTTTTTCTATGATTTTCTTTTCTCTATTTTCACTTCCAAATCCGTTAGGGAAAATTTTAAGGGCTAATATTGGTAGGTGGGATAATATCCCATGCTTTTTCTAAAAAAGGATTCACCAACTTCCCTTTTTCTAAAAATGAATTCACCCAAATTTTATGGTATAAAATTATTTTAACTTAAAAGTCGTCAATATTATCTATTGTCTATTATAAAATAATTATAAAACTAAACATTTTTACAAAATTATCATCAAACATTTTAAAATTTGAATATTAGGGACTAGTAAGATTCACCAAAGATGTTAAACTTTAAGATAAACATCCATCCTAAAAGTTTTCCCTACCATTAATCATAATTATTTTTTTTCTTGTTAATACTTTAAGATAAACATCCATCTTTAAAATTTTCCTTGCCATTAATCATAGTTATTTTTTTCTTGTTAATTTTTAATTTGATTTATTTTTTTCCTATAATTTTCTTTCCACAATGATACAATAAAACTTTCATTTCAATGAATATAATTAAATTAATAAAAATAATAATTGTTTTTAGAATCTTTTGAGCAATTATTTCCTAATTTTATCACGAAAGTTTATTGATATATAGTAAATAATTTTTAGGATCTAGTGAGAATTTATCTCCTAACTTTGTTGAATTTGTTTTGTTTAGGCATAGTTTTTATAATTCCTACCACCAAGGTATAGAAGAATTCAAGAAATTGATCTTATTACGAGAAATTGAAATCAAGAATTCAAGAAATGGATCTTCTTGAATTGAAGAATTGAATTTTTTTATTTTTCTTTTTTATTTTTTCTTTTCATGTGTCTATGATTAATGTTTGTTGTATATGTTCTTGCAGGTCAAAGGATTTGAAACTCTAGGCGAGTTGGACACTTTGTTGGCGACAAACCCAATACAATGAACAGGAGCTTCATTTCATTTTAGGGGATTCAAATTCTATAGTGAAGAGGTTGGGGTATGGGATTCGAAATAATTATACTAGTGCATAACAATGGGTTACTACCAGGATTCCACTTTGAACTTCCAAATTTCTCTTCAATTCGTTGTAGAATGAGAGATTGCTTGGCATTTATTGGAAAGTTGGTCTTCAATTTCTCATATGTTTCAATTGGCTTGTTAAAGTTGTTTTACCTTCTTTCCTTGAACCAAATATAAAAAATTGGTTTCAGTTACCATACAAAAATTCAATGTGTGAATTCTTTTAAAGCAGTTTAATCCACTGCAATTGTATTCTTGGCTTTAGTCAAAGTGAATGCGTCAAATTCAGCCAATATAATACTAAATCACAAATCATAGACAAATATACAATACCTAGAAAACATTTGAAAAGGCGGTAGTGATATATATTTTTTATTTTAATATTTTACTATTTTTAATTTAAACCATATGAAATGTTTTAGGAATTAAGTATTTTGATTAGAAACTAAGTGTTTTGATATCTATCTAGAGTTACTAGTAGTTTAATTTATATAATGGTGCTAGTTATAATCTAGTTGTTAAATTAATAGCAAAACAAATTTTATTGTGTATTATTCATAAATATTAATTAACTTGTCTTTCTATTTTGATTCTAAAATTGATTTAATACTAAATCACAAATTATAGATCATCCCAACTCCATTTTTTTTTGCGAAATAACACAATCTTATTTAGAACAAGACACCATGATTTAAGAGAACTATAAAAGTTTTGTTCCATAATTCCCTACCTTCACTACCACAAACACAATTGCATTAAAATCTATATCAATCGTGTACAATGTCTATGAGCTTTGTTGGAAACAAGTGTTTGTGCCAAACAAGTTTCTTTGGAATTGACTTCTCATTAGAAACTAAGTTTCTCCATATCTATTTGAACGAAGCACTGCCAAAGAGATAAAATTATAAAGCATCATTATAGCCAATGAGGTATGGTGCTCACCAAAAAGCACCATTTTAGCACAACATTTTCACTTTAATTTCTATTTTTTTAATGAAGGCTTTAAGTGATTAGCTCACAACATGTTACGAGTCCACACTCCACTTAGCCATATTTAAACTAAGCGGCATGTACTAGTTATTATGCAAAACTTGTTTATTGTCGATACATCATGATTTAAAATTGAATTGTGAAAATATATGATATAGGTAAGGTTTATTGAGGAATATGATTGAAACAAATTTATTCAATAATAAAAATCAACAAGGAAAAAATATGAAGAAAATCAGCAAGGGAAAAATTTGTGTAATATGCCTGCTTTTGTTTTTTAATCGGTGAGTTACATGGTTAGTAAAAGCATGAAACATAACAAAAACTGCTTTGTTTTTTGGAAAACAATAATAACAATAATGGAAAATTTCATAAATTCGGAAGAAAAAAATAATAATTAATTTATGACACTTAGTGATTAGAGGTTTTTTTTTTTAATTTTAAATTTTTTTAAACAATTTTTATTTCTGAAAATTTGATTTTAAACCACATAAAATTTGTTATCCACTAATAAAAAATTAGAAATTCAAATTTTTAAAATTCAAAAAATAATTTTCAATTTCTAAAAAAATAAATTTTATATTTTATTTTACCAAAACTTTAATAAAATTTGGAAATAGTGTAACGAACAAAGTTTATATTCTCAAAGGGATGCTTTGCTACCAATGTAATGAACAAAGTTTGTAGTTATGCGGTAATCTTCAGATCACTTCAAAGACAAAGACACCCAATATAGGACAAGTATTTATATATTAGAATATTTGAATACATGTGAGATGATGATATTATAGATAAGGGTGAAAGTATTCATATATTCCATAGGCAATTGTCCCTTTGTGAATGGTCATGTCCTTAAGGACATACCTCTTCATTAACTAATTACTAATTAATTATTATTTATGATGCTTTATTATTATTTATATTTACATTATTTATATATCTATATTTTATTCATAACATTGTCTTCCTCTTTAAAAAGCTTTGTCCTCAAAGCTTACTGATGAAAAGGCTTGATCTATTTTTCTATTTTGAATGTCTTCTCATCTAGGAACTGTCATCTTTGTCGATACAAGACGATATGATCATTTCAGAGATAAACAAAATTGTCGGACTAAGAATGGATCTGACCATCCTAGATTAATTTTCTTTGGAATCTTCTAATCGCTGGAAATTTATAATGAATTGTTATCATAGGACTAGATTTTGCACACTTTGTATCTCTTGGAGCATAAATTTGTTGTTTCCGTTTTGAATGGTCCAAATATGTAGACTAACTTAGTTGTCTGCTCTTGTGATTCAGATGACAATAAGGAGTTCTTCTGGTTGGACTTTCCCTTATCACGTGTGTGACAGTTTCCTAATTTACTTTAGGGATTGTTGTTGTTGATTTTGCTACTACATTATCACTTGGAATTTCAATTGTTTGAACTGCAACATATGAATCTATTTTAACTTCTATTGGTTTCTCATCTTCTTGAGTTGTGATATTGATTGGATCAGTATTTGTTCCTTTATCTTCAACTTGGTTTGTTATGACTGAAGACTTCAATAGTTCTTCTTGAGTAAGTTGTTCTAACTTGTCTTTTAGCAACTTCTTGTCACTTTTAAAGTTCTTAATTTGTGTCAGTAATTTTTCACTATGATCTTTAAGCCGAGAAACTTCTCATTTTTATTACAGTGATCTTGTCAACTTCTCTATGCATATTTTGTATCACGTTTTTACTTTCTTGAAGAATTACTTTTCATTTTTCTTGTAGGTTTTTTGGTGTTATTGAATTTGGTTTCAATATGACATCTTGTAGTCTTTTTTCTCTTTGTAGGAAAATTTCAAAAAATATTTTTTGTATTTAGGATAAAAGAGCCTAGTGATTCCATCTAGGGTGAGCCCAAAACAATGTCATTATCGTAAAAAAAAAACAAGGTTTTCACGGTGAATTGCGAGACAAAATTATAATTCCCAATACTTAGTTGTAGATTGCTTATGTCATATTGTTTGTCACTTATGTTAACAAAATTCATTTCAATTATATTCAATTCACGAATCACTAATTGGTTAACACATTTAGTACTAACATAATTACTATCCTCAATAGGACTGATAGAGATTATAATATATCTTGATGCCAATGATCCTTTGATTTTAAATAGTGTACTAATACATTTACTAAAGGTTTTAGGAAATCTTTCATTATTGGTCTCCATTTTTTTTTTGGATGAGCTTCATGGTTTAAAAATATTCCGCTTTTATACTTTCAGCAATATCCCTTATCACCTTAAAAATATAATAACTATTTCTTTTGATTTTTAATTACTTAGACTTTGCTTTTCTTGAATCCCTTTCTCAAATCACTTTTATAGTAAATAAATAAAAAATTATGGGCTTTTAATACTTTATAAATTCCCTTCCCCTTTGAAGAATCCCTTGTTATAAGAACCTTGATAACTTTATGATATATATTCTTTAACAATAAATAAATAAATAAATAAATAAATAAATAAATAAATATATATATATATATATATATATATATATATATGAAACTTATGTTAAACTACTACACCTAAATGAAATGTGACGTGGCCTTTCTTCAAACATTACATTGCATCTAAACCTTTTTCTCTAATTTCAAGAGTTAATAGTATTCACCAAGTGAATGGTTTTTTCTCTAAAGCTTCACACTCCGAAATCTTGTCGAAGGTTGCTAATCCTATTGTCTTACCCTGATGACGATTTCAAATGGTGGTTATTGTATGAAAAGCGTGCACATTTTTGCAAGATGTGGGACTTTGATCCATTTACTGAAAATGTGGGTTTTTTGTAGCATGGGTGGCTATTAAAGGCGGTGAGAAGACTGCGGAGCAAGGCCTTGGCTAGCAGCAAGGGTAGTTTGTGATGGGATTGGTGGTGTGGGTTTGCACCAATGGCAGTTGTGTTTCAGCAGTAATGAGTAGACTAGTTGGATGGCATGGTAGTTATAGTGGAGGCAATATCGAGCAAAGGTCGTGGGCGACGCATCAATGGTGGATCGATGATGGCAGAAATCATGACAGCGGGGTGCGGGGACCAGTCAAGGCTGCTGCTTATTGTGCTTATCGTCACGAGTCTATTATGGTGACAATGAGGCCCTATGACAATCGTGGTTGGAGTCCTGGTAAATTTTTTCTTTGTTTTGTTTTTATTTCATATTTTAATTTTTTTATATATAATTTTCTTTAATTTTTTTTTATATATATTGTTTTTCTTTTTTATCTTTTTTTTATTCTTTCTGTTTTTTAAGTCTCTTTTTTTTTAATTTATTTTTTTAATTATATAATTTTTTTTTTTTTTTTTATATTGAATTTTTTTATATAATTTATTTTTCTAGCTTTTTTAATTTTTAATTTTAATATATTTTTTTTCTAATATTTATTTTTATCTTTTATCTTAATTATTTTTTTCTTTTATGGCTAAGGGCCAATTGGCAAAAATGGAGAAACTCCAACTTGTGTAGCGAAACACTTCAGTTGCAACGACAACAAGTGTGACGAAGGATTGATGGTCAAATGTCAAGATCAGACTCGCTTTGTGCAACAGTTGAGAAGCCAGAAGATTGAACAAATCTAATACCAATGTAACGAACAAAGTTCATATACTCAAAGGAATACTCTGATACCAATGTAAGGAACAAAGTTCGTACTTATGCAGTGATCTTTAGAATACTTCGAAAACAAAGACATCCATTAGTGGACAAGTATTTATATACTAAAATATTTGAATACAAGTGAGATGATGATATTACAAATGAGGGTTAGGGTATGCTTATATACCCTAGTCAGGTGTCCCTTTGTAAATAGTCATGTCCTTAGGGACATACCTCTTCATTAACTAATTACTAATTAATCATTATTTATGACGTGTTACTATTATTTATATTTATATTTTATTCATAACAAATACAATTAATTAAAAGTCAAGACATTTTGACCTAAACTGATTACAATATACTTTGCCTTTGGCAAGTATAAAAATCAAACAAATATTAAATGATAATGATATAAAGGTTTTTTTTTAAGCTATACATATTTTAAAATGGATGAATTGATTTAACTAAATGGGATGAACCCACAAAAGGAGGGAAATATCGGACATCGGATGTCGAAATAAGAGGATTAATCAGTTGATTGCAAGAATAGGAATAATGGATAGTGAGGTGAAAAAATCAGCTCTTAAATATTCGACTGGAGTACTAAAGGAATCCATCAAAGGAATACTAGATCTTGACTTTCTCTCTACAACTGCTTAATTCCTCTCCCCAACTTTTCAGGAAAGGAGAAATCGTTCTTTCTATTATAGAAGAGAAGTATAGCCACAGATATAAAATATGATATCTTCAAAAACTTTCTAGACTCTGACGTAAAAGACTTGATTAGATGAAAGCCAACTAGACCCCTGACTACTAGAACAATAGATACTACCAGAATTTGAGTACAAATGTGCCCAGAAAACAAAAATTATGTATAATGCAAAGACCTGTCACGTGAGGAACTGAGTTCATTGACACAAGGAAAGATCGAGGAAGTAGTATACCGAACTCTATGTATGCAAGCAGAAAAACTAAGAGAACTGGAGAGTCATAAGTTGGTGATTTGAAGGAACTGAAAGGTGCCTTCTCCACTGAAGTTAATTATTCTGAAGTTTCTCCACCATGATTGTACTTTCGTCTACCTGGAGGCCTATTTTGGACAAATCATCCACCCCATAGCTTAGTTCTCTATGAATATGCTAGAAAGAGAGTTGTTGGAAATGGACTTTTAATTTTTTTTTTCTCTCCTTCCAGCAAATCATATCCAAAATTTTTAACTGATAAATCCCTTAAGCCATCCTATCATACATTTAGAATCTCCTTGAACATGCAGAAAACCACTTTGATAGAAGCAACAACTGGAAGGAGGGCCCAACAGGCCACTAACTTTTATTTCTTATTAAAACTTTCCTCATATTTAGATAAATATGCATTATGCATTTCCAGAGAGGTTTATTACAACACCTCCACCACATACTCCATTTTGTTGAGCTCCATCGAAGAATCTTGGACTATTCACAAAGATAACTATAGGAGCAGCTATAAGGGGTTGACATCTTGGTTTCTTCTATCTCCAACAACCATGGTAAAAACCAAGAATTTGGGGTAAGATCCATTGAATATTGATGGGTCGATCTTCAAAAATCGAAATTTTTCTGATTTTCCATATTCCCTAAACTACATAAATTGGAAGGGGTTTGTGATTCCCCATGTTTTGGTCCACTGGGAGATAAAATTATCCAAATAGCTAAGTGAGATAGTAACATGAATGTTGAGGCTCATGAGGTCTTCTTTCCACAGAGCAGTAGCTAAATCACTTTGGAAGAAAAGATGCACAGCAGTTTTAGGCCCTTGCTTACAAATACACAAGCACTCGACCCTTTAAAACTCAATGAGATAGATTATTCCTTGTTAGGATTTGGTTTTGCAAATCCAACCAAATGAAGCATTAAACTTTGGAGGAATGCTCCAATTCCAGATCTTCTAATACCACCATTTTTCCCCTAGGCCAATTTTTCCTACTGTAATCATCTCATAGGTCGATCTAGTTGTGATCTGACTTATTGTTGGATTCATTTTCCAACTAATGGTATTCTTCCTTTCTTTTAGAATGAGGCCACTTTGGGGCAAATTATTGATGTAGGCCTCCCACTCCCTTGTCAAATCACCCATCAAACCTATATCCACCAAAGTATTCCATATTCCATCGCAATAGACATGGGATCCTGGCAGGAATGCATGACTTAGCCTTGTGATGCCCTCTGCCTTAAGATTATTGATAATTTCTTGATACAATATAAAAAAGGAAGTACCTCCGATGAAAGGTTTGGAACCTATATTAATGTTATTGACATCATTGATATTCCACACCAACCATATTTTGATCGAAGGCACTATAAACACCAAGCTTTTCCAAATATACGATCCTCCTTTGAAGGGTGAGTAAAGAACCATCCAAATCCACTCAGAGAAGGTTCACTTTTTAGGTATTTATCAGCAATTATTGAGCTCCATATACAAGTGCCAGTACTTACTCTCCACAAATTTTTCATTGCCATAGCTAAGTCAAATAGGTGAAGGTTCTTGAAGCCCCATCCTTCACTAGATTTTGGGTGAGATAGCACCTCCCACTTGACCAAGTGAAATCCCATCCGATATTTCTTCCCTGCCGATAGAAAATTGAAAATGGCTTGTTTGATTTTGTTATTGAAAGATTTAGGGGCCTTGGACAGTGAGAACCAATAAATTGTAATTCTTTTTAAAACTATTTTATAAGAGTTTGCCTTCCACCTATCGATAACCACTTATACCACTAGTTGTCAACACGCCTTAGAATATGTTTAAGAATACAATTCTAGTTCTCCACCAAATAAAATTTTTGTTTGAGACGGTAACTGAGATAGGTGAAACCTTGCTCCAAGGATGCCGCCTTGAATGAAAGCAGAGAGGTAATCCCTTCAGAGATTTCTGCAGAGACATTATGCATAAAAAACAAGATTTACCTTGGTTGATCTGCATTCTAGTGGTTGCGCAAAAGGAGTCAAAAATAGAGCAGAAGGTTTTTCATTCTCTAACTGATCCCTCTCCAAATATTAAAACATCATCCACAAAGAGAAAATGGGTAAGGAATTTATTTTTGGAAATCTTAACACCCTTTAAGGTGCCATCAGACTTTGTCTTTAAGATCATCCTACTAAGGCCTTCAATAAAAAGAATAAATAACAATAGAGATAGTGGGGAACCCTGTCACAGACACCTTGAGGTTGAAAAGTAGATAAAGGGTGATCCATTAACTAGGACTGCAAAATTAGCAAAGGAAATGCACCCCATAGTCTAATTTGTTACAATCCAAGCCCATGTGTAAAACGAGTCTTAGAAAACCCAAGTTTACCCTATCGTGTGCTTTTACCATATTTAACTTGAGAATAACAACAATGCGCTTTTTTATTTTGATCGAGTAGATGGCCTCTTGAGCCACTCCAACATCAACATGAATAACTCTTCCCGAGAGGAATCCAAACTACTCCTAAGAGATGTTAAAAGAGAGAAAATTTCTCAATTTGTTTGAGATCACTTTATAAACAAGGTTACACAAAGAAATTAGACAGAAATAATCAAATGCATTAGGATTTGAGCTCTTAGGAATGAGGGCTAGGAAAGTGGCATTAATTTCCCTTGAAACCTTATCGGTTATCTGCGCTTGTTCAACAACTTTCAAGAGGTTTAGACTGATCATATCAAAAAAGGATATAAAGAAACTCAACAGTCCAGCCATCCAAACTAAGAATTTTCTCTTTAGCAAATGAATTGAGAACCATTTTGATAGCTTCCATAGATACAGGTTGGCCAATCCTAAAGGACTCCTCCCTTGTGAAGAAACTAGGGAGAAATTTAAGGACTTTTAGTTGCTCTTGTATCTTATCATCACCTGGGTCTTTAAATAAACTAGAAAAATGGTTCTTTGCTATTATAAAAGGTTGAGCGAATCAATTTTTTAGTACTTCTTTGATTCCTTACATAGCATTGCTTAACTCCATTCATCGATCTCAATTCCTCGTTGCTTATGAATTATAACCTACCTACCTACTCTCGGTTGGTGGCCTTAATTTTTAGGGTTTTTCTTTCTCAACAATCAAACATAACTTTAAAATTATTATTGAATACTTAGATTGCCAAAGTGAATTGGGATTTCAATCTTTACCAATATTGCTAAACTAAATCTATAAAATGTTCAATTTTTAGAGTTGTGTTTTTCAACAATTAAACATAAATTTAAAATTGTTATCAAATACTTAGATTCTTAAAGTGAATTGGGATTTCATTCTTTACCAATAGCTTACAATATTTTGATTATGGCATAGTCTAACTTATAAATGAAATGGTATTTTTTCAAAGCATTTTTCTAGTTAATTTTAATCAAAATCTAAGAGAGATTTTTGAAAACTTGAGTTTAAGTTATTTTATCTATAGAATTGGAGTGCCTTGGGGTTTTTTTCAGGGTGTTGAACCCATTTATGCATTCAAACACGTATTTTAAACAACAAAAAATCACAATCTTGCCTGAGATTGTATTGTCAAATTCCGGTGAAAAAACCATTTCGACTATAAATTAGACTACACCTTTAATTATTATGATGATAATAAAATATATTTTATCTATCATAATTTTTAACCAAAAAAAATCAATCATTAAAATTTATTTATAATCATTTTAATTTACCAAACGTTTATTATAATATTTTATTAAATTATGTTTATAATAACTTTAATTTATTAAATATTTAATAAAAAATTATAAATGTTGAATTACTTATGCTATTCTATTATGATATTATATTAATTGTAGTTGAACATATTTATAACAAAATATAAATGATGAATTGATATTTACATTTAATAAATAGAAACCTAGCATTTGCGGATAGCAGCCAGAGATGGCTGTCCTCACTGTTGGTTTGACACCTGAGTTGATAGGTTTTACCACCTTCGGAAAAAAAATAAATAAATAGAAAATTAAAATAGAAGTATATCTATATATTACTTATAATTTATTAAAAATATTTAATTAATTTTAAAAATTAGAAAATTACAATTATAATTTTCTTCATATTTGTAATCTTTTATTTTAATATTTTTAATTAATTTTAAAAATTAGAAAATTACAATTATAATTTTCTTCATATTTGTAATCTTTTATTTTAATATTTTGAAATTTTAACATAAAAATCTCTCTTAAAATGAACTGAAATTCCTACCTTTCAAAAAACGCAATTCCCAATTATCACGTGGAATTATAATTTTTTAACCTTAATTCATCTTTATTCATCTTAAAATTGATATAGGATTTTGCTAAATAGGAACTTATTTATATTTATATATATATATATATATATGGTCTAAATATTGTTGAAAGGAAATATGCGGAAGCTTGCCATCTTCTCCATTATATAAAGAAAACTTTATATATTATTAATAATACTATAAGAAACTTTATATATTATTAATAATCTTATGATAATATTTTTAAGGTTGAGTTTTTGTTATTTATAATGTTTAGAAATAGTATTTTTTATCACTTATGTTAACAATTTTTGGATCAATATTGTGAGGTTTATTATCAAGAGATAGATAGAAAATTTCATCTATTTATGACATTAAATATTATAAAAATTCCAATGAAAAAAATCAAGTTAAATATAATCATCACTAATAAATAAACAATAACAAATTAAAATAGTTTATAACATATAAATATTTATCTGTTGTTTATTGATAAAAACAAATATTAAGAAATAAACTTTACAATCTAAAGTAAAAAATATATAATATAAATTTAATATTTATTAAATTATTGTTCAAATCAATATTATTTAAGTAAAATATAAAATATTAAGTTAGACGGGAAATCAAAAGTAAAAATACTTCGTCTAATATATAAATTTCTATACTTTAAATAAAAATATATCCATAAGAATTATATCTATATATATAGTTAGTTTTTTATATATTTTATTGAATATATACAGAAAGTAAGTTTACTTTTATAAATATATTTTAAATGCTCTAAATTTAAATTTTATATGAATAAGACTATATTTTAATTAATAGGAATAAATTATAAAAATAAAATTTTAATTAAACAAAAATTAATAAAGGAACACAACAAAATGTTGCATAATAATAAGAATTTATAAAATTAATTAAATAAACTATGAAACAAAGAAAAAGGAAAGGCGATAAAACAACAAGAAAATGAGGGAAAGGGTGTTACCTAAATGAAGCTATTTAGGAAGAATTTAATTGCTGCTTATTTTCTACCTATTATCCATGTTCATATTGCTCGATTGCTTCTCAATTTCGATGGCGGAAGTGATCAATCATGGCAATGACTTGGGAATCCTCAATACAAATGCGATGTTTAGTTTTCTTGCCATGCTTGGCTAAGGCTGAAGAGTGGGACCTACTATGTTTGATGTCCACTATGTGTTTCTGAATTCTCTGATTAATGGAGCATCCAATCTCTCCAATACAGGGTGTCCCGGAAGAGCACGGGATTAAGTAAACACCTTTCATGTTTTTAGGGTCCATGGGGTCTTTGACAGGTCTAAGAGAGCTTCAGATGGTGTTAAGTAGTTTAAAGGTGGCATGGAGTTTATTCTTTTTAAGAATGGGAGAAATCTTGTTAGTGGTTCTAAGGATGAAGGGAAGATGAACACTATTAATAGAATCATTGTGTTCCTTTCTTAATCTTGGTCCTTTACTAGCCTTTTGGAAAGCTCTAAGACCCTGGTGCTTGTTATAGCCACTATGTCAACAACTTTCAGGATATGGGTTTTTTACTCTTCTAAGTGGCTCTCATTAGAAATCCTCAAATCAAAAGTAACTAGCATCTTAAGAACACTGAATTTTTGCACCAAATAATGATGGGAACTAGCATGAAGATATTGTTTTGTGTGGTCCATTTTATGAAATGCCTAGTGAGAAATTGAGCCATCCCCTTTCTTTGATATAAGAAAATCAAGGAAAGGAAGGGTAACATTGACTTTTTTCTCCATTGTGAAATTGATGGAGTTAGATTGATTGTTAAGATGCAGAAGGAATAAATCCAACTTGTGATGACCACGAGGCTAGATGATGAAGGTATCATCGGCAAACCTCTTCCACATCTTAGGGTGGAATTGACAAAGCCAATGCCTTGGTTTCAAATTCTTCCATG
This sequence comes from Pinus tabuliformis, assembly GCA_031772625.1. NCBI lineage: Eukaryota > Viridiplantae > Streptophyta > Pinopsida > Pinales > Pinaceae > Pinus > Pinus tabuliformis. The sequence goes on from CM062811.1 coordinate 850,617,868, forward strand.
AACATGTTAGAAATAACCACACATAGTGGAGAACCCATGGCTAATCCACATGTTTGTTCAAAGAATTCACCCTAGAAGCTGAAAAAAAATAGAGGATAGGCAGATTCCAACTAACATGGAAATGTCAAGATTAATGATGTGATTGATAACATATATAGCCTCATTAATAGGGATTTTTTTCATAAAGAGAGACAACGTCAAAGCTAACAAGAATATCCCCAAGACCTAGCTTATTATCCTTTAACTCTTTAATGAAGGAGGCAGAGTCCTTAATGAAGGACTCTATAAGGCCAACAAGGGCCTTGAGCTTTTGTGCTAATAACTTAGAAAGAAGATAAGTGGGCTCACCTATTGTGTTGACTATGGACCTTAGGGGGTCCCTATCTTTATGGATCTTGGGGAGCCCATAGATCCTAGGTGTAAGTGGGTTGCTCTCGATAAGTTTCTTGTTGACGAGGTTAGGGATATTACCATATCTAAGAGCAAATCGGCAACTTTAAATACTTTTTTAATAGGGTTCTTACTTAACTTTTGTATCTACCACTATTAATGAGGTGATCCATCATCTTTCTCTAGTAGTCATCCCCATCTAGGATCACAACAACCCCACCCTTGTCGAATTTGAGAACAATAATGTCATGGTTATTGTTCAAGGCCTTAAGGGCTTGGAATCCCAATTTGCTCATGTTTCTCCTGGGAGGTCTATCTTATCTAAGAACAATAACACAATCTTGCCTAATGGATTCCTTAATGCTATCTAGCAAGTCTTTGATCCCATATTCAATGTTGCAGACAATATCTTCAATCGATATTTTTTTTGAAGCGAGGGAAAAGTTTAACCCTTTTTTGAAGAAGCGAAAAATCAGAGGGTTAAAATTCCAACTAGAGATATTAACAAATTTTTTATTCAAAGAGGGAGAGATTAAATTAATATTAAGGGCGATTTATGATGGCCAAAGGAGCTCGAGAACATGATAAGGAGCTATCGTTGGTGAGGTATGCACTGATTAAATGGGAGGAGGAGCATGGGTTCAAGGAAACAATCAGGGAAAATTTTAAGAACCCCCCCTAAATTTATATGTATAATAAATGGGCGAATCTCCATGGTATATAGGAAAAATGGAAGGCGATTTTATCAATAATATGATATGTATATATAATTTTTTGGCGAATCTCTCACCAAGCATGGCAAATATTTTACTCAATTATAAAATCTTCTGTTTATTGAATACACAAATGAAATCATTGCATTTCTTTAAAATATATTTTGAAATCAAATTTACCGAAATTACATATCGATAACCTAGTGGGTGTAGGATAAAATTCACCCGTGCCATTCACAGAAAGCATGAGAAAAAACCTAATACTATATATAAAACCAAGAAAAATTCAAATTCATCACTTCTAGGGACCTCGTAACCACCCTGCAAATACACAAGTATGTTCCTATTTGCAATTAGAAAAATTACCCAAATTACAATCTGTTTACTCCAGCATATGTTGGAAAGTTATAGAAGGATGACTAGTGCAATCAATCCATTCCTTTTAGCCCTGGATTTGTTTCAGTTTAAAACAGAAATATACAGATATACTTGTCCAATGTCTATGCTTTAACCATTCACCTTAAGATGTTTTTACAATATAATTTCCTAAGTCTATTTAATATCTTCATTATCATAAAAACCAACCTATATCCATCTTAACTCCACATCTACTACTCTTAGGGGGATGAAATCTATTTATCCCTCTGAGCACTTGACAGACCCAGAATTAAGATGGATCTAAGATGATAGAATTTTCCCTTTAAATAGTCTATGCTCACATGAATACCATGGTATTACCATGGGTCAATACCATGGGTTATCATAAACCTGGAGCTTAAAAATTACTATTAGTAATTTATAAAAATTAATAAAATTAATAGTTGATTTTTATTTTATTTTTTATTTTAACCAAGCTAAAATGTTTAACATACATTAAATTACAACATCCATTTTTACTCTTGATCGGATCAAATATTTTTTCACTCTATGCTAGTTTGCATATCACGATATTTGATACCTCTTGGGGGTTAGTAGATCCAGAGTAAAGATGGATCTATGCTGGTTTAATTCCCCCATTTAAATAGGCTACATTCTAGGTGAATACCATGGGTCAATACCATGTGCCATTTTGGTGAATACCATGGGTCAATACCATGTGCCATTTTTATTTTTATTAATACTAATATTAGGGTTAATAATGTTTTTTTGCATGGTATTAATAACAATCTAGTCCATGGTATTTGTCCCATAGTATTTTTGACCATAGGTTTCACCTAAATATAACACATTTTTTGAGTGTTCGTAAATATAAGGTGACTTATGGAGTAAATATAAAAAAATGTTTTATTTGTTTACCATACCTCTCATTTATTTATATTTTTATTAATTTACCATACCTCTTTTACAAATATGGTATTTGGCCCATAGGATTCACTTAGATAAAACCTCTTTCTTGAGCCTTCATAAATAGAAGGAGGGTTATGGACTAAATATAAAAAGGGGTTTTATTTATTTACCATGCCTCTAGTTTATTTATATTTTTATTTATTTACCATACCTTTTGAGTAAGTATAAAAAGACGTTTTATTTATTTACCATACCTCCACTTTACTTATATTTTTATTTGTTTACACCCTTGCATGTATATAAGGTGACTTATGGAGTAAATATAAAAAATGTTTTATTTATTTACCATACTTCTCATTTATTTATATTTTTATTAATTTACCATACCTCTTTTATAAATATGGTATTTGGGCTTTTGGCCCATAGGATTCACTTAAATAAAACCTATTCTTGAAAATGGGCGAATGGATTCACTTAAATAAAACCTATTCTTGAAAATGGTTGAATGGAAGGTTGTAACTCCTAAATTCAAGGGCTAAATTTACCTTTTTTACCCTCTCCCTTAAAATAAGGTGGGCTATTTGAGGTGATTTGTAAAAATGTACTATGATACAAAATATTCGCCCACTAAAAATTTAAAACCCCTTAATTTCACCAAAGGGCGAACATTCGCCCCTAAAATTTTCTATGGAAACAATGTCAAGGGGAGGGATTAGGGATAAGGTTTCAAAAGGATTAGAGTAGATAGAGGAAGATGGGACAATGTTAGACTTCCAAATACCCCGTGGACCCTAAACTCATGAAAGGTGTTTAGTTAATCCCACGCTCTTATGAGATGCCCTACATTGAAGAGACTAACCGCTCCATCAATCAAAGAATTCAAGAGCATGCAACTTACATCAAACATAGTAGGTCATGCTGTTCAGCCTTAGCCAAGCACATCGAGAAAACTAAACACCACATATGTATTGAGGATTCTAAGGTCATTGCAAAGATTGATCACTTTCATTGTCGAAATTTCAAGTAAGCCATCAAAATTGAGAAGTGGGAGAGCAATCTAAATAGGGATGATGGGTGGAAAATAAATAGCAGTTGGATTCCTTCCCTTTCTTCCTAAGTAGCTTCATTTAGGTAACCCCCTTTGCCTCCTTTTTCTTGATGTTTTACCATTTTCATTTTTCCCTATTTTCTAGTTTATTTAATTAGCTTTATAACTTCTCATTATTATGCAACATTTTTCTTTTGTTTCTTTATCAATTTTTATTTAATTAAAAAAAATATTTACTATTCATTTCTATTAATTAAAATATATAAGCTTTATTTATATAAATTTTATAGTATTTAAAATATATCTATAAAATTAAATTTTTCTTTTCTTCTTCTTTTTTTTTTTTTTTTTTTTCTTCTGAATAAGTCTACTCCTATTATTGATACAAAAATTTTACAACGAGGCGGCAACCTCAAGAGGTCTAGCCTGGAAAATGGCTTTCTCGCATGACAGATTTGGAAAATAATCCACTGAAACAAGCATCAGACCGCCTAGATCTAGGACTATTACTGGAGCCTTTAAACCGGAACCACCTTGACAAAATGTAGACTGTGTGGAGTTCCAAAACTGCTTAACAGAGGTGATACTATTGACTCGAACTATTGACATAGACAGAGACCAACTAAGCTAAGACAAAAAACAACTGAGCATTTCCTTTGAACAGACACGATAATTTCAAAAAGAATGACAACCTGATCAAGCATCATGAGTAGTGGAGGGCGATTCTTCCACAATTGGACAGCCGAAACTTGAGAGGTCGTCATCATCAGAGGGAAGACCCTCTTCTTTTGGCGGACTCCCATCACCTGGAAGATTTGAACGTGCCACAGTAGGCTTAACCTGGAAAGCAGAACTCTTTGGGACTTCACACTACTGGCACTGATTCTGAGAGGTGCTTGGCAAATCTTCCACCCCCGGCTTCGGTGTAGCATGTGGAGTTGCCGAAACCATGCCTGTTGCGCCCTCACTTAACTGAATCGTAACTGTGGCTATGAAAGAATGATTGCTTAGCGTGCAGGGAATTTGAAAGCGGGCCGAGTGCTCATGAGTATGATGGGGGCTCGATGTTGCGACCCGTTGTCCCCTGCCACGACCACCCCCATGTCTGGGAGCAGGATGACTCTCAAAAGAAGAGCCAGGGAATGTATCCGCGGAAGAGGATGAGGCATGGCGCAAGGGACGACCACGAACTCCACCCCTGCGACAACCCATTCTTTGTCGCAGGATAGTCATGTTGCCCAGAGAATAAAGCGCAGGACAGACAACAATGCTATGCTGAACAGGGGAGACAGGAAGGGGGAGATTTAACAAGATTGTCGGAGAATTGAGAGAGCTGGAAGGCATACAGCTGAGGAGAACGCTGTAGGGGCTGTGGCGTTCCAGGAAAACCATCACCGAAGTTGCTCCACGAGCCTGAATACCATGGAAACCTGAAACCTCCACCGAACAGAGCATAGCACCTGCGAGGAGGCCTAAAATGCGAGAGAAAGGAACAAAGCTGAAATGGGTATGTGCCATCTGATTTGAGCAGGGGAACCTATGTAAAACGTCGAGCCACATTAACGCGGCCTTGAATGAGCTCTCTGGAGTATTGAATACCAACTGCAGGTGAAGCCAGATGGCGTAGGACGTACTCCATGCGCCGACTGCTCCCGCCACCATCGTCCCATTATCTGTCTCACCCGCATCCAGGAATCTATAAAATTAAACTTACTTTCAAAACAAAAAATATATATATCTACAATAAACTATAATCATCTATATATATATATAGATAATACAAATAATACATTTTATATAAATAATTTACCTACACAACACATACAATTGGAAAATAGTAGTCTCAAGGTGGTGGCATTGGAAGAACCTGTCGACACTTGTTGCTTAATAGTGTCTGGGTGTCAACACGCAGAGGTCAGAATTGAGTGTAGCAAGGGGGCATGTTTGATGTGTTTTCACTCGAGGAGGGTTAACATATGTTTGTTTAGGCCTTCTCCCTATTTGATCATTTTGTATTTTACTGTTGTTAGGATGACCAGAGTGTCTGTGTTTCTTGTTGGTCTTCTACTCCGGTTCCACTGTGCTCTTTTTCTCATTTATTTTTCTTGTGGTGTTCACCTCTAGGGATGTTGGTTACGAGGGAGTGTACGATTGGGGCTCTCCCATTTGTCTCAGGGTTTTGGCTTATGGTTCTTCACCGGTCTTTCCAGTATTTTTTCGTTTCTTCTTAGTCTACTCACTATTATGAGTGATGGTGATTTCGTCTAACTTCATTGACTTGGACCTGGCACTGGAGGAAATTCTCTCGGTGTGGGGGTTGGAACCGACAATGAAGAACCTGGTGATAACGAAGGGGGTTATTCCAGCTAAGATGCCACTTGGAAAAAATTTATGTATGAAGCTGGCATGGAATTATGGCGGTGGAATAGTTTTACTAGAAGAGTAAAAAACCACCTCCACAAAGGCGGTTTGCAGGTTTCTAGACTCTAGAATTCATGAAGGTCTGAAAGGGGAAGTTTTGGCAGGTCTCTCTGATGGGTCATTGACAGGTTTACTAGGAAGTCCCTCTTCCCCTGCTACTGTCTCATTTTCTGGGGGTTTAATAAGTGGTTTGGAAGACATTGTACGGAGAAGTGGTTTAAGGAGGCAGGAAAGGCTTCATTCTTGCCTTAATGTGTTTCTGGGGGCTGGGAAGCCAGTAGGGGTCTGGGTCTTTACAAAACCTTGAATTGTAAAATCCCTGTTACAAAATGTGTGATTAACCTATTGGATTCTTTTCGAATTGAGGTGGAGCCTAGGGTTGATGATTTGAAATATTTTAATGGGTTTCCGGAGATAAAATTTTCAGCAAGGTTTCCATTACAAGTTTCTGATGTGAATGTTGGGTTAGGGTTCCATGATTTCACTAGAAATGCATTGGACTAGGGTGGTTTTCCATGTTGGCATTATGATACAAGTGTTGTCCTTGATGGCAACTCACTCATAGGCCAGTTCAGTTTTGATGAAAGGCAACCCACAGTGTAACAGGTCCATTTAGATGTAATAGGGCATTAGTACAAAAGAACAGGAAGATGGAACTAAAGTCTACTAATCAGAATGAAGAAGTTGAAGGTAAAGGATGGTGAAAAGTAGTTTAAGATGTATACATAGGTCCACTTAGTCAAAACAACGTATACACATTAGTTCATAGAACAAAAAGAGCGTATACATATACATGCACTTTCACAAGAAGAAAAGCACATAAATGTTTGAAAATCAAGGAAATTCAAGAGGAGACAATACTAGGGGTCAATACTATGGTATTAGCCCACAATATTGAATGGAGTAACAATTATTTGGTCTCGTCCAAGAATACCATGGGTCCTAAGAGGTTTTGGTCTAAGGTATTAAGAAAGGCCTAAAACTATATAAGGAGGAGAAGATCATAAGGCCAGGTGTGCAAGTGAAAGTGTTTCTAAGGAATACTTCTATTTGAAGTATATTTTATGTTGCAGGGGCTATGTTTGTGCACCTTGAATTCAATGATGGATTAGGATAATGAGATCTGAAAGGACTTATCATTGAATGATCTAATATTGGTTGGGTCAGATCTAATTGTGTAAAACTATTTTATTCTTTAAATGTCATGATCTGGGTTTGTCTGAAGTTCGGAATAGCAATGAATTTATGAGTTAATATTTGCAGATCTGTACGCTGGTTCGTCTCAGTAAAAGCGCATGTACACACAGGTTCTACTCTTCCAAGTAGCGTATACAAAGGAAAAGCCTTTTCTTCAGGTCTGAATGATCTATCTGATTAGTTCTGTTGTTTTACTGTTGTTTGTCAATGAAGTTTTCTTAGATCTAAATGTAAAACTAAATGCATAAGGAGTTTGATATATGATTGATTGATTGTATAAGTGAGAAGGGTGATCTTTGCTGTTGCCTGTGTAAATCTATATAAATTGACAGTAGATGTTTAGTATATTGCTAGTTGGTACAGACTTGATTCAGAAGTTTTATGTTTCAGTAGTTTTGAAGGTATACGTAGGTTTAATTAAAGGAAGTAGCATATACATGCAGGTTGGTTTCAGTAAAGTAGTGTATACATTCTGATGCATGACTTTTGAGGTTACAGCTAGTTCTGAATGATAATGCAGGTTTTTGGGTTCAACACAGTGTTCTGGTGACAGTGATATCAATGTTCAAATTAATTGATTATTGGTTGATGCAGTTTGAAAGTTCTTATGGTTCCAGTATGAAAATTTGATGAAACAAGGCCTTCATGTGTATTATTGTGTGCCACAAGCATCCAGTCTAAAAAATTATGAAACGTGGTCCCTGGAATAATAGAGAAGGTTGTAGCCTTTAGTAGGTTGGCGGCTACGTACTAGTAAACACATTGGCTAGTACAAGAGCTAGGTGGTTGCAGCTCCCTTCCAGTAGAAGCTGGAAAATGAGAGAAGGTTGTAGCCTTTTTCAGGTGGGTGCCTACGTATTGGTATGAGTATGCACCAGTACAATATTGTAAACAGATTTTCTTATTATTAAAAGAAGACAGAGACGATAGTAGCAGGTGGTTTTCACCCACATTGGGTTTCCACCTTAAATCTTGGTGTTCATGTGTGTTTCTTATGTGTGATGGTTTATTTTGTTTTTACTGCACTGTTTAATAAGTTACTAATGCACTGGTTAAAGATCAACACATGATAAATTGACTAAATCACAAGTTCTCTGGGTATACGTTGGTTTCTCTAATCAGAGTAGCGTATACACGCTAGTTCACTTCTCAAAAGTAACGTATATAAATCTGTTTGGGAAATGAAAAATTATTGATATGATAATACTGATTCACCACCCACCCCCCCCCCCCCCCCCCCCCCCCCAACCCAGTATTATTTCCAACAATTGGTATCAGAGCAGGTCCTTTAGAAGAAGCTTGATCACTTGAAGGAATATCTTTCAAGATGAATAATCACAAAGGCATGGGATCTATCAGACCACCAATCTTCAATGGGAGCAACTTGGTATATTGGAAAATAAGAACCAAAGCCTATCTTCAATCGCTTGGAGCCGATGTTTGGGAAATTGTGGAAGGAGGATATCAATTTCCAACAGCAATACCTACAGACTCTATAGGTAAGAAGTTATATGAAACCAATGCCAAAGTTGTCAATATGTTATTGGGAAGTCTGTCAGAATCAGAATTTGTCAAAGTCATGCAGCTCAAGATAGCCAAAGAGATATGGGACAAAATCATTTAGAGCTACGAAGGAGGCTCTTAGGTAAAACTTGTTAAGCTTCAAACTCTCAGAATTTAGTATGAAACTCTTAAGATGCATAGTTATGAGAGTGTTGCTTGTTACTTTTTACGTATAGATGAGATTTTTAATTGTATAAAGAATATGGGTGAAGAGATAAAGGAAGCTACTTTAGTTGAGAAAATATTGAGATCTTTATCTCCTAAATTTGAGTCAAAAGTGTTTGCCATAGAAGAAAAACTAGATCTTCAAAATATTACTGTGACTCAACTCCATGGAATCCTAACTGCCTTTGAAATGAGAAAACGAGGTCCATCAAATATGAGAGAAGCTGCTTTTAAAGCGTTAGCAAAGGGAAAATAAAAGTAAGAGCACAATGAATCAGGAAACATTTCAGAAGAAGAAGACGAGGCACGTTTTGTCAAGAAGCTTCAATGGGGTTTCAGAAGATTCAGAGGTAAGCTACCTTTCAAATGCTTTTATTGTGGTAGAGTCGGTCATTATGCTGCCAAGTGTCCTCATAAATATAAATATGAAAAAGGAAAGGAATATGCAAAAGGAAATAGAAAACAGGTTGTAAATAGGAGTTATTATATGCATGAAGATAGTGATGGTTTATCCAATAGTGATGAAGATGAAACTGAACAATATTATAGACTACTCATGGTTTATGACAATGATGATTTTTTGGATGCCTTAGAAGAGGAAGACTTTCTTGAAGAAATCACTAAACTAAAAATCTATTTAGAAGAAAATAATATGATCATAGATACGTTGACACACCAACTCACTGAAAGAGAAAAATGCGGTGAAAATCTAGAATGTGAAATTGTGGGTCTAAGAAAAGAACTTAAGAAGACAAAATATATTAATATTAGATTTGCTAAAGGATCTGAAACTTTAAATGAAATCATCAAAGTTCAGCGTTCTCCTCTGATAAAGACAGGTCTTGGATATACTGAAGAATCATCTCAATCATAGAAGCTGTCAGCCTCCACCAGAAGCTACCTTAATGCAGCAAAGACCAGTGAACAATATGTCAATCGTCAGCAAAGGCCTAAAATTACTCATCCAGTAAATCATACTCAATTTCCTCCAAGGATGAATAGTAGTAGAAGCTTCAACCAATAGGTAAACAATGCCAAAAGATTCTATGATCACAAAAACTTCTTTAATGGGCAATGTTTTTCATGTCATAACTTTGGGCATAAGGCTGCTCAATGTGTTTCTTACAAAACCATCATGACTAGAGAAGCATGAAATCAAAGGAGTGTAACAGGAATCAAGAAAAGTTCCTATAATAACTTTTCTCCTCTTGAAAATTAAGTAGAATGTTCGATTTGTAACAACTTTGGTCATGAAGAATCTTAATGCAGGAGCAAATTTCGGCCATCACTTCGAAAGGAACAAACATCATTAAATCCCAAGATATGGAGAAAGAATGAATCTCAATCAGAAAGATGTGGCATAGCTCTGTATGCATAAGGACAAGAAAATCAGTGGTACATCGATAGCAGATGCTCCAAACACATGACAAGTGATAAAGAGAAACTTCATTCATATGATGCTTTAGAAAAGGAAAAGAATGTCTCATTTGGAAATGACACTCTAGTTGTCATTAAAGGAAAAGGTTTTGTCTTCTTGAAAGAAAAGGTTAAAGATGGAAATGCCATATATGTAGATGGTTTAAAGCATAACCTGTTGAGTGTCAGTCAAATGTGTGATCAAGGAAATGAAGTTGTGTTTCGATCAAACGGATGTGTGGTTCGTGAGATTGATATAGGAAAGACCGTGATCAAAGGTACAAGAACTCCAAACAACTTATACATACTCAAAGGAGGACAACAACAATGCTATCTAAGCAAAACAGATGAAAACTGGCTATGGCATAGAAGATTGGGACATCTAAGCTTTTCTCAAATAAGAAAATCATGCAGGCTCAAGGTAGTTCGTGATCTTCCAGATATCAGCATCCCAAAAAATACCATATGCAAACCATGTCAAGTCGGTAAGAAAACCAGAGTTCACTTCAATGAAAAAGAAGGATCAGCAAGTAAGCCTCTTGAACTCATCCATACTGATTTATGTGGACCAACAAGGAAAAAGTCACCTCGTGGAGAAGAATACTTTATTTTATTTATTGATTATTTTTCCAGGATGTGTTGGATAGGTCTACTAAAGCATAAAGATGAAGCATTTGAAAATTTTAAAGCCTTCAAAGCTTTAGTTGAAAATGAATCATATCGAAAAATCAAATGTGTTAGATCTAATTGAGGGGGAGAATTCATATCAGATGAAATCTTTGACTTTTGTGAACAACATGGAATAAAGAGGCAATTCTTCGTCACATGAACTCCTCAGAAAAATGGTGTGGTGGAAAGAATGAACAGAACAGTTCAACAAATGGCTCAAGCAATGCTTGATGAATCTGGAACTCTTGCAACCTTTTGGGGTGAAGTTGCATTTGTTGTCATGACTATTCTCAACAAAGCGAATGTTCGGGTAAATAACAATCAAACTCCATATGAACTTTGGTATGGTAAGCCTCCTATTGTAAAACACTTTAGAGTGTTTGGAAGCAAATGTTTCATTAAAAGGACTGATGAAAAACTTGGTAAGTTCGAACCCAGAGCAGACGAAGGAATTCTTCTTGGTTATTCATCCAGAAGTAAAGGATACAAATGTTATAATAAAAGACTTCGGAAAATTGTTGAAAGCATTGATGTTGTAATTGATGAAGCATGTAGAAATCCAGAAAAAATGAAATCAACAGAGGAATATGACAGTGAGGAATATGGGGAATTCTTTCCTGCATAAAATTAAAATGATATAGAAGAAGAAACCAATGAAGCACCAGAAGAAGACACAATAGATAGGGAAAAGGCTCCATCGAGGTATGTTTAGAAGAATCATCTAGAATCTCAAATTCTAGGAGAAAAAGGGGTTGGTGTATAGACAAGAAGAACTCTTACAGGGACCTCAAGTTATCTAGAATTACTATCATCCACCAAACCTCGCAATGTAAATGAAGCCTATGAAGATGAATGTTGGATCAAGGCCATGGATGAAGAACTGGACCAAATTGAAAAGAATGATACTTGGGAATTAGTTCCTAGATCTCATGATAAAAGTGTTATAGGAACAAAATGGATATTTAAGAATAAACTGAATGAAAATGGAGAAGTTATTAGAAACAAGGCAAGAATTGTCTGTAAAGGGTATGCTCAACAAGAAGGTATAGATTTTAAAGAAACTTTTGCACCTGTTGCCAGACTTGAAGACATAAGGATGTTTCTTGCTCTCTCTAGTTTTCAAAAATTCAAAGTATATCAAATGGATGTAAAATCAGCTTTTCTTAATGGAGATTTAGAAGAAGAAGTTTATATTGAACAACCAGAAGGATTCATTCTTGGAAATGATGCAAAAAGCTTATGCAAGCTCAAAAAGGCTCTCTATGGTCTAAAACAGGCTCCAAGGGCTTGGTATTACTGCCTTGATAAATATCTACAACAACAAGGTTTCACAAAAGTTTCTGTAGATAGAAATTTATACACAAAGATTGAAAATGATAAACTGCTAATTATTGTTATTTATGTTGATTTTCTTTATAGAATAATAACAAATAAACTCTCATTCATAAATAATAACTAATAACAATTTTCCATATTAATTATTAATAACTAAATTATACTAATTATTATTATTATAATATATCATAATGAACCATGACTAATCACTCAAATTTAAATGAAAACAAAAAGTCCTCATACATATGGTTTAAATGTGAGATAAGAACCAACAAGATATCAAGTCCCTCTCTATCCAATGATTCTCATTCCCTCTCTATTTACTTGGCTTCCCAACATCATTTTTTTCTTTTTCAAATTTAAATTTTAAGTTATTTGAAACTTAGATATTACTATATTTTAATAAATACCTATTAAAATCAAACAAAAGATTTCATATTTATATTTGAGCCATAATTATATTGTTAAAAAAATTGGTTAAAGTGGTGATTATAAAAGTTAAATTATAAATATATTTTTGAACATTTAAGGGAAACAAAAAATTAAGATTATATTTTTATTCAGATGATAAAAAAATTCAATCTAGTCTCTATTTAGGGAAACCAGACTAGATGCAAAATTGAATCTTATAAATCATCCATATAGTCTATATATTGACAGTAATCAAACTGACTATAGATCTAACGGCTAAGTCAAGGTCATTGAGGCCAAAAATAAAGTACCAAAAAGGAGACTGAGACCAGATATTCATAACAAAAGAAAATTGTCATTTGGACTTATTAGAGTCCATAACTTTGACAATAATAGGTTCCTTACTATTTCCACGAGAGTAGTCAACATCAGGGGGTATACCAAGGTCAATTTCCACACAGCTGATTCTTTTATCCAAGAACTGCAAAGTGAGTTACATATCATCCAACACCAAGAGAACCTATTATTTTTCCCCTTTTTTTCTAAGAGAACTTTTCCGAGAATTGGCTTGAGGTACCAATATATGTACACAATATGCATATACTAGTTGTATGTACCACGAGTATGGATCATGTCAGGTAGCTATCCTCCCACCTTTGTTGGCACTTTTTTATCTGAAAGAAATTGACACTTTCCATCTATTTCTCATTCAACTTACTCAATCAATACCTAAATGAGAATCGGAGCATGCTCATGATTGGGGCCACAAGATCGTTTTGGATGAATGAATACCCACTCCTCTACATACTCATTCCCTCTGGAAAGACATAGATTTCAACAGGGAGGAGAAGGGTAGCAGGGGGAGGGGAGTTTGGATAAAAAGGGGCAGAGAGAAACAATGTTGGAGGGAAGAGGCAAGAAAACAAGAAGAGGTGGAAGGGGAAGTTAGACAAAGGATGCCTAGGAGAGAGAACCCACCACAGGTGGTGAGCCAAAGGGAGTGACAACCAAGAAAATCCAAAAACCATTAAGAACCTTCCAAAAGTTACTAGGGGAAGAGGGGACGAAATAGGAAAAAGCTACAACAAGCAGAGCCCCTCAATAAGGAAAATCAGAGAGAACTCAACTAAGACAAAGTCTCCACATTGAACCAAATAATAGGTGAGTTTGGAAAAAACTAAGAAACCAAATTAAATAGGTCATGGAGGCCAATACCTTCTAGGAGGAATTTCTTCCGGAGAATTATTACCTCTTGAGAATACATGATGCTATCATGTGAGTGCCACTAATTTCCAAGGGATCACCTCTCACATGCCACTATGGCCATGAAATCAAATTTTCTCTCTTCACCACTTGAAGTGACATTTTTTCATTCTTTGTGTAACTAGGATAGGTTCATTTTATGGCCATATATCATCCATAGTGAATGCCACAGATGAGCCGAACCTCCACTTGAAACAAAGGTTTAACCTAATAACTTGCCATGAAATGGCTACCTGCGATCTCCAACACCATTTCATCAATAAGGGTGGCAAGCGATAAATGATACTGGTGGGATGTAATGCCATGTCCCATCCATTAATGCAAGGTGGGGTGGTGTCAGTACACCCCCTCCACCTATCCTCTAACAAACACCCTATTTGGGGAAGATATATATGCTTGAGTTAGATCTGAACATTCCTATTTGAGGGATGAATCAGGTAAGGTATGCCAATAAGATCTGAAGCTTTTCTGCTCAAGCTACCACCCTATAGATTTTTATTGTAGATTTAAAAACTTATGTGATATGCTAAAACATAAGACAATAATCTACTCTACTCATCAGCGGAAACCAAAATTGATCGATGAAAATACTAAGTAGGAAAGGAAGAATTTCAATCGCACATAACACAATATTTTTCCGGGGAAAGACACTGCCCGAAACCCTAACTATCTATATTTCATTAACCAAAAGATTTGAGAAGAAAATACAATGCTTGTTCAACCAGAACTATTCCTACACAAGTACAATCTATCTCTCTTCTTCACAAACCAGCTTAAGCCAACACTTAGCCAATTTTGCTGCCTTCCAAGCCCCTACTTCCTTGCGCAATTCCTAAGAGAGTTAGCCCATATTTAATTGGGAAAATCCCTCACCATAACTATGCAATCCATCCATATGCATTCTACTGATTACATGCACCATCTGTAAAACTCATAAATTTGTACAAATGATAGTACATTGTCCCTGAACTCTAATCTCAATTGGGTCTTCCTCTGAACTGACATGCATGAATTATTTATGAGTGAATCTTCAATTAACTAGTGGAGCAGTGAAGTTGATCCCCACTAGTAGACCTCATACTAGTTCCTCCAAGCATTTGAACTAGTTTAACTAAATTTAACTCAGTTAGACTCAGTTAATTAATTACAACTCAAAAGAACTCAACCTGGGCTCCTAAAATTTAGGAATCACTCTATATGACTCTAGATAGACTTCCAACTCGAATTTATTGAGCCAACTAAGTCTAATTAACTTAGTTAACTATTACAACTTGCTATTTAATTCCTAATTTAATTCAAGGAAAAAATTAAATTAGGATTTCTTGTTGATATTTTTAACACTCCCCCTCAACAAGAAAGGGATTATCTGCTACCCCGATCCTGTCTCTGTGAAACTCAAATTTTCATCTTGACAAGGCCTTTTTCAAAATATTTTCATCTTGTGCCTCTATGGGAATGTACTCTAGCAACATGATTATCCTTTATACATAATCTTGAAGATGATGATACTGGATATCAATATGCCTAGACCGATCATGAAAAACTAGATTCTTAGATAGTTTGATACAACTTTGAATGTCACAGTAAATCATTGTTGGATCCATCTGCTGACCAAACAAACCAACAAGAATCTTCCTCATCGAGATAGCCTCACAATTTGCTTGACTATAAGCCATGTACTCTGCATCTGCTAAGTTGAGCACAACTGATCTCTGTTTCTTGATGTACCAAGAAACAATCACTGACCCAATACCGAAGATCCCGCTTAATGTGCTCTTCATGTCAGATGGACTCCCTTCCCAATATGCATTGGTGAAGCCTTGAAGCTTCACTCCCTCTATCTGTTTGTACCAAATACCAAATTGAGTGGTGCCTTTGAGGTATCTCAACACATGTTTGGCTACCTTCCAATACAGTTTGGTAGGCTTAACCATAGCTTGACTAAGTTGGTTAACTGCATAACACATGTTTGGTCGTGTGTTCACTAAATACATGAGTGAACCCACAAGATGTCTATAAATAGTAGCCTCCACTACTTCACCGGAAGTAGCATCCTCCTTCCTCCAATTACCATCTAGAGGAGTTTCCATGGGTTTACTGCTCTCCATGTGGAATTTCTTCAGTATCTCATTGGCATACTTTCCCTGAGAGACAAAAATTTCCTCATCTCCTTGCCATACTTTCATCCCTAGAAAGTAGTGCATGAGCCCCAAGTCCTTTATTTCAAACTCTCTTGCAAGATCCTCCTTGCAATACTTGATCATCTTATCGTCACCTGTTAGAATCAAACCATTGACATATAAAATAATAATGAACAATTTACCTTCAACCGCAGTATGGTAAAGGTTCATATCTGCTTCACTTTTAGTGAAGCTCAACCCCGTAAAATAGTTATTGATCCTGGTGTACCAAGCACGAGGTGCTTGTTTTAGTCCATACAATGCTTGCTTGAGTCTACACACATGTGACTCTCTATTGAAGGTCTGAAATCCTTCAGGATACTCAATATACACTTCTTCCAATATTATGTCATTGAGGAATGTTTTCTTTACATCCATCTGATGTATCTTCCATCCCATCTACGCTAATAGTGCTAGAATGGATTTGATTGATGAGTACCTTACTACAAGAGAAAAAGTCTCATTGTAATAAATCCCCTCCACCTGGGATAACCCTCTGGCCACAAACCTGGCCTTTTGTTTATCCACACTACCATAAACTGCTTATTTTACCTTGTAAAGCCATTTCGAACTCACCACTGACTTATCAGTTGGTCTTGGGACCACTTCCCAAACATTGTTCCTGATAATGGAGTCATACTCCTCAACCATGGCATCAACCAAAACTGGTTGTTGCACTGCTTCCTCAAAAGAGGTTGGCTCAATCTCTACACTCCCACTCATCATATCCATTTAGCCAGTGTACCTCTTTGGTGACCTCCTCTGCTTGCGCTGTGATGTGGGTGCTCCCACATTCTCTCTAGCATCATGCAATAACTTGTCAACCTCTTTTCTGTACTTTCTCCCATCTCTTGAAGACTCTATATGAGTGGGTTTTTGCACTCCTTGCTCCTCTGCATGTGGCTGCTCCACATCATCCTGAGGTTCCTCCTTTGGAGCTAAAATCTCCTCAACCACATTTAGTTGAAGCTCATTCTCCAGGGAACATCTCAAGGCTTTCTCTTCATCAAAATTCACATCTCTGCTAACTATTGTCATCCTGTTGGTTGCAAGGTACACTTGATAATTGTGAGGTGTATGAGTGTACCCCACAAATATGCCCAAGTCAGTTGTTGGCTCTATCTTTTTTCATGCATCGTTTGTAACATGGAAATATACTAATGAACCTCCTAAAGTGTGCCACATCTGGTTTCTTCCCTAAAAAATCCTCTTACGGTGTACTCATCCCGATAATTCGATGAGGGCTTATGTTCTACAAGTAAACAGTTGTGTTGCATGCTTCAGCCCACAAGTATACTGGTAGGCCTTGATCATGAAACATCATCTGTGCCACTCCCACAATACTTTCGTTCTTCCTTTCAGCCACCCTATTATGTTGTGGGTTATGATGTGTTATCAACTCTCGTCGAATGTCTGCTGATGTACATAATTTTTTGAACTCATTTGACACATACTCTCCATCGTTATCGCTTCTGAAATCTTTACCTTTCCTGCTAGTATCTTTCTCGACAAGTGCTTTAAATTCACAAAACTTAGGGAATGTTTGGTCTTTCTTCTGCATGAAGAAAATCCAATACTTATGAGAAAAATCATCAACAAATATTACATAATACATGTGCTTGGTCATGGATGTTGTCAAGAACGGTCCACACACATCTAAGTGAACTCGATGAAGGATCGCTTGTGCTCGACTACCTTTTTCATGAAAGGAATATTTGGTGTACTTCCCCAATGTACACCCTTTGCATGTGTCTCTCTGCTCTAGTGTACCCTTGGGGAGACTTGTACAAATTTGTTGCAAGATATTCAAAGTGCGATGACGCAAGTGACCCAATCTCATGTGCCACAACTCATTGATGTCTCAGCTCTATACCTTCTCTGCATTAGTTCTCAAAGCAATGTAGTCTTCTACCTCTAATTTGTATAGGTTCTTCACTTCAACCCCTATCTGCTTCACCTATCATGTGGCTATGTGACGAAGGAATGCCATTCCCTTATTAATTATCACATCATAGCCTCTATCCTCCAACATGGCAACAAAAACCAAGTTCTTCTTCAAACCTGGAACATACATAGCATTGTGTAACGTGAGCGGAGAACCAGACTCCCTCTGAAAGGTAACTATACTGATGTCAGTTGTGCTATAATTCCCATCATCACCCATATCAATATGCATTTGGAAATCCTTCTCCTCCAAGTTATTGAAGATCTCTTTGTTACCAGTCATATGTAATGAAGCTCCACTGTCCAAGTACCACACACTACCATCATCGATGACACCATACAAGAAATGAGGGTAAAATCCAGTTCAAACTGTGAATCAGGAGATTCACCTATCGCTCCTCCTGAGGTCTTCTTACTGGTGTTCTTGTGTGGACACTTTGTGGCAAAGTGTCCCAGCTCATGGTAGTGAAAACACTTGATTTTTTACATGTCCTTCTTCTTGCCACCTTGACAAGAATATGATTTGGAATGAGATGAATTCCCCTTCCATTTATTTTCCTTACCAGCTAAGGTAGAATTCTCCCCATTATCATGCTTTGATGAGGATCTTCCTCTAGTGTTCCACATAATCTCTTGCTATACCAATTTGGACCACAATCACTCCCACTTTGGTAGCTTCTCCCTCCCATTAACTGAGTCCTGGTAATTGTGCCATCCCTTGAGAAGTCTTCAGAATTGAGTCACCCTTCTCCATCTTGATCTTTATGAGTTTTTCCTTCAGTGCCAACTTCTTGTGGTCACTGCTATTTTAAAACAAGTATGTCAATTCCTTTTACATTACAAATGGAGTTTCCTTACTATGGATATTTGAGACAAATATGATCTCTAACTCCTTCTAGGATCATCCTTCTCTCCTTTTCCACACACTTTCTCCATTTAGCTAGATCTTTAGCATCAGATACTAGAGGCTTTGGAATATCATGATCTATGAATTCCTTCAGCCCGTTGTCTTCCAACATTTCCTCCATCCTTTCCTTCCAAGCTATGTAATTCGAGCTTCCCTCTAGGGCATAGTCAAGTCTCAAACCATAGAATATCATCTTACTAACTCTGAAGTATGAACCTACAAATTCAATTTCACCTGCACAAAAAACTCGTATTCTTCTCTTCTATAATGTCTTAAACTCCAATACCATGTATATTTTTACTGTAGATTCAAAAACTTATGTTATATGCTAAAACATAAGACAAGAATCTACTCTACTCATCAATGGAAACCAAATTGATTGATGAAAACACTAAGTAGAAAAGAAAGAATTTCAATTTCACATAACACAATATTTTTCTGGGGAAAGAAACTGCTCAAAACCTTGACTATCTATATTGCATTAACTAGAAGACCTAAGAAGAAAATATAATGCTTGTTCAACCTAAACAATTCTTACACAAATACAATCTATCTCTTTGCTTCACAAATCATCTTAAGCCAACACTTAGCCAATTATGTTGCCTACGAAACCCCTACTTCCTTGCACAATTCCTGAGAGAATTAGCCCATATTTAATTGGGAAAATCCCTCAACATAACTGTGAAATCCATCCATAGGCCTTCTACTGATTGCATTCACAATTTGTACAACTCAGAAAATTATACAACTGATATTACACTGTCTCTGAACTCTAGTCTCAACTGGGTCTTCCTCTAAATTGACTTACATGAGTTATTTATGAGTGAATCTTCAGTTAACTGATGGAGCAATGAAGTTGCACTGAATTTGATCCCCACTATTAGACCTCCTACTAGTTCCTCCAATTGTTTGAACTAGCTTAACTGGCTTTAACTCATTTATACTGAGTTAATTAATTACAACTCAAAAGAAATAAACCTAGACCCCTAAAATTTAGGAATCAATCTACATGACTCTAGATAGACTTCCAACTTGAATTTGTTGAGCCAACTAAGTTTAATTAACTTAGTTAACTATTACAAGTTGCTATGAGAATATAATTTCGATTTCATTCCTAATTTAATTCAAGGACAAATTAAAGTAATAATCTTGTTCCCAAATCTTCATATGTGAGTAGTGAGAACTGCCAAGATAGATTTCAAGGAGAGGGATATTTTTTCAAGACTACTTTCCAATTTCCAATTACCAAAAACTTTACTAAGAGCAATGTCATTGAGAATTCTAAAAATCATTTGAATGACTACTTGAGAGTCCCCTTCCACTAAAAGCTTTGAGTATCATTGGGATTGGTCTAGACAAAGTCCCTCCTCTAATGTGTGGAGTTCCACAACATTATTACTATTTTAATTGATGTATCCATAATTTATCCTAGTAGGTTTCTAAAAATTCCTTTGAAGCCATAACCCTTGAATTCCCCTTGGAAGAATCATAAAAATTGATTTTAAAAAATTTAAGAGGGGGAGCTTTCTGGGTGGAAAGACTAGGAAGGGTGGTGGGGGGCACAAATGAAATGGGAGGAGGGAGTTGAAGGCCTTTGAGAAATATATCATGTTGAAAGAATTGAAGCTCCCATCCTTGATTCTTTCTAATCTTAAGATGTCCATGTATGGCCTAGAATAGTATCCCTTAACTATACTCCAAAGTAGATCGAGAGAGAGAGCTCGAGAGAGAGAGATCGAGAGCTCGAGAGCTCGAGAGAGAGAGCTTGAGAGAGAGAGAGAGAGAGAGAGAGAGAGAGAGAGAGATAGAGAGAGAGAGAGAGCTAGAATAGTGTCCCTTATATTATCCCAAACTATACTCCAAAGTAGCTCTCGTGTGAGAGAGAGAGAGAGAGAGAGAGACAGAGAGAGAGGGAGAGAGAGAGAGAGAGAGAGAGATCTTAAGATATCCATGTATGACCTAGAATAGCGTCCCTTATATTATCCCAAACTATACTCTAGAGAGAGAGAGAGAGAGAGAGAGAGAGAGAGACTATACTCCAAAGAGAGAGAGAGAGAGAGAGAGAGAGAGAGAGAGAGAGAGACTATACTCCAAAGAAAGAGAGAGAGAGAGAGAGAGAGAGAGAGAGAGAGAGTATACTCCAAAGAAAGAGAGAGAGAGAAAGAGAGAGAGAGAGAGAGACTATACTCCAGAGAGAGAGAGAGAGAGACTGTACTCCAAAGAGAGAGAGAGAGAGAGAGAGACTATACTCCAAAGAGAGAGAGAGAGAGAGAGAGAGACTATACTCCAAAGAGAGAGAGAGAGAGAGAGAGAGAGAGAGACTATACTCCAAAGAGAGAGAGAGAGAGAGAGAGAGAGAGACTATACTCCAAAGAGAGAGAGAGAGAGAGAGAGATCTTAAGATATCCATGTATGGCCTAGAATAGTGTCCCTTATATTATCCCAAACTATACTCCAGAGAGAGAGAGAGAGACTATAGTCCAAAGAGAGAGAGAGAGAGAGAGGGAGAGACTATACTCCAAAGAGAGAGAGAGAGAGAGAGAGAGAGAGAGACTATACTCCAAAGAGAGAGAGAGAGAGAGACTATACTCCAAAGAGAGAGAGAGAGAGAGAGAGAGAGAGAAATCTTAAGATGTCCATGTATGGCCTAGAATAGTGTCCCTTATATTATCCCAAACTATACTACAAAGTAGCTCATGAGAGAGAGAGAGAGAGAGAGAGAGAGAGAGATCTTAAGATGTCCATGTATGGCCTAGAATAGTTTCCCTTATATTATCCCAAACTATACTCCAAAGTAGCTCATGAGAGAGAGAGAGAGAGATCTTAAAATGTCCATGTATGGCCTAGAATAGTCTCCCTTATATTATCCCAAACTATACTCCAAAGTAGCTCATGAGAGAGAGAGAGAGAGAGGGGGGAGGGGGGGCGGGGGGGTGGGGTGCACAAATGAAATGGGAGGAGGGAGTTGAATATATCATGCTGAAAGAATTGAAGCTCCCATCCTTGATGCTTTCTAATCTTAAGATGTCCATGTATGGCCTAGAATAGTGTCCCTTATATTATCCCAAACTATAGTCCAAAGTAGCTCATGAGAGAGAGAGAGGGGGGAGGGGGGTGGGGGGCACAAATGAAATGGGAGGAGGGAGTTGAAGGCCTTTGAGAAATATATCATGTTGAAAGAATTGAAGCTCCCATCCTTGATGCTTTCTAATCTTAAGATGTCCATGTATGGCCTAGAATAGTGTCCCTTATATTATCCCAAACTATAGTCCAAAGTAGCTCATGAGAGAGAGAGAGAGGGGGGAGGGGGGTGGGGGGCACAAATGAAATGGGAGGAGGGAGTTGAAGGCCTTTGAGAAATATATCATGCTGAAAGAATTGAAGCTCCCATCCTTGATGCTTTCTAATGTATGGCCTAGAATAGTGTCCCTTATATTATCCCAAACTATACTCCAAAGTAGCTCATGAGAGAGAGAGAGAGGGGGGGGGGGGGGGGTGGGGGGCACAAATGAAATGGGAGGAGGGAGTTGAAGGCCTTTGAGAAATATATCATGCTGAAAGAATTGAAGCTCCCATCCTTGATGCTTTCTAATGTATGGCCTAGAATAGTGTCCCTTATATTATCCCAGACTATACTCCAAAGTAGCTCATGAGAGAGAGAGAGAGAGAGAGAGAGAGAGAGAGAGAGAGAGAGAGAGAGAGAGAGAGAGAAAATTTAAGGTGAAATTTGTTTAAGATTAATTTTCAAAATATTTTATAAAAATATTGACAATCAATGAGAATAAGGAAGAACTCGTAGTTGTATCTTCCATTTGTCCATATCAAATCCTGTTAAAGATGAAGAAATTTGAAAAGAGGAAGATTTCAATAAGGTTAAAGGTTTCTTACTACAACAATTTTGCGTCAAAGGACTCTAAATGGTAATAAAATTTCACTTTATAAATATTTACCCCATTGCTCTTTTCTAGTACTATTTCAACTTTCTGTCCTTAACAATGGATGTACTTGTGTCATGACCCCCAGGGGCTCTTCACATTTACAAGGCACTTTGATGGGTGCACAATCACCCCTTGAGTGTGCAGCACCGATGTGTTTCACAACTTCCTAAAGTAGTGCAGAGTTACTTCACTCAAACTATGCCTCACAATAAGCTTACTTATATAGTTTCTATATTATTGGTTGCTTAGCATAATATCATAACTCTTAAATATAGTGCACATAAATATTATTTTCACACTACTTTAGTTATCATTCATTCATGATCAGCACATGTAAATAAAACCACATTAACAATATCATAAATGCATTATTTGTATGGAACAACCCACTGACCTTATTTTATTAATCAATACAAATATTCTTTACATGTGGATCCAAGATAATGGATCAACCATTAATACAAAAACCAAGCTATAGAACCTTAATTTGCAAGAAAAATATGCCATGGTTGGACCGACTTGATGGGTCGTCTTCACCCTAATTGTGCACCCTTTTGTTCTCTACCTCGACCTGCTTGGTTTGTTTTTTGTAGGGAATACCTACTTGAGCCTTACACACTCGATTTCATCTAAACTTCAGCTCATCCATTCCCTGTTCAATTTCTCCTTATGTGACTTTTCTCCTTGTATTTTCACTTGTCTTACAACTTTTGTGATGTCCTAGTGCTTGTTCCTTCACTCATCTCAATGAATTTTTTTTACTCCATCCCATCATAAGTGGAGCCACGAACCTTCCTTCCCGGGTAGGTCGACATGTACATTTGATTCAAGATGACCTCATGTTTCCTACCTCATCCCATCAGTTCATCCTTCCTTCAATTCACCCACACCCACTCGGTCTACTTTGCTTCTTTTAGGTCCACTTAGATCACACCCACTCAGTCCTCTTTCCCTTGCTTGGGACATTCAATTTGTGCCTACTCGACCATGCTCAATGTAAATCTGCTTGATCTATCCTCCTTTACTCGATCCAACCATGCCTTGGGTTGACTCATTCCACATGGTTATGGGGGTTCACTCCTTGGTCATGACATGCCCTTGTGGTTCTTGTGCCATTAAGTTCATGTGTGCTCGCTCACATCTCAACTCCTCCTTCACTTGGTTGAGTTGTGATGCTCGATCATGCCATGCCCTTATGGCATTTGTGCCACCAATTAATCTCATGCTAAATCAAATGGAAACCCAAAGTCTTGGTTTTTTACCACTCGTTTGGGTATGGTATTGCCCATGCCTCTCATTTATTGACCACCTTCTTGGTTTCGTCAAAGACTTGGCCCACTACTCAACCTTGAATGAATCCTCCCTAATGTCACATTATTTGTGATATGAATATCACAAATGGTGTGATGGGGATGTCTCCCTTGGCATCCCCCTCGGTTAAAGGCATGACCAACTCTAGGCCCTAACATCCTCCCCCACCCAAAATTATTGTCGTCCCGACAATAGTCCAACATCAACCTCACGGTCATATCCCATTAGATATCGACATTTAGATGCATAGCTTCTCTTGTTGTTGTCTCTGACTGCACCACTGGACATATGCCTTAATTTACGTCTGGTCTCTAATCATTTGGGCTCTGATCATCCAAGCTCTTCACATGAATTTGTTAATAGTGGTACCACCCTAGGCACTATTATATCCTTTGTTCATTTTTAATAGCAAGGCACTTGCTTAACTGCTTGCTTTCGTATTAGATCAATAAGCATGCATTTGCTCACATTTTAGACTTTCCTTCAACACTCATCTTGCACATTGAGCTCCCCCATCTTGTAGGTTGACCAGGTAGCTAATCTGACCATCTCTCCCACTTAATGAGAATGTACTTCCTGCTATAAAATTAGTCCTCTTCCTTGCTTTTGATAATTAGCATGTCTCAATACTTCTATTGATATTGGTTTGATGCCTTGACTAGGCATCTATAACTGCAATGTATCCTCCTCTTGCTACTTAGGAGGAGGCACCACATGCCTTTTCTTGTCTTTTTAGTGAACAAGGGCTTGAAACACTCCTCCAAGGCTTCGAACTATCACTGTACTAAAACAATAATCTTCATCGAGTTAATATTTGACTACATCAACTTCTATGCTAGTACATCTCGTGCTCTCAATCTTCCTAGTGTCAATTTAGCATCATATATTCCCATGGAATACTTGCAATATTCTACAATAGTGGCAATATCCTTTCCTTCCTCTTTATTTCTTTCTTTGTTCCTCCAACCAATGGGTTCTCTGTCCTTTTTTTGCTTATTATTTTTGTTTCATATGGCACAAATCTAAGAAGGGCTCTTACTTCTTCCTTCAAGCCATAAATTATCATAATTTTTTTTTCCACTACTATTGGACTCATTTGATTAGGTTGGTAGTGTTGACCTGCTTCCTCCTGAGTTACCAAAGCATCAACCCATCATTGCATACCTTTATGGCTATCATCCTTGGCTAGTATCCCAATTTTCTCGTCCTTATTAGTGGAACATGGATCGTTGTTTCTCCTCTTAGAAACACCAATTCTCCTCTAGAAAGTATAGGTGTTGCCTTAATTTCCTCCAAGAATTTGTCCCAATAAAATAGCATAGTTAGTTAATGGAGTTATCCTCAATTCCATTCTTCCAAACCAAAGTTATTGCTCTAACCAGAACTACTTGAAGCACCTCTATTGTTGTCTTCCATGTTGAATTAATTTCCTTGAATATATCTTCGTCATGATCTTAGGGGTGTCATATGGACTTGGATTCCTTCTCGCTAAGAAGATTATGGGTTGCTTATGAGCCCACAACAATTTCTAGTTTTCTCCCCTTCATCGTCATTTGAATGAATTAAAGTCCCAATCCACCCTTCATGCTCCCATCACATTACATGAATTTTTATAAGAATCATGGTTATCTTATGCAGGTCATCTCAAATTTCTTTCTTTGATTGCTCTGCCAAAGCTACCTTCTCACTAATAGTTGTTGTTCCTACTCTTTTTTGGATCATGCTAATAGTTTGTATAACACAACTTAATTTCTTCTTAGGCTCACCTTAGGGTGCTATCACTTGATCATCCTTCATCCTCAACTTCTACAGGTGCCTCATCTTAAGTTCATCTTAGTTTCCCTTAAGCTCCTTCCTATGGTAAAAACTTGGATAACCTTCATATGGTGAGGTTGCTTTCTCTTGCTCTTGAAGTCCCTCTTTGGCTGGGATCATTCCTGGCTCTTTGCAGGCCTCCTCCTCTTTTGGGAAAAACTCCACAAGATGTTCTTTTGAGCATTGACTTAATTTCACTTCCCTTTGCATGGTAGGGTGCACCTTCATCCCTTCTTCTAGTTTTAGTTGGAAGTCTTCGATGTTGAATGCTAACTCCCTTAACTTTTCCGTCTACTTGGACCATCTATCAATAATGTTAAAGATTATCCTCAAACATCAATATGATTCCCTCTCCCAAGACGATTCTTCATAGGCCATTTCATTAATTGGAATCCCTAAGGGGTTGACCATCTCAACCCACAAAAGTGCCCTTTATTCCATAACCCAATAGCCAAAAGCCATTTTTCCCACCTAGAAATCAATTACATAATCCATCTCCCAAATAACTTGTAAGATAGAAAGGTGTTTTGAATCTGCAATATTTCACGAGATTTAGCTTCTTATTTTATGTAACTACAAACCTCCTTCACACCTGTCTAAATCCCTGCAGGGACCTCCTACTATGCTTATGTTGTGGTATCTATGATATTGCACTTCTGTGTGGTGAAGAACGACATTTTTGTTGATTTTTCAACTTCCACTTGTATGGGGTGTGAGTATCTACTCAGGTACCACCTATCATGACCATAGGGGCTCCACAAAGTTACAAGGCACTTTGATGGTCGCATCATGACCCCTTGATCATGTGACACTTTGATAGTGCAGTGTTACTTCACCCATAATGCACCTCACAATAAGTTTACTTATATAATCTCTATATTATCGATTACTTAGAGAAATATCATGACCCTAAATATAATGCAAGTGAATCTTATTGTCTCACTACTTCAATTATCATTCATTAATGAGAAACACATGTAAATAAAATCACATTAAAAATATCACAAATGTACAATTTTTATGGAACGACCCTCTAGCCTTATATTATTATTCAATTCAAATATTTTTTAAATTTAGGTCTAAGACAATGGCACAAATCTTAATACAACAAACAAGCCACAAAAAATTGCTTTTCCATAAAACTTTTCACCTAGTCCAACCAACCCAATGGTTGTCTTCACCTTACCTATAACACCTTTTTGTTCTCTGCCTTTGCCCACTCGATTCGCTTGCCCTACCACAAACCTACCTATGTTCTACCTTTTGTGTTCCATGTCAACTTCACCTCATCCTTGCCTTACTCAATCAGTTTCTCCTTATGTGATTTGGTTCCTTGTCTTTTCACTTGTCATATGACTTTTGCAATCTTCGAGTTCTTATTCCTCCACTTATATCAATGTTTATTTATATATACAAACCCACCCTATCACAAGTGGAACCACATCTCTTCCTTATTAGTTGGTTCGACTCATTTTTTTGGAGGAAAAAAACACTGGTTTTATATCAGATATAAAGTCCAGTACAGGTTTCCAAATACACCAAGATACCACCTTGAAAAATGGAGGGGAATATTTAGATGTGCTATTTAGAACAAGATTCCCTTTCCTATTGTTAACAAAAATAGTTTTGTCTTTATGGTCCCACTTACACCATTTTTAACTTCATGTTGCAGAAATTTAACAAAAATAAAAATAGTCTGAAATGTTAATACAACAATAACTAAAACAACATATTATATGGTACTACTCCTACTAGGTAGTACCATCCATTATATAGCTATATCGAAGGACACCAAGAGTTGCACAAAGTCCCTCTTTAGATAAACCATCTTCCACTATGTTTGATTCTTAGAAGATATGTTTGAATGAAATGGACTCAAATGACTGTTTTAATATTTTTATATGATCCAACCAGCAACTTAGATTAGGGGGCAAAAAATTGGTCTAGCCCTGTATGCCTTCAATGAGAGCCTTTGAGTCTATGTAAATTAAGATGTGATCCAACTGTAGCCTCTTTGTAAACTATAGTAAACCCCATAATGCCAGGATTTCTTCTCTGATGTTCGAACTAGTACCTCCATTCCAGTATAGTTTATATTGTGACCAGGAGCATATCTTGAGCCATGCCCCACAACCATAGATGCTACCTTGAGAAGCCCCATCAAACAATATTACTTGAAAAATAAATTATGGGTGGTTCGATCTAATACCAATCCCTTTGATAACGTGTGCAAGTCCTTGATAAGTACTCATCCATGCCAAAATGTAGGAATATATTTGGGGAACATTAATTAGATCCCCCTCAAAAATACAAAAAAATCTCGCATGCCAAAGCTCCTAGAAAATGAATAATGGAACCAACTTGTGCTTCCCATAGCTATATACCCACCATCTAAGACATAGTTCCATAGTGGAGAAATGTTGAGGAGGAGGAAGTTTTAACATCAACATAACATATGTCCATATCTGCAAGGTCACGGAGCACTGCAAAAAAGGATGTAGAGAAGTTTCCAAGGAATTTATACAAAATGGACAACATCTCAATCCTTGATAACCCATTTTTCACAAATTATCCCAAGTAAGGAGTAGTATAAGAAGAGTATATACCTATAAACATTTGAGATAGCCACAGAGCCGAGATGTAATTTTTGAATCCAAGTAAGGGTGTCTCCCCTCTCATTCTTACATGGACCATCCATTTGAAGACCCTATATGTAATGTTTCCATGCAGTAGATTGAGCTCCATCCAAGCCTAATTTCATCCCCTCCTTCCAAATAGGATAATGGACTCTCCACTCTTTAATGACCTACAACAAAAATATGAGACCTTTGGCATGAATAAATTCAATAATTTCCTCTGGGATACATATAGAGGGGCTGACACCAATCAAAGGGTCGATTCCAATCAAAATATGGTTCGCTTCATCCAAAAGTTAGATTCTGATTTAACACCAATACCTCCCCTTTTGTAACATTTTGTGATATCTAGCCTCTTCAAATACTTCACCTTACTAATGTCCTGCCATAGTCCCTTGCCATAGAAAACCATCCAGAGTGATTTAATGAGAAGTGCCCACCCAAATACCTACATGTCCAATAAGCCCCAGCCACAACTCTCCTTAACCTTAGTAATCGCTTCCCAACTCATCAAGTGAAATTTTTAGACCTCTCTAGTACCAGACCAAAGGAAGCGAGTGACAATAGATTGGATCCTCTTAATAACGGCCACCAGAAGTACAAACAGATGAGTCTAAAATATTGATAATTATTGTAGGATAAACTGTATGAGAGTATATCCCCCCCTAAGTGAAATCCACCTATGAGTCCATCTGTTCAATCTATTTTGAAATTTATCCAGAATCCAAGACTAATCCCCATTCTTGCAATTATTCAACTTCAATATATAACTCAGGTAGGTTAAACCATCATCCAACTATTTTTTCTCAACACCAAAAATTCCAACTATATATTCAATCTCTTCCCTATCGCCATTAGAAAATAGCAGGGTCGACTTACTATCGATAGCTACCAGACCAGGTGACGCCCCATATCTCATAATAATATACTGTAGAACAACCCATTGTGTTTGTGAGACTAGATCAAAGGTGAGGACATCATCAATGAAAAATAGTAACGTTGTGGGCAAATCTGAGTCCCCTGAAGGTATCCATACTTATATCCTCTCTAATCTTTAGACTTAAACCATCCATAACAAGAATGAAGAGAAGAGGTGATAAAATGAAGCCCTGATGTAATCCTCTACCAACCCTAAAGAAAATCAATGGAAAATCATTAATCAAAACAAAAAAAATCATCGTGGTAACACAAGTCATGATCCAATCCACGTTGTGCACCACTAGGCCAACCTTAGTTAGAATAAGACTTAGAAAATCCCAATCAATGTAGTCATAATCCTTTTGTAGGTCTAATTTCATAACCACGACCTCCAATTTCTTATAGTGGTTGCACTCAAGGAGTGGCTATAGCATCATGTATCAACCAGTTTCACAGGAAGTTGAATTGTTCGCAGTATATATGATTGGAGAGAGTGGCCTTGATACGACCAACAATAATCTTGGATATCAATTTATAGGTAATATTACGAAGGGAAATTGGCCAATAATCCAAGAAGGAGTGTGGATGTGATGCCTTTGCAATGAAAGCTAAAAAGGTGGATTTTATGGCCTCGAAAATGTGTCCTGTAGTGCGGTATTTTGCAACGAGATCCAAAATGTTTTTTCCCATCGACTCAAAAAATGTAAGAACAAATCCATCATCTAACCATCTGGAATGAGACATTTTTTCTTCGCAAAGGAATTCAGAACCAGATGAATTTCCTCCATTGTGATAGGGTGGAATAGGGTTGCATTAGAAGCCTCTGAAAATATGGTGGGGTAGTCCTCAATCCCCCATAATTGATATTCAATATTAACACCAACATGAGTCGAGAATATACTCTAATAATATGAGACTGCCTCCATTTGTATCTCTGTAGTGGTATATACTTTGTCCCCATTGGATGAATCAATATTCCATATAGTGTTTGTATTCCTTCTGTTATAAGCATACTAGTGAAAAAAGCGAGTATTTTGATTGCCCTCACTAAGCGATATTGCCCTCGCAATCAAAATGTTTTATGTGTCATGATCTGCCTTTAATAAATGTTTAATAATAATATATTTTTTTTTTTCTACGTAAAGACTAAGCTATTGTATTAATAAAGAAAGAAAATATTTACAAAGAGGTACTAGCCTCTGAGGATGGATAAGGCCACCCTCTGTCTGAAGAGCCTAGCAGGTACTCAAGGCTACCTGAATTACAAAGATAGAAGCAGTAGAAGCATGAGCAAAACAGAAGCAGGTAGTCCTCTGACTTACAAGAGAGATTCCTCCAAAAGGAACAACAGCAGCAGAATTGTAGAACCAAAGAACCTTTGCTGCTGATATCATCGCGGCAGTTGAGGGTAGGAAGACAAGTGATTCCAGAGATCTGGAAACATTGCGAATTATGGGCATTCCTCTACCCCAAAAACAAAACCTGGGTATCTCAGAAAGAGAAGAGACCCCTCCAAAACTCCAAAACTTGACCATTGAGCTGCAGCAGAAACAGTAATTTAGCCTTCGAAGGCTTACCTTATGCTTTGTTGTCGAAATCTGGCATAGTTGCATCTTCGTTCACTGGCTGTCGGGAATCCGGTGGGTGTGCTGGCTGCTGAAGCGAACCCAGATCAAGAGCATGCTCCTCAGGATTAACAACGCCTGGAGGAGGAATAACGACATTGCCAATTTCCGCCCTCGCTTGGGTATTACTAGTCTGAGCCAGCTCCCCATCGTCTTCCTCCTGGCTGTCGGAGTCTTCATCTTCTTCCTCCGTCGCGATTACCGTTATCAGCAGAGACACCCGTGATTGATTTCTCCGGCATCTGAATGTGAAACGGGATGTATGCACTTGACTATCTAGATGGTCCGACTCCTCTGAAGGAGAAGACGGAGGCGCTACCATAGCCAGCGGCTGAATTGCCCTTGCTTGAACCTCCTGTCTTCGACTAATTCCCCAAACACCCCCTCTTCTCGGGACCCCACGCTGTCTCGGCGCCATGAGCAGGGAAACTTGAGAGCTATTTACAGTGGGAGGCCCAGTATCCAAATGCAGAGCCTGAACTCTGCCCCCCAGAACCGGCCTAGTAGAAACCTGAACCAAAGTATGAGTCCTCACTATAATTTTAGCCTGCCAAGGTCGAGAGAGCATACTCTGAGCGGAGGTGAGGCCTCTGCCACTGCGCACCCTGCCAGAGATCGTCTCCTCTCCACTCTGCTCGAAGCACAACATAACAATACACCAAACATA
The DNA here is from genome assembly GCA_031772625.1 of Pinus tabuliformis. Classification (NCBI taxonomy): domain Eukaryota; kingdom Viridiplantae; phylum Streptophyta; class Pinopsida; order Pinales; family Pinaceae; genus Pinus; species Pinus tabuliformis. The sequence continues at coordinate 850,649,687 of CM062811.1, forward strand.
CCCAAACTGGAGCAGATATGCCATTAAGTAATCCTCTTTTCGGAATTCTCTGGATGCCTCCATAACGAACCCCAACGAATTAGCGTACAATGCAGTTAAGTCCCCTCGCGCGAACCCATCTCCCCTTTGCACAACCTTCTCCTCGGCCTTTAAAGGCATTAATGCCTGGCAGAGCCGCCTAGTGTGGCCGTCCTGGCAGGCCACCTTAACATGCCAGCTGCCCATCGTTGTTTATCAAATTGCCACCCGCATCCGGGTTTAATAATAATATTAACATATTTAACTAAAAATAAAATATATCTAAAATATATATAAATGATATTCATAAACTCATGCAACCCTAACAAATAATTATTAAAAAATGAAAAATAAATTAAAATGGTAATAATAAAAGAATAGTAAACAATAAACCAATAGGAATTCATCCTAATTTCAATCATTTAAATATTGCATTTCACTTTATTTTGATTTGTGTTTAACACACATATATATAACTCATTAGAAAGGTTATTAAGCTAATTTTCTTAAAGTATTTACATTATATATAAATATAATTATTAAAAATATATTTAGATGTTGGTAAATATTGTATTGAAAAAATATCAGTATAGATTTATCTTAAGCATGGATCTAACATGAATTGAGGGATCAAATTTCTTTATGCACAAACTTATTTTAGAGTGCAATTTAAAAATATGTGTAATTTTCTATTATTTAATTTGTATTTTTGAATGTTATAGAGATTACATAATATGTGTATTGAGTCATTTTATCAATGCACATTAAACTGGTTTTTTATTATTAATATATTTTTAAGTATACGTCAATATTAATTCATATTAAAATATTTTATTCATAACTCGCATTGGATATTTTATTCTATATAACATTAAAATATTTGCTTTTAACAATTTTTTCTATATATAGATATATATAAAGTTGATATTGTGTGTTAAAATATTTTTGAAAAGTATAAGGTTTAAACATCTTACTCACATATATTTTTTTTATTTCTAATTACTTTACATGAAATTATATTAGGTCATATGGACAACTAATTAAATATGCATCATATATATTTTTTTCTTTTTCATTATAGCCGACATTGTTTTTCTATTTAGAGAATATTTTATTTTTATTTTAAGAGGGACGAACATATTTACACGGCTGTAGAATGAGTCTCTCGTCTAAATAATTTATTATTAAAACTTGTAAATGTGGGTAAACATTATTACTCCAATAATATTTTATTATTTCAATAACATAGGGCTTCCATAATTTTTTTAAAATCCATGGAAAATCGAAGTAGATCAACTCGAAGGGATCTACTCGCTGGCCAAACTAGCAGGGCCTAACCCCAAGGGCATCGAGGAGATTTGACCCCGTGACCTCCCAACAGGAAAAATACTTAGCAACAGGAACTCGACCAACTGAGCTATCCCTTGGGGCTTAGGGCTTCCATAATATGTGGATAAGCATGTATATTTTAGAATAAGGCTTTCTAAATTTTAATTTAATTAACAATCATTATTAGGTGGATTGTTGAGAAATGGCAACAAGAAATTCCAGTTTAATTTATCCTTGAATCAAACTGAGAATTAAAATCGAATTCTATTCTCAAAGCAACTTGTAAATAGTTAATTAAGTTTAATTAACTTAATTAGCTAAGGAATTTCAAGTTGGAAGTCTTTATGTATTCATGTATATGTTCTCCCTAAGTTTTAGGGGTCCAATATGAGTTTAAATTGAGTTGGAAATTAGATCACTCAGTTTACTCAGTTAAGTTGAGTTAGATTAGTTCTAAATTGTTTTTGGAACTAATAGAGGACTAACAGTTAGTTGGTGCACTAATGCATCCACTAGTGATACTCTAGTTAATTGAAGATTCCCTAATGAGAAACTCATGCATGCTAGTTCAGAGAAAGACCCAGTTGAGACTATAGTGTAGGGACAATGTACTATCAATTGCATTATTTACTGAAGTGTAAACATCATGCATGTATCAGAGATTGATCCTATGTTTGGATTACACATTTTTAGAAGCATGAATTCCCTTTAAATACAGGTTATTGATCCTAGGAATTACACAGGATATTAGGGGCTTGGATTGCTACAGAATTGGCTAAGTGTTGGCCAAGATCTAGCTTGTGAGATGAGAGAGTTGAGCATACTTGTGCGGAATTGTTCTAGTGAGAACAAGCTTTGTATCTTCACTGGCAATTTTGACATATGCAATAAAGATAGCAGGGTTTTGAGCAATTGTTTTCCCTAGATACATCTTGTGTTATGTGTCATTGATTTATCTTCTTCTTGTTCATATTGTTTTCATCGATCTATTGGCTCCCGCTAGTTGAACGTAGAAGTAGATTTTTGTCCTGTGCTTTAGTACATTGCATGAGATTGTAATTCTATAGGATTTTCTACATGGTATCATAATTGAGAATAGTATACTAGAGGAGATTTCGAAGTTTTGAGTTTTGGTTTACAAGTGAAATTCAAATTCTCAATACATACTTTAGGATCGGTAGATGGCGTTCTACGGTTTGCAGCTCAAGTATGCCTTGGAAGGAAGCTCGAATTTTATAGCCTTTAGGGACAAAATGGAGGTTGTGATAGAGGATAATGGCTTAAAGGAATTTGTTGATTAAGAACTTCCTAAGCCAGCAAAATCGGATGCATAGAATTTGGCTGAATGGAAGAAGTGTGAGGCAGAGGCGAGGTGGATAATCCTTGAGGGTGTTCGATACCACATTGTCTTGAGTCTCCACGGAAAGGAAACTTTGTATGCTATGTGGAAAACATTGATGGACTTCTATTAGAACAATAGTGACCAAAGGAAATTGGCACTGAAGGACAAACTACGAAAAATCTAAATGGAGAAAGGCGAGACTATTCCAAAATACTTGACCAAGTTCACTCAATGTCGTGATGAACTTTGAAGTGTTGGAATCGCGGTTGTGAGGATGATATGGTGAGTATTTATCTTCTAGGAATCCCAAAGAATTGGCTTAGTTATCAAGACTTTTTCAATGGTCGGGAGAAGCTGTTAGATTAGGAACGATTGTGGTAAGATTTGATGCACGAGGAGATTAGGAGGAACACCAGGGATGGCTCTTTATCAAAGACTGATTAATAAGATAATTGTGCTTTAGCGATTAAGGTGAAGAAGAGGAAAGGGAAATCTTCCCATTCCAATTTGGATTCTTATCATGGAGGTAAGAAGAAATAAATGACGAAAGTTAAGTGCTTTCATTGTCATGAGTTAGACCATTTTGCTACAAATTGTCCACTCAAGAAGTCCTCAGGAGGAGCGGTAGGTGAGGCTTTGGCCTCTCAATTCGAATTGGACTTTTCCCTCATTGCATGCATGGTGTCATCAATGATGGGAAGTGTATGGTACTTAGACAGTGGAGCTTCATTCCACATGATTGGCAACAAATATTTATTCAGTGACCTGGAGGAGAAATATCTCTAGATGCATATCGAGATGGGTGATGATGGGAAGTATAGTGTTATTGGATTGAGCATGATTACTTTTCAAAGGGAGCATGGGGCTCCACTCAACTTGAATAATTTTGGGTATGTGCCCAGGCTAAAGAAGAACATGGTATCCATTTTCATGCTTGAGGATAGAGGCTATGATGTGATCTTCTCGAAAGGAAAGGCGTTCCTTTGACACATAGCCATGGGTAAAATAAATAAGATAGGGATTTGGGTGAGGAATCTCTATAAGATGGAGGTAGAGGAGTGTGCTACTTTGAGCACAAAACAAAAAAGGGTGTAAACTCGAGACGTTGGCGAGTTTTTGCACAGGCGATTGGGTCACTTCCATCATGGGGCTTTGAAGATATTGCAGTAGATATCCACTGGTCTTCCTAAAGGTATGCTTGAGCAAGTTCATACATGCAAGGGGTGTCCTTTGGGAAAATAGACCAAGTCTTCCTTTCACGAAAGAGATAGTTGAGCAGAGGCTATTCTAGATCGAGTCCATTCAGATGTGTGTGGATCATTTGCAACAACATCCACAACCAAACGTAGGTATTATGTTATATTTTTTGATGACTATTCTCGTAAATTTTGGATATTTTTCATGCAGAAAAAGGATAAAACTTTCACAAATTGTTGTGAGTTTAAAGCATTGGTGGAGAAAGAGTCGAGAAATAAGGTTAAAGCTCTATAGAGTGATAATGGTGGTGAGTATGTATCAAACGAGTTTAAGAACTTATGTACATCAGAAGGGATTAAACGGGATTTAACGACACCCCATAACCCTCAGCAGAATGGGGTGCCCAAGAGGAAGAACAAAAGCATAGTAGGGGCAGCAAGGGCGATGTTGCATGATCAGGACCCACCATTAAAATTTTGGGTTGAGGCATGAAACACATTGGTTTATATTCAGAACCATAGCTCACATCAAATACTTGAGATGAAGACACCAGAGGAGGCTTATTCTGGTGAGAGGCCAGTTGTTGGTCATTTAAGGAATTTTGGGTCATCGGTATATTTCCATGTGACCAAATATGCATGGAAGAAGCTTGAGCCTATAGTAGAGTTGGGGATATTTGTGGGGTACAATGATACACCTCACAACTATTGGGTGTACTTTCCAACCAGCAGGATGATAGTGGTTCGTAGGGATGTCAGATTCGATGAGGAGAAGGCCATGCGAGTTTCCCTTGAGAGGGATCTTGAGTTACATGCAGATGAGGAGATTTTAGCTCCTAAGGTTGAGGAGCCTCATATTGATGTGGAACAGCCACATGCAGAGGATTCGAGAGTGGAGACATCCACTTAGGTAGAGTATTCCAGGGAGGGAAGAAAGCACACCAAAGGGGCTGACAGATTGTTCGATGATGCATGGGAGAATGTGGGAGCACCCACTTCTCATCATAGGGAAAGGAGGTGACCTGAGAGGTACACTGGATACATGGTGCTTATGGACAAATGCGTTGTGATAGAGCCATCTTCCTTTAAGGAAGTAGTGCAGCAGCCGGTTTGGGTAGATGCTATGGTGGAGGAGTATGACTCCATACTTCGTAATAGTGTTTGGGATGTGGTCCCGAGACTGGAGGACAAGTCAGTGGTGAACTTCTGTTGGCTTTACAAGGTAAAGAAAGCTACAAATTGTAGTGTGGAGAAGCATAAGGCTAGATTTGTGGCTAGTGGCTTTTCACAAGTAGAGGGGATTGATTATGATGAGACCTTTTCTCCTGTTGCAAGGTACTCATCGATCAGATCTATATTGGCACTATCAACACAAATGGGTTGGAAGATACATAAAATCAATGTGAAGACAAACTTCCTTAATGGCATGATTGAAGAAGAGGTGTATGTAGATAAGCCTGAAGGTTTTGAGACTTTTGACTGTGAGTCACATGTGTGCTGGCTCAAGAGAGAATAGTATGGGCAGAAGCAAACACCCTGTGCTTGGTACATTAGGATAGATAGCTACTTCACTGGGTTGGGATTCACGAAGAGTGAAGCAGATGCAAATTTGTACCACATAGTGGTGGAAGGTAAATTGTTGATCATTGTACCTTATGTTGATGATCTCATACTAACAGGTGATGATCAGCTGATCAAATCTTGTAAGGAGGACCTTGCAAGAGAATTTGAGATGAAGGACATGGGGTTCATGCATTACTTTCTTGGCATGGAGGTATGGCAGGGAGATGGGGAGCCGTTTGTGTCTCAGGGAAAGTATTTCAATGAGATATTGAGGAGATTTTGCATGGAGAGAAGCAAACCCATGGAGGCTCCTCTAGCAAGTAACTGGAGGAAGGAGGATGCTACTTTAGGGGAAGTAGTGGAAGATATTGTTTACAAGAAGCTTGTGGGTTCACACATGTACTTAGTGAACACACGATTGAATATGTGTTATGCAATTAACCAGCTTAGTCAAGTGATGGTTAGGCCTACCAAGTTGTATTGGAAGGTAGGAAATCATGTGTTGAGATACCTCAAGGGAACTTCTCAGTATGTATTATGGTACAGACGGACAGAGGGAGTGAAGCTTCAAGGTTTCACCGATGCAAATTAGGCACGGAATCGATACAACATGAAGAGCACATCAGGAGGGAGCTTCAATATTGGGTCTGAGTGGTTTCTTGGTACCGTGGGAAACAAAGATCAGTTGCACTCAGTTTAGTAGAGGCAGAGTGCATGGCTGCGAGTCAGGTAGCATGTGAGGCCATCTAGATGAGGAAGATCTTGGTTGGTTTGTTTGGTCAACAGATGGATCCAACTGTGATTTACTGCGATAATCAAAGTTGTATCAAACTCTCTGAAGCTCCACTTTTTCATGATCGGTCCAAGTATATTGATATCTGATATCATCATCTCAGAGATTGTGCATTAAGGTGGATTATGTGGTTAGAGTACATTCCCACAGAGGAGAAAGATGCTGACATTTTGACAAAGGCATTGTCAAGATGTAAATTTGAGTTTCACAGAGATAGGATCGGGGTAGATGATAATCCTTTCTTGTTGAGAGGGAGTGTTGAGAAATGGCAACAACAAATTACAGTTTAATTTTTCCTTGAATTAAACTGAGAATTAAAATCGAATTCTATTCTCATAGCAACTTGTAAATAGTTAATTAAGTTTAATTAACTTAATTAGCTTAGGAATTTTGAGTTGGAAGTCTTTCTGTAGTCATGTATATGTTCTCCCTAAGTTTTAGGGGTCCAATATGAGTTTAAATTGAGTTGGAAATTAGATCACTCAGTTTACTGAGTTAAGTTCAGTTAAATTAGTTCTAAATTGTTTTTGGAACTAATAGAGGACTAACATTCAGTTGGTGCACTAATACATCCACTAGTGCTACTCCAATTAACTGAAGGTTCCCTCATGAGAAACTCATGCATATCAATTCAGAGAAAGACCCAGTTGAGACTATAGTGCAGGGATGGTTTACTATTAGTTGTATTATTTACTATAGTTTAAAAATCATGCATGCATTAGAGATTGATCCTATGTTTGGATTTTGCAGTTTTGGAAGCATGAATTCCCTTTAAATATGGGTTATTCATCCTAGGAATTATGCAAGAGATTAGGGGCTTGGAGAGCTACAAAATTGGCTAAGTGTTGGCCAAGAGCTAGCTTGTGAGATGAGAGATTTAAGCATACATGTGCAGAATTGTTCTAGTGAGAACAAGCTTTGTATCTTCACCCATATTTTTGATATATACAATACAGATAGCGGGGTTTTGAGTAGTGGGTTTCCCCAGATACATCTTGTGTTATGTGCCATTGATTTATCTTCTTCTTGTTCATATTTTTTTCATCGGTCTATTGGCTTCTATTGGTTGAAAGTAGAAGTAGATTCTTATCATGTGCTTTAGTACATTGCATGATCTTATGAATCTACAGGATTTTCTACATGGATAGTAGGGATTTAACCTCCATATAATATTCTTAGCAATATTTTCAAATCAAATATTGATATTTATCTCCAAAGTAAGTATGTTTCTTTTTTCTCTTTTAATCAAATTGATTGATTAAAAAAATGGCATATGAACAAGTGCCATACGATATGAGTTGTCGTTTTTCTGGGCATGCGGTATGTATAAGCTCTCATAAAAGAATATCCATGATAAAGTGGGAGTGAATATCCATGGTTAATAATCATGGAAAATTTTAGAGGCTAATGTTCGCCCAATGGGCTAATTTTCCATGATTTTACCACAAAAACGATTCACCAATTTCCAATTTTATAAAAGACAATTCGCCTAAATTTTAGAATATAAAATCATTTTACCTTAAAAATCACCAACATTATATAGAGACTATATATAATATCATTATAAATCTAAATAATTTAACAAATATATCAATAAATATTTTATAGTTTGCATATTACGAATTAGTGAGATTCGCCAATGTTTTTAAACTTCAAGAAAATTTTCCATCAAAATTTTCCTTGTTAATAATCTTGTTATGTTTCTTTTTTCATGTATACATGTTTAAGTTATATATCAATTTTTTTATCAACAACAATAATAATAATTTTTCAACTGGGGTTATCTTGGGTGGTTGGGAAAAATGGTTGTTATCTTCCCCATCCATATTCAAATCCTCACTAGTAAGATGATGAGTTATAATTCCTTGATAAATATTGTTTTAATGGCTTCGTGCTTATGAATATTGTTGTATTGGCTTCGAGCATTTTGAACTCTTAAGTGAATATTCCTTGAACTAAGAGAGAGGTTGATTTCTTTCCTCATAAAATAATAATTATTATAATTACTGCGCCAAGGCACTCTCCAACCCAGTATGGTAGAGATGTCGTAATGTTTAACATTTTGTCTCGGTCAAAATAAAACAAAATAAAATTAAAGGAAAAGAAAACAAAAACAAAAACAAAAACAAAAAAATCTCTAGCCTAGTATGGTAGAGATGTTGTAATGTACTATTTAACACTTTTGGGTTTCCAAACCATGGTTTTTCCCATTGTATTTTTCTCTAATGTAGACTTTTTAAAGGGTAATAATTAAACTAACCTAAATCCATCTTAATTATAGATCTACCAAGCATCAAGCATGATAAAATCTCTTTTCACTCTAAAATAGGTTTGCACCTCAAGAGATTTGTTCCCTTTCGATGCTTGGCAGATCCAGAGTTAGATGGATCTAGGCTGGTAATTATTTAAAATAAAGTTTGAATTTAGTTAGTTTTATGATTTTCTTAACTTTTAACAATCTGATATGTATGATGAAGTAAGTGTTTTGATGCTTATGAGGGAGGTTGATTTCTTTCCTAAGAAATAATATTAATAATAATTTAAAATAAAGATAAAATTTAGTTAATTTTTATGGTTTATTTTAAAAAAATTAAACCATGGTGAATTAGTAACTCGTTGAAGTAATCTATGCGAGGCTGAGGATCAAACCTAGCGGCTAGCACTATAACACCAAGAGTATATCCAACAACTTGTAAGCCATACATACTATGAATTTATGATTTAGCAAAAGTCGAGACTCCATGAGGATGGGGGATCCTACCCCTTCAGCCTTATCACAATGGGCCAAAGATGTTTCCTAGTGGTATTTGTAACCAAGTGGAGGGGATCACATCCCATTGTGCCAACCACTCAGTCGTCCCACAAGGGGATTATGATTTTTTTTTTAATTTTAACAATGTGAGATGTATGTGAAGTTAAAATTTTTTATGCTTATTATAAATTGATTCCTATCGACATTTACCATCCATTTAATTTATATGACTACACTAGTTTTAATTTAATTTTTAATAATCATGTCGACAGACATGTCTATTTTGGAATAGGGCTTCAAGAATTTTAATTTAATTATTACATGGATTGTAGGGATCTTAAAGATGCATCTTAATGTGTTGATTGGTGAGCATTCACCACCTCTTAAGAGGAAAGAAGCCTTGTAATTATGGTATTTGACTCTTCTCTTGACTTAATGGTGATCATGAATTTCACTAGATGATGACCCCCTTATGGGAGTGCGTTAGCCTACGAAGGGAATATGTGTGACTCGAGGGAATCAAAGCTAGGTAATTTCAATAAAAATACCTTGATTTATTTTACTCGTCATCCCCTTTTGATAGATATGCATATCATTAATTATAAAATGAACCCATCGTTAAGCATGTTTGACACAACAAAACCTTTATAACTCTTAATTAATGTCATTTGACCCTCTTCCTCATTCCCTTCCATTATCGATTTTAAAGTCTACGACACTTCTCTTATCATTTTGGTTCCCCTCTTTGGATTCCCACTCATATCCTCTTAGTGGTATTCCTTTGGACTCCTTCTTATTCTCCCGACACTACTTCAATTCCCACCTACATCTCTCATCCTTTACCAATTTTATCTTCAATCTCTTCTCTCCTTTATTTCATTTTTCCTATGTTGTTTTATTTTCTCTAATTATTCCTTTTCCATTATTTTGCTTCTTACTTTTCTTCCTATTATATGATATTTTTTACTTTTCTTCTTCCTTCTTTTTTATTTTATTATATTTTTTATTTTATTTTTTCTAATATAATTTAATAAATATTTCTTTAATCCTCCTATTTTATTTTTTTCATTTGCATTCATATTTATTTACACAAACCATAATAATTTTGAATGCAACTTTAATTTTAAATTCCATTTTAATTATTTATAACTTAATCTTCTTTAAATGTTTATTTCATTTTATAAACTTGTACCTTATTCTCTTACTTTGAATGTTTATTTCATTTTATAAACTTGTACCTTATTCTCTTACTTTGATTTTCTATTTTTAAATATTATTTCATTTTAACTTTATTATTTTATTTTTTACAAAATATTTGTCCTTTCACCCAAAAACAAATCAACATTTTTCTTAAATATTTAAATAAAAAATAATTTTCTTACTAATTATAATAATATTTATATTTGATCATTTCAAATATTTAACTAAATTTAATTTATAACTTATAACATCTTACTAATAATATATTTTAAACTAGTATTCAGCTAATTTAAACTAACTATTTATTTTAATTTTATAAACTTATATTATGTTGTATTTTTATTTTTCTTATGATTTTATTTTTAATATATACTTTAATTATTTATTTACCCTACTTTTTATCAACTATTTTGATTCCACTTCCCATGATCACCTTTATCAACATTTTCAACCTAAATTCTATCAATTGTCCTCCTTCCACCGGGTTGATAACCAAAGGCAATGGATTATATGGTTTCTTGTTTAACTTCCAACCAACTATTGGAATTATGTGTATCCCTTCTTAACTATATGATATAAATTACAATTAATTAGACCTTTTTATCCTCCCCATATTATTTAATATAAACCAGAATGACTTAAATAGCCCCATTGAATATAGATGCACTTAAATAACCCCCTGAATGTGTTAAAAGATAGATTTATAAAATTGTTTAATAATATTAATTTAACCTAATTGAATATACACTTTTGATTTATTGAATCATTTAATGGCATTGACTCTATCCTAATATGCTTCAATGTAACTTAATTAACACCTAACCTTAACTTTTGCTTCAATGTAACTTAATGAACACCCAACTTTAGCTTTGCATTCAACTATTACAAACATTGTCTTACCCCATGAAGCACCAACGGCCTACCTGGAAAGGACTTTTAGTTTAATTAAATTATTTGGGACAATATAGCAGTTCAAATAGAAAGAGTCATGGGACCTTGTGTAGCTACAGCGTGAGGACCTATTTCGAGATCCTCAAACCATAAATAAAATAATTTAATAAACATTTACTTTAAAAAAATTCATTTGAAAACTCAATATATATATTTATTACAACATATTAAAAACATTAAAAATGTGTACAAATTTGATTTATGGAAATTTATATAAATTAAACAACAACAACAAGAATATATGATATGATGGCTCAGTTTCAGTGCTCCTTCTAGAACCACCCAACTGAATATGCCACCCTACCAACTAGGAAATTCTATTTGACTTCCTAGCTGAGGGAACCTCCATAGGTTCCCAAGCCCTCCGATCTCAAGTCCAACTGCGGTCATAGTATGTCCAAAATTGATCTGACACCCTCCAAACTACAAACCAAATCTGATTTCTCCCTTTCCTCTCCTAGTTTCCCCCCTCCTCTTGGTTCTCTCTTCCCCTTGCTTCCCAAACTCAAACCCAAAAAAAATAAAAATAGTGATCCCCTCTCAATTCTCCACCTTTCATATGTATGCCTCTCTTCCCCCATGAATGTCGACCACTCCTTTGTCAATAAATGTCCTCCGCTTCTTCGAATTGAATTCCATTAAACCCCCCTGATGGCTACTCCTCAAGCCCCTCCTACTGCCCCCTTATCCTTGATTTATATTCAAGGGAACATCTCTATCAAGCCAAAGAATAAATAATAGTAAAATAATGATGATGAATAAAATAACAACAAGATATTAATATTTAATTATGTTAGTCAACTTTATGGATTCCCAAGAATTCAATCAGTTAAATATTAAATAATCATGGTTAAATATAATTTACTAATTTTAAATCAAGATTAAGGGTTGAGTAAGCACTAATCAAGCTTAATTATTCAACGAGTGTAAGGCTAACCATAAGATTGATCATTAATCATGCTTAATATTAATCATAGCTTATTTTCTAATCAAGCTTAATTGCTAACTAAGTGTCTAACATAATAAGCTATGGGTTACTAACATATTCATGTGAGGGGTGTGTATGTAGCTAGCATACATATACCTCATACATATACTAATAACACTTATTAGAATCAAATACAAAGAACAATCATTTAGCTGGTGGGTTATCATCACAATGAAAGATAGTAGGATTAGGTAGGGGCATTACATCATGCATGATGTAGCTTAGTCTTCTTGTAGGATGACCAAGTGGTTGGCACAATGGGATGTTATCCCCTCCACCCAATTTCAAATCCCATGGGGGGCATCTCTAGCCTGTTGTGATAAGGCTAAAGGAGTAGGCTCCCACCCCCATGGAGTTTCAACTCTTGTTAAGTCATAAATTTCTAATATATTTGGCTTATGCGCTATTAGATATATTCTTGGTGTTATATTGGTAGTTGCTAGGTTTGATCTTGGGCCTCACCGAGTTTTACTCCAACAACTTACTGATTCACCATGGCAAAAAGAAAAAGGAATTCAAAGAATATGTGACAATGTCTGGGTCCTTATTTTAGTTTTTTAATATAGAAGATAAGTTTTCTTAATACTATTTATTTAGCACAATTAATATATTTTAACAAAGAAGAAAGGTATTTTTTATTCAAATTGTGTTTTTAAGTTGAATTATTTACAATTTTTTTACAAGGTTTTATGTACATATACAAGTGATTAGAAGGTTTTTTTTAGGTGGGGGTGGGGAGGACGGGAGATACAATTTCTACTGTCTAAATTAATAAGGGTATCTCATTTTGAAATTATGTTTTTCGTTGAACATATCACAAGTTACCAACAAAAGAATTTGTTTTCTTGACAATGTTAGATTATTTATGAAAGAACAAGAAGCTTAATTCAATCTTTATATAAAATTTATAACAAGTATGGTATACATCATAGTGTCTACTATCCATTTCAAATACATATATATGTTTAACTATAACGGTAATTTGTATTCATATAAATTTTTCATTTGGGGAGCAACGATCAACCATACATTAAAATTGAGCAAAATAAAAAAGGCTAGCTATTAAAACCAGTTCATTCCAGCTTCCTAAGAGGTCAAAAAGTCAATCTATAGAAAATATTATCCTGTTATGTCTATTGGTAAAGACTTTCCAAAACAAACCCAAAAATTTATAGACTTTTGTGAACATACTTATATTCCAGGAGGTGGGAGGCCTAGACCATCTTGTACTTTTACTCTTTCCCATACTAGATCGAGAACATTGAGATAAATAATTTCAAATATAGAGAGATTGACATAATTTCTTGAAGAGGAGGGCTTTTCTTGTCTTTTATTGAAGGATAGTGGTGATTTCTCTAGTTGTTGACAAATACTTGTCAATTTATCCTTTGTTCTGTGTATGACAGACTGTTGATCATTTAAGATCTCCATTGCACAAGTGGCACTTAATACCAGTTGGATGTAATTCATATGCAATGAAAGGATATCTTGTTGTAGCTACTTCATCTATGCCATTAAATTACTTTTATTTATGCATGAATTCCCAACCATTATGTAAAATAACCACAACACACACCTTCTCAACCAAGCAGATTTCTCGTCGCACAAAACATAAAAAAAAAGGTATAATTTTTAAATGTTGGACCATGTTTCTCCAAATAAAAGGGATAAAAAGGTTTATCTTAAATCTGCATCCAGCAATGTCAAGTTATTTTCAATTCCCGGAAGAGTTGAAGACGGATTGTTAAAGCACTGACATCCATCCCCTAAAATCTTGTGAGATTGGTTCCCACAAACATATAATCAGTTGGAATCTATTCCATGATCCTTTTGATCTTCAAAAATATGATTAAAACAAGGCATTTCATCTTAATCAATGAAACCAAACTCTACAACAAACAACCACCCTCCTTCACTATATAGTTTAACATCATATAAGACAACTACCTTTCTTGGCCCAACTTTTCAATTCTGGGCATTGCCTCTTTGGTATATCAATCTAGCCTTGTCCTGCATCCCCTCAGGGTTTGGACATTAGCCCTTGACATGAGGAAAGAAATCAATTGTAGTGGTAAATTGTTGTGAAGACAAATTTATGATTGCATTCCATAAATGTTTCACCTATAACTTTCTTATAATCCACATTACCATAAATGGCCCTATACTTCCTCACATTGCTTAGCCTGACAGTAACCATTATGTTGATATCTAGAAAAATATGATGACCATAAATGAAGTATATGGTAAATTCTAGATTGTAACTCCACCATCTATCGTAATTGAATGCATCTAAAGCATCCAAATTCATACCAAATTCCACTTCATCCGAATTTAGGACAACCATCATAATGTGAAAAGCCTATATTATGTTTTCACGCATGATGATAATACAATGATAAGTACAATTGGTTAAATGTATTTCATTCCCATGATTATGTTGTTCCCACAAATCACCATCATTGTCTGTCATTCTCTCACGCCTAATCCTCATGCTAAACTTCACCATCATGACTAATAAGGATCTACACCATCCCCTATGCACTTGACTTCGAATAGATAATGCAATGCATGCATGCTTCCACCCCATGGGATATGCCACGTGGGTATTACCCTCATGGGGCCTACCAATAATCAAATGTTTATTCTTCATTACTAAGGGATAGGTCGATGTTTCAAATGTCCATTAATTCATAATGCTCCCAAATCCAAACTAGTTTGGTAAGCCATATATATGCCCCACACTAACCCAATAACCTATTAATTAAGCCATTGATATTGAGTGATTACATTTCTATTGTTATATTTTTCTGTAGGCTAGAACCCCTAAGGGTCCCATTTTATTATAATTGTACTCCTTGTCTCCTATATATATACTAAGAAGACCTAGTCTTAGAATCATCAAATATTGTATTATACATTATATGCATTGTGAAAGGTGGTTCCCCCCTCAAAGAGGATCGTAATTATTGATTTCCAATAATTTTAAGGTGTAATGATCATAATATTTGGTATCATATCTCATGATGCTATGGTTTTGTTGGGTCCTTCATTTTTGGACAGTTTTGGTGAGAATATTGTTGCAGAAAATAGGAAGCGAAAGCTAAAAAATGAATGGTTAATTTGGCCAGAAGTCAGCTGCAGAAAATAGGAAGTGGCAAGAAATGGAACAAGTGATTATTTTGGAATTCACCAAGTGCACACAAAATAAGGATCGAGTCATTGTAATTAGAAGGAATCAAGCGAGCGTGAAGTGGAATGACCTCATCAAAGTGGTTAAAGTTGACTCTATCAAGTGAGTATGAATTAAACTTGATGAGATCAATAGGCCAAAAATATATAAAGACATGTGAAGGCGAGCTGCGCAGAAGAGAGATAGTAGAGAAAGGTCAATATGCTACTGAAATTCTGATTCATATTATGTTATTGTAATCTTATGTGTGTAATGAGGATTTTGGGAATTGTATTTGAAAGATCTAGCTAAGATATTGCAGATCTAAAATTGTAGTGATAATCTGGCCTCACAATGATAAGATAAGACTATTATAGGGAGATTCATTGTGTAATGTGTGTGTACATTTTTTTGATTTCCCACCTTTTTTAAAATTTTGAATTCCAGTGTCAAGTTATTGTGTAGTGTGCTTTATTAATTTATTGCACAAAGGTTATTTAATCAGTTTGTAATGGTTCATATCTATTAATATATATTTAACTGGCACAATGCACTCATTCACCATCTAAATGCCAACTATCACACCTAAGTTCTGGCAGTGCTTCGGTTGAGATTTTATTTCTTATGGAAGATTGAAATTGCCAATGCTACTCTAGACTATAATGGAAACCTTTGTTGGGCCCCAGAATCAGAACACTAGCATCTGTGATAAATTTTCTGCCAATAAATGGTTCCATTGTCAAGAACTAAAAACTAGTTGGGATTTTAGATAATGGTGATTATAATCCTAAAGAGCAATATCAAGAATGGTGAGAAGAGAAGTGTGATTCTTTTATTTATCAACAGGTGCAACTACGGAAAAAGAACCTAGACTAGGTTCTTGATGAGATCCTTTTTGTTGAACCTGTTTGTGACCAATGCAAGATAATTTAGGTTGAGTTCCCTGAGAAGGTGTACTAGTGGTTGAGCAGGTTGTGGAAATCTTTGAGAGATAGTAGTGTTGGTTGAATCTATCAAACTTGGACTACATCTGATCTAGCTTCCTTGCATTGGTTGGATCACGAGCTTACTAGAGTTGTTAATTTTTGGGTGTGAGTTACTTTGGAGGGATACACATTGAATTTGTTATACAGAATCACCAGTCATTTGGGCTAAGAGGGAAATTGCTTAAAGAGATATCTTGGTGAATTAAGGTTTTGTTGGCAGAAGAAAGAATACTAGTGTTTACTCAATCTGATATGGAAACTTAAAACCCTTGTACAAGGCAAGGATCTTGGGCGAGATGATGATTGGTTTTGGAAGCTGAGAAAGAGTTGTGATGGATAGGGAGGAGATTTGGAATGCACAATATTTTAGGGAAATGAGGAGGGCATGTATATCTTATGGATGGAGGGAGTGAAATATGCGATATATTTGAAAAACATGAAGGGATTTGAAGTAGGAAGGATAAGTGTTGGCTAGGCCTGAGATGCGGAAGGGAGAATTGAAAATGGATGTGAGATCTAGTGAAGGGAGAGGAGCTAGAGGAGGTGAAGAAGGATAACAGATTCAAGGTGATAATGCTTACTAGGAATCAGGTGAAACCCCAACGTCGAGACCAAAGATTACAGAGACTTATCCTAGTACCCGTACAAATGAAGAGATGCATTTTGTGATGCACATGTTATTATATGAAGATGATATCTCCCCCAAAATCAATGTTCTACAAGGTATAAAATCAGTCAATCCTCCTTCGTCCCTTCCCTTGGTGTGTCATTCTAATTCGGTAAGGTTCCTTCCTAAACGCATTAAATCTTTTAAGTTCCAAAAGGTAAATATAGGTAACAGTTCTTCTAGTGGTGTTCAATGACATTTGAGTAATATTTCCCAACTTGGTTCACAAGGATTTGTTTTGGCCTCTTCTATTTTTGTTCCAATGGCTGGAAATGTGGTTGGTTCCTTCACTTAGTACCCTGAGTTCCATGGCCAAGGTGATGGAGACATGGAACAACATTGGTATTTTTGTGATGCGATTTGCAGGTCTAGAGAGCTTTTGGATGTGACCAAGTTAACTGAATTTCAAACCACATTAAGGGTTCAAGCTCTTTAATGGTATAAAAATGTTATGCCAAATATTCCAAATTTGACTATAGATGCATTAAGGGAGGAGTTTATCAAAGATTTCAAACTACCTCAGACCGAGAAGCAAGGGGTATAACAAAGTTGCAACACATTAAGCAGAGAGGGGGACTCTACATGGGAATATATGCAAAGATTTGAAGATGCTCTCTGAATTTTGACTCATACCACCCATCTTGATTATAAGAAGGAATGGTTTATTCTAGCTTTGTTTCCATTGACAAGGATACCTTTAATGCAACAAAAGATTAATAACTTGCAAGAATCTTTAGAACAAGCAATAAAGATTGAATCTATGGCAGGACATCCTAGCCATTTTAGATCTATTTCTACTCCCACTAGTCCTTCCTTTGTGAACATTTGGCGCATTCCAAAATAACTGCTTGGTCCTTGCCACTTCCTATTTTCTGCTACAAACTTTTGGCCAAATTAATCATTCTTTTTCGAGCTTTCACTTCCTATTTTCCACAACCATATTGTGACCAAAATTGTCCAGAAGTGAAGGACCCAATGGGTTTTATTGCTTTGAACATGACATCATGTAATTTTTGCTATAAGATTTTTCATTGGAAGTTTCAAATGATGAAACTTGGAGAATATTGAGAAGACATCACAAGAAATGTCTCGTTCAATTTTCAAATATTGTTTCAATATATTTTTAGATATATAATCCAAGTAAGTTATGGTTTCTTAATGCTCCTGAAATATGTCTAAAATAGACCAGTTTGGCATTTTCAATATAACTTTTTATATCAAGTTTCCAACCATGATACTTGGACCACATTGAGGTTAGATCATGGTGAACATTTGGTTCAAAATTTAGGTATTTGTTTGCTACAATATCAAATATATGCACTAATGAATTCCAAGTTCCTAAATTCTTTTGAAATCAATTTCCACCAAGTTAGCTTTGTGTTTTTGTTATATCTTTGTATCCGAGACTTTTAAATATATGAAATATTTGGGAATTTCAAGAGACATACAGAAGTACCTCAAGTACAAATTTCATAATTATATTTGAATAATTGGACACGTGGCATGCTAAACAATTTTTCTCATGGGAAGAAGCAAAAAATAAGCAATTTTTAGAAAAGTTACCTATCAACAAGGAAAATTGGATCGCCAACAGTTAAGGGGTTTCCCTGATCTGAAGTCCCAATTAGACCTCACACAATTTAGGATAGGATCCTCATCTGGTATATGGGTCTGACTGCAACCATGAAGGTTCTGCTGCTGGTCGTCAAATGTGGAGATGTTAGAGTGAGGGTAAGAATGAAATGCCTGGAAAACGGGAACAAGATCAGCTCACGATTGATAACCTGTAGAATGTAATACAAGAATGTAACAATAAAAAATAAGAGGAAGCATGCCTCGAGGATGGTTAGTGAGCTAAAACCATCTCAGACATACATGAATAGGAAAGTGTTAGAATTTGATTGCAAATCAATTCATAATAAGTTACTGGCATAGAGTGAAATAAGAAAGAAAAGATAAAAGCAAACATGCAAGCCATAAGAGAAAAATTAGTTCATTAACATATCACCCACATGAAAGAAAACATATAAACACAATGGAAATACAGTAAAACCAATACAACTACTATGAATATGCACAGGAATCAATGTCAAAAGTGAATAACTTCTCATTATTAATGTTGGAAGTCCATTATTCAAATACGAGTTAGCAAGTCCATTAAAGCCCAGTAGTGGAACATGGGATGTCATACCACCTTCAGGGAAAAACCCTATCCTCAACCACAACTCACCCTCTTGCATGTGAAGAGTTGAGTACCTCTAGCTCTCTAGGCACAAAGAAACTATGTAATGCTAGCCCTAGCTCTAGTGCTAAATTCCTTTCTTTGGAGGCATGAGGATACATTTATAGAAATGGGGAGGTGACCTTTCACCTTCGTCATGACCTTTCAAATTCCTCATGATCACTGCACTCATATTTCCCTTTACATGGTTATAGGATTTCCATAGTTATAATAAAATATTGTTTACAATATGACAAAAGAATATTGTGAGGTATTTAAGCACGTTTTTCACTCAAAGTCCTATTGTACTTGTAGAGACAATATTTTTGTTGGGAATGTTGTTTACTTGTGGTGATAGAGATTCATTTGATGTTGTATTGGAAGGAATTTTCTTTTACTAGCAACAAGAAACAATCAGATGCACTGACCACTTCTGATCTACCATAACGTTAATTTAGGAACATCATGCCCTCAAGCTCTTTCAGCTAAAAACAAACCCAAAGCTTGCATTTCTAGTAGCATCTGCTCTTCTATCTTAACTCCAATCCTTACATGCATCACTATAAACCTTACAATGCATTAATATGGAGAATGAAAATTATGAGATGATGAAACTACTGAATATAATGTAACCCTACTAATAGCAGCTTCATCTTATAGTTTCTCAATTTATAATTATGCTTACTTGACCTTCTCATCTGCAACTGTAGCCCTTGCCTCTCTTCAAAAAAAAAAATCACCAACTTTTGTAATAGGACTTGTTGTTGAGTTAGAAACAGACTTCACTAGAACCTTGAAATTCTTGGCTTTGCAACAATATTGTAGATATTTTTCCCTCAATATGACACCATTCTTACCAAATTTTGTAGCATTATAGTTTGCAACAGTATCATCAGAAGAATGAGGAGAGGAAGAATATTTTACTAGGGCGTAATGGGACTTCTAACAATCATGTTTGGAAATCTAGTTTTATAAGAATTGAACATTAGAGAATCCTCACTTTCAAGACTACCATAATCAGAGGAAGGATCAAAGGAAGAAGCAAATGAGGATAAACCATCTCTAAAGGAAAGTGTTCTCTATAATGCATATATTGTTGTTGCTACCATTACTGTTTTTTTAATGGATAGTTCTTCTGAAAATAATATTGATAAACCCTAAAACCTATTAGCCTAGAAATCAGTTGTTGCAGGAACATGCTCATCCTGCACTTGTCAAACTCCAAAAGTATGCTCCAGTTTTGAATTGAATGGATTTACTATTTCCTCTGTCGCAAATATAGAAATAGGTGACAAAGATTGAGAAAAGGACCCATTGTCATTTGAAGGATGCAATATCTACCTCCTCTGCATCTTCACCACTCGACACTAATGCAACTAAAACATATTCAACATCCTTATATTATCCAGGTAAGTCCCATTCAAAAGGGAATCCCTTTAAGAGTTAGGACTCATATGAGCTTGTGCCCCATCACTATCAAGGTATCACACACGCTATTTGTTTCATATGGACAAATGTTGGAGAAAAAACATGGTTGTACTACCTTTCTCAGGTCTCTCTTTTAGCTGAAGGAAACACTTGTATTAACAAAACTTTTGAGAACTTGTAATTTGTTAGGACTACCACAACACTTCACAAAATCTTCCCTTTCAAGACTTTATCATTTTAGTTTCATATAAGTTTAATTCTAGAAAAAAAAACTCTTTATGAAATTTATCTTTCCTTCAAGTTACTGGCCTTATGAGAATATTCTCTAAACAAAGCAATAGGGAATAGAGAGGACTCCTTAAAATACACCTTTCAGTCAACAACATATTGCCCCTATTTGAGGTGTAACCCTTCTAGTATGTTCATAAAGTTTTAGGGTCATTTCCCAGTGTAAAATCACTGGTGTTTCATATATCAAGGATTGGGAAGGTGACCATTGATCTTCTACAAATCGATTACATAATTGACCTGTACAGAGGAAACTTCTGTATTTTTATTAATCTAAGTTCAAGAACCATGGTTACAGGATTAAACTCTTGAGAAAAGGCTTGTCTCCAACTAGATGCTAGAGGATTTATAATCAAGATTCAAGAAATCCTTTTTCTAAGACGGAATCGCCAGACTGAATTCGAGAAAATGAGAGCAAAGGGACCACAAAATAAAAGAGACAAATGAATTGATACGATGTCTGATCTTGGGTGTGTGTTTCAAATGTAAATTGAATTGTTGTAAGAGCATTTTGTAATCCTTGATCGACATAGAGAAATCCTTGTTGAGCTACTAACCAGATATTTTGTAAGTCACGCTTTCCTTTAGATGTTAAGGTTCGAAGATTAGTAATCTTCTTACCTTTGGTTACTAATAGCTTGGGCTTTTGGGCATTCACTGGAAAATAATGTCAATATTTTAATTGGTACGAGGGAGACAAATAACCATTATAGTGTGATTGCAATGGAAATGTGATCAAATGAGGCAGTCACAATTCACATTCAGTGATTGGTGATCTAGAGATGTGTGGATCCCACTGTGATTTGCGCCTGCAATATGCGATAGGGGAAATTCGCAATTGGGAATGTGATGGAGGCTAGTCGCATTTGGGAATGTGACTCAATGAATAAAAATGCAATTCTACTTGGTTGCATCTAGAAATGCGAATGAATGAAGGGAGATGTGGATGAGTCGCAAATGAAAATGTAGTTTAAGGAAAATTAATTTGATTGAGTCACAAATATGCTGCATTCTCGATTATGTGATTAAGTGGCACCTTGTGTAATACCCTCCTCCCATAGTTACCCAACCTGACTAGTTTGTCGAGGTAATTATGTGACAATGGATTGCTATGATATGAATCAACCTCCTAAGTAAATTTAAGGAAGTGGAATCAACAAACTAAAACTTTATTGACTTCCTCAGGAGCTACAAGACCTCCAAGAGTTAAACAACAACTCTAGGTTCCTAGACCCTAAGCTAGACTACCTTTGCACTGACCTAGGTTTTCAGTCACGTGGATAATCCTGCAACCATGTGACTATAGGCATCTAGTCACATGCATAATCCTACAAGGGAGTGATTGTAGTCCCAATTTCCCAGTTTTGTGCTTGCAACCGTTGAATTTGTGCCACCTTTTCATGGCTAGACTCCATATCATTGCCCAGAACTTGATGAAACCTTCCAAAACAATAAACTAGGCCAAGACAAAGCATCTAACATAAAACTTGATCAAGGAATTGACCTAAACAAGCCTAACCATGATAGACATTTCGTCAAACATATGGAGAACATGTAATCTACTAGTCATAAATGCATATTTGAACATAGGAGTCTAAAACTTATTTGAGATTCACCAAGAAGGTCTAATACTATATCATAATAGTTGAATTAACATTTGTTAGTCCATCCATTCATCAACCATTCATATATTCATCAAACATGTCAAGAGCCACAGACTGTAACAACCTCGGGTTAAAATCCCATGTAATAAGTTAATAAAGGCAAAATAAGACCAAGGTCATGGAACACGTATTCCAAGCTGAATGTTGGACAAAACATCCTAGTGGGTGTTCATTTATTTTATTACTGCTAAGGGAAATTGGAAAAGGAAAGTACAAAGGCTTTGAAAATGCAAGAGGCATTAATTGGCATTTTATTTATGAAATAAAGGATATTAGGAGAAAAGGAAGGTGAAAGGTCATAGGTTGCATGTGATGAGGAAAATGAAGGATAATAATGGAAATTGAAGAAAATAGAGGCCTCATTAATAAAAAGGATTCTAAGGATCAGTTCACAACCTTTTGTTAGTTTTAGCTTGGATCTCTCTCTATTCTCTCTATTCTCGCATACTCTTTCACACTTCGAGAATTCTTGGATAACTTTATAATTGGAGAAAGGAAGGCAAAGGAAGGAAAAGAAGGCAAAGGGAAGTAAAGATCAAGCAAGGAAGAGTTGGATCAAGCGTTGCAGTGGGATTACTTGCAAGTATTGAGTTGCATGTATGATTTCCTTGATAGTTTTGACATGCATAGTATATGCATGTGTGTATTTAGTTATCTTTCTTTCATTGGCATGGGTTTTTCCAGGTGTGATAGTGGTTTTTAGCCTTTCCTTGCCATTTTCAGATAGCCATGGTGTGATGGGGTTGTCTTAATTGATCTGGATTGTTTGATGGTTTTGAAACTTAGTGAGATGGTCTCAGGGAAATTCCCAAAGGCCTAAAAATCCTTGGATCGACAAATATGTGATATGCAGTAAAGCTTGAGGGTGAAGACGGGAAAATTCCTAATGGTTTAGGTGGAGAGATCCAGAGGGATCCATGCTTATATAGGCCTAGTGATCCCTAAACCAGTATATGGTGGGATTATGGTAAATCATGGTAGTGTATGTTTCTTGTTTGGGCCAAGGAATCCTTGACAGGTATATGGTGGGATTGTGGTAAAGCCTGGTTTTCTAGATGAGGGATTGGGCCTAGGAATCATTGATCGGTATATGGTAGGATTGCGGTAAAGCCTGAGGAAGCCCTAGTTGATTTGTTGTGAGTCCCACATTCATGCTTGGAATATGGCATGGGGGTGATTGGCTGAAAGAAATATTTGGTTCAGCCTAGTCTATGGTCGAGCGGTACGTGGAAGTCCCTGACTTACTTGGATGTTGCATATGTTAATAAGATATATTTTCCTTTTGTGTATTATGTATAAATGTACTTGTTATTATGTGGCTTTAATGGATGTTCTATGATTGATATTTCTCTGGTTATATGTTGGTGAGCCAGTGTTAACAACTGATACAACACATTTCCAATAGCATATGTACTAAAAAAACCGAAATAGTTAAACTGTCTTAATACAGATAAAGTAACATGCATTACAAGTGTCCAAAGAATAGTCTTACAAACAAATACAATACATGTGTGAAAACATGTTGGCTTGTTAACAGGCTTCTAAATTAAGCGAAAGTTCCAAGACACGTGTGTACACCATTACATCACTAACCTTGATAGCAGGGTGTTGGAGCCATTGCTTGCTCCTCAAGTAAAATACTATAGATTCTCAAGGTTATGTGGGAGGAGCCAAGGTGAAAAGTCCTTTTCATGTGATGGGTATATATAGCCAAGGGTGAAACTAACCCTTGTGACTGTTCAACTTCCCTCATGATTGTTCAACTTACATGACTCTTTAACTTCATCCGTGGGTCTCTTGGACTTCCACGTTACATTACATTGATTACATAGTCATGACCCAAAGTAGTGATGTGGTCGAGGTGACTCATGACACAAATCCACATGATGCTACATGTATGCACATGCTATCTATGCTATTCATGATGAGTTGTTGTGTTGTTGAGTGATGAGTGTGCCCGCGGTGTACCATAGCTTCAAATCTGCATGGCAGAGTGCACAAAATCTTCAATGGTCTTGGTGTTCGTTTGATAGTTCATGCATGTGCATGTGTCTCATCTACTTGCTACTTGGTATGCTTCATGTGTTCAGTCGTTTGTGAACAAGTCTCCTAGCATGCGCTTCTTGTTCATCTCGTTTGTCATCGCACCATGTCTCACCCATGTACCTATATTTGTAATCACTCATTACGAGACGACATCAAATATATAAATACCCTAGTCTACCATGATGTGGCATATTTCGTTTCCAAGTCTAGGTGACCAAGAGAGAGGACAAGGCTCCGAAACTGCGCAAATCATAGTTTTGGTTGAGATGCAGGGTTCCGAGGCACTGTCAACAAAAATTGCATAAAGGTCACTGGTAGGGTGGGAGTGGGTTGCCGGAGCTTTCTAGCCAAAACTACGCAAAATTGGGAGGCAGTTATTTTGAACATGTCTACATAGTTTCTAGGTTGAGCGGGGTGTTGGGCAGCTGGCGAACAGTCGAGGAAAACTGCAAAATTTTCAGGAGGAGTGGTAGGTCGAACAACAGGGGGACTGGCTAACAAAATTGTGCAATTTTCATAGACAGTGCAGTGACAGGTAGCGGGTGCCTGTCCCTATTTTCTTTGCACTCCAGTTAGTGCAAGTAGGCATGCTGACAACTTTTGTGCAATTTTTGAGAGGAATGAAGCTCGGGGTCACTGCCCGATCAAACTCTTTGGTTGACCAGCGAGAGGCTTGATGGATTGGATTGCAGCGCAATGCAGATTGAGATGGCTTCTTGGGCTACTTCTACATTGTTTTGGGTGACAATCAGCCATGTCAATTACAAGATTGCACAGTGAAGAATACCTGGGAGGCAGCCTCAAGCTTTGTGCAATTCTAGGCAGTAGTACTTGGTCACTGAGGGTTGAGACTATGCAGTGTAGCTCAATGGAGGTCTAGCTGATGGAGGGTGGTTTCGTCGATATGTCTTCAGCAAAATGGTTAAGTGTGTGAGGGAGTGAACTAGTGTATACATGACCTTGCAAACACACAGTCAACATGACTTAATGACAAGACATCTCGAACCAACAAGACAACAATGCTCAGTGTGACTGACTACGGGAGTATCTAGTCATGAAAGTGGCTAGTGCGACACTTCGAATAGACCTTTGGATGATCGTGAAAACACTTGCACGACATTACTTACAACATCGTGTGTGAGTGTGATATATGTTTACATAATGAAAAAAACTCAAACACAAACCTTCAACATCACTAGAACAAGGTTGCAAGCATGACATCGCAATCAACATGCCGAAGATGAAAGTTGGTCAAACAAGCAAAAAGGAAGTAAGACATGTAGAGGAAACACATGAAATGAATTTTTATGTTTGCACACATGCATGTTACTGAGGATAGGATGATATGACAATGAAAAGTAGTCCTGCAAACTCAACTAAGAGGTGTACTTCGAAAGTTGTTCTTTACTTACCATACTTACCCTCGAGATGATCATGCATTCGATGGAGTTTTCATGCAGTCCTGCTGTTTTTCCATTACTTGGTCTCTTGGTACTTCTCCTTGAATCCTTGGAAGTTATCTCAGCATGTCATGTTTTCTCATAGTCACTGAGCGGTGGATTAGCGTGGTTTCAGCAAGAAGTGACTGTTGCTAGGATGAGTCCATGGGAGGCCCATTTGTGCAGTTTTTGAATGCAGGGTAGTCGGACTACTCTGCACATTTATGGAGAGCAATGCTACTTGGCTTCTCTATAGCTTTCTAGAGAGCAGTGTTGGTTGGGGTCTCTACACACTGTGGGGTTTCAGCAAGCAAGGGAGGAAGCTTGATGGTTGCAGAAGCGAAGTGCATAGTTTCGGGAATCTGGATGAGGCTAGGTTGCTTGGGAAATGGCTAAGTGTGAGATCAGTGGCACAGATGTAAACAATGATAGGACTCGACTATGATCACACAAGGACACTTAGTAACACAACGTAGACCATCCAGAATGCATAAGACATACTTTTATTGATGAAACAACCTTCGTGACAAGAGTGCGTGAAGTGAGTGTGAAAAATGTAGATGTGATGACAATAACTCATATGCACACAATTCCCTTGAAGCATAACAACATTTCGTTTGTATGCCAAATAACAACCCCTATGCCCAAAGGTGATACATGCTACATAAAGGTGAGAACATGGACAACTCTTAAGATCAAGGAGGGGAAGATTGAGATCATCAGCTTACCAACAAGTGACCAAGGATGATTGATCACAGGATCCAAGGTAGGCTCTCAAATTTGCATGTGAACCAAAATTTTGGAGGGTGGTTGTAGCCGCTGCAACAGCTGGTTAGCTTGGGTAAATGTGGGAGGAGGGTGTTATGGAGTGGTATCAGAGCATGGTTTATCCCTTGGACTGGATGGGTGGAAAGTAGTTGTCATGCATGCATGTAGGTTGTATATATTCTTGTTATGTATGCATGATGATGGTCATTGTTGCAGTTGCGTTGTCATGTAGAAGTTGAAGGTGTTGTTGTTGGGATGTGTTTGTCATGAATGCATGTTAGTTGAATATGCATTTTTCATGTATGTCATTATCTATATGTTTTTATGCATGCATTATTTCTAGTTGATCTTATAGTTGTGGCATCATGCATGGTAACTGGGATGATGATTGAGATAATGTAAATATATTGATTATGATTATACATGTATTGTGCTAATATGGTTGATCTCACAGACGAGATATCCTCCCCTGAGATATACAGAGGTATGTTGATTATGTTTATATTTTGGTTTATTTGACATGGTGTTAGGTAAAATTGACTTAGGGATAGAGTCAATGTTGACCGGGTCATTAGTGGGGGTTTGGGTCCCATGGTTTTTTGGTAGCGCATGGTAATTTTCCCATGGTATTGCATGAAATGGAGCCTATAAAAGGCTGAGAGGAACTCATTGTAATGCATGCAAGGGGGGTGAGTAGTGAAGGCTCACTTGGTTGGGTTGGCTAGGGTTTTGGCCAAGGATAATAAAAATTCATTATGGTGGGTTTTCATCAGAGTTGGGGTTTTCCCATTCTTTGTGTAACTAGGATAGGTTCATTTGACAGCCATAGATCCTCCATAGCGAAAGCCTCGGATGAGCCTAACCTCCACTTGAAACCAATGTTTAACCCAATACCTTACAATTAAATGGCTACCCGCGATCTCCAACACCATCTCATCAATAAGGGTAGCAAGTGATAAATAATATTGGTGGGGTGTAATGACATGTCCCATCCATTAATGCATGGTGGGTTTGTGCCAGTACACCCCGCCCCCCCACCTATCCTCTAACAAACACCCTATTTTGGGAAGAGATATATGCATGATTTAGATCTGAACATTCCTAATTGAGGGATGAATCAGGGAAGGTATGCCAATAAGATCTGAATCTTTTCTAGTCGGGCTACCACCCTTCATTAGCTAGGTGATCAACAATCTTGTTCCTTGATATTCATATGTGAGTAGGGAGAACCACCAAGATATATTTCAAGGAGAGGGATATTTTCTCAAGACTACTTTCCAATTGTCAATTACCAAAAACTTTGCTAAGAGAAATGCCATTGAGAATTCTAGAAATCATTTGAATGACTACTTGAGAGTCCCCTTCCACTAGAAGCTTTGAGTATCATTGGGATTGGGCTAGATAAATTCCCTCCTCTAATGTGTGGAGTTCCATAACATTATTACTATTGTAACCGATGTATCCACAAAATAATAAAATGATTTCTCCTAGTTGGTTTAAAAAAATGCCTCTGAAGCCATAACCCTTGAATTCCCCTTGGAATAATCATCAATATTGAGTTTAAAAAAGTTAGGAGGGGGAGCTTTCTAGGTGGAAATACTAGGAAGGGGGGCCGGGGCGTGGATGAATGGAAGGAGGGAGTTCAAGGCCTTTGATAAAGATACCATGCTGAAAGAATTGAAGCTCCCATCCTTGATGCTTGTCAATCTTAAATTGTCCATGTATGGGCTAGAATAGTCTCCCTTATATTATCCCAAACTAAACTCCAAAGTAGCTCATGAGAGAGAGAGAGAGAAATTTTAAGGTGAAGTTTGTTTTAGATTAATTTTCAAAATATCTTATAAAAATATTAACAGTCAATGATAATAATGAAGATCTCATAGTTGTATCTTCCATTTGTAGATATAAAATCCCATTAAAGATGAAGAAAGTTGAAATGAAGAAGATTTAAATAAGGTTAAAGGCTTCTTAGTAAAACAATTTTGAGTCAAAAGAATCTAAATGGTAATAAAATTTAACTTTATAAATATTTCCCCCAATTCTCTTTTCTAGCATTATTTCAACTTTGTGTCCTTAACAATGGATGTACTGGTGTCATGACCCCAAGGGCTCTGCACAGTTACAAGGTGCTTTTGGGTTCACCATGGCCCTTTGAGTGTGCAACACCAATTTGTTTCACAACTTCCTAATGTATTGTAGATTTACTTCACCCAAACTATGCCTCACAAGAAGCTAACTTATATAATTTCTGTATTATCAATTGGTTAGCATAATATCATAACTCTTAAATATAGTGCACGTAAATCGTATTGTCACACTACTTTAGTTATCATTCATTCATGAGAAACATGTGTAAATAAAACCACATTAACAATATCATAAATGCATTATTTGTATGGAACAGACCTCTGACCTTTTTCTATTGATTAATACAAATCTTCTTTCCATGTGGGTCCAAGATAACAGATCGACCCTTAATACAAAAAACAAGCCATAAAACCTTAATTTGCGAGAAAAATATGCCACCCGATCAGACTGACTTGATGGGTCATATTCACCTACTTGTGCACCATTTTGTTCTTTGCCTTGGCCTGCTTGGTTTTTTTTCCTAGGGAAGGATTACTCGAGCCTTGCACCCACGGTTTCATCTAAACTTCATCGCATCCTTTCATTGCTCAATTCCTCCTTATGTGACTTCACTCCTTGTATTTTCACTTGTCTTACAAATTTTGTGGTGTCATAGTTCTTGTTCCTTCACTCATCTCAATGATCTTTTATATATATGACTCCACCCAATCATAAGTGGAGCCACAGACCTTCCTTCTCGGGTAGGTCAACATGAACCTTTGATTCAAGTTGACTTCATGTTTCCTACCTCATCCCATCAGTTCATCCATCCTTCAATTCACCCACACCCACTCGGTCTACTTTGCTTCGTTTAGGTCCACTTAGATCACACCCACTCATTCCTCTTTCCCTTGCTCAAGCTATTCAATTCATGCCTACTCAAAAACACTTGATGTACATTTGTTTAATCCTTCCTCCTCTACTCTGTCCAACCATGCCTTGGGTTGACCCATTCCACATGGTTATGGGGGTTCACTCCTTGGTCATGATGCGCCCTTGTGGTGCTCGTGCCACCAAGTTCATGTGTGCTCCCTCACATCTCAACTCCTCCTTCACTTGGGTGAGTTGTGATTCTCGGTCATGCCACACCCTTATGGAATTTTTTTCCACCAATTCATCTCGTGCTAACTTACATGGAAACCCCAAGTCTTGGTTTTTTTCCACTCGGTTTGGCATGGTATTTCCCATGCCTCATAATTATTGGCCACCTTCTTGGTTTTGTCAAAGCCTTGGCCCACAATTTAACCTTGAACTAATCCTCCCTAATGTCACATTATTTGTGATATGAATGTTACAAATGGTGTGATGGGGATGTCTCCCTTGGCATGCCCCTTAGTTAAAGGCATGACCAACACTAGGCCCTAACATCCTCAACCACTCAAAATTATTGTCGTCCAGGCAATAATCCAGCCTCAACCTCACAATCATCTACCATTTGATATTGACATCAAGATGCATAGCTTCTCTTGATGTTGTCTCTGACTGCACCACTGGACATATGCCTTAACTTACGTCTGGTCTCTACTCATTTGGGCTCTGATCATCCAAGCTCTTCATATCAATTTTTTATAGTCATACCACCCTAGGCACTATTATATCCTTTGTTCATTTTCAATAGAAAGGCACCTGCTTAACTACTTTCATTCGTATTGGATCACTAATCCTGCATCTTCTCACATTTTATACTTTCCTTCAACACTTAGCTTGCACATTGAACTCCCCCATCTTGTAGGTTGACCAGGTAGCTAATCTGACCATCTCTCCCACTTAATGAGAATGTACTTCCTCCTATAAAATTAGTCCTCTTCCTTTATTTTTCTCATTAGAATGTCTCAATACTTCTATTGATATTGGTTTGATGCCTTGACTAGGAAATATAACTGCAATGTATCCTCCTCTTGCTACTTAGGAGGAGGCACCATGGGTATTTTCTTGTCTTTTTAGTGAAAAGGAGCTCAAAACACTCATTTGAGGCTTCAAACTATCACCATATTAAAACAATAATCTTCATCGAGTTAATATTTGACTACATCAACTTCTATGTCAGTGCATCCTGTGCTCTTCAATATTCCTAGTGTCAATTTAACATCATATATGCCCATGGCATACTTGCAATATTCTACAATAGTAGCAGTATCCTTTCCTTCCTCTTTATTTCTTTCTTTGTTCCTCCAATCCATGGGTTTTCTCTCCTTTTGTTTCTTATTATTTGTGTTTTATATGGCACAAATATAAGAAGTGCTCTTACTTCTTCATTTATGCCCCAAATTCTCATAAATGTTTTTTTTTTTGCCACTACTATTGGACTCTCTTGATTAGGTTGGTGGTGTTGACTTTCTTCCTCCTGAGTTACCAAAGCATACAACCCATCATTGCATACCTTTATGGCTATCATCCTTGGCTAGTATCCCAATTTTCTCTTCCTTGTTAGTGGAACATGGATCATTGTTTCTCCTCCTACAAACACAAATTCTCCTCTAGAAAGTACAGATGTTGCCTTAATTGCCTCCAACAAGTTGTCCTAATAACATAACATAGTCAGCTAATGGAGTTATCCTCAAGTTCATCCTTCCATACCAAAGGTGTCTCTCTAACTAGAACTACTTGAAGCACCTCTATTATTATTTTCCTTGTTGAATTAATTTCCTTGATTATACCTTGTCCATGATCTAAGGGGTGTCGTATGGACTTGGCTACCTTCTCACTAAGAAGATTATGGGTTGCTTATGAGCCCACACAACTGCTCATTCTCTCCCCTTCACGGTCATTTGAATGAATTGAAGATCTAATCCTCCCTTCATACTCCCATCACATTGCATGATTTCTACGAGAAATTTGGCTATTGTATGTTGTTCATATTCCATTGTTTTCTTTGATTTCTCTGCCAAAGTTACCTTCTCACTAATAGTTGTTGTTCCTACTCTTTTCTGGATCATGCCAATAGTTTGTATAACACAACTTAATTTCCTCTTAGTCTCCCCTTAGGGTGCTCTCACTTGAGCATTCTTCATCCTCGACTTCTATAGTTGCCCCATCTTAAGTTCAGCTTGGTTTCCCTTAAGCTCCTTCGTATGGTCAAAAATTGGCTCACCTTCATATGTTGAGGTTGCTTTCTCTTTCTCTTGAGGTCCCTCTTTGGCTTAGATTATTCCTAGATCATCGCAAGCCTCCTCCTCTTTTGGTAAAACTCGACAAGATGTTATTTTGAACATTGACTACATTTCACTTCCTTTTGCATTGTAGTGTGCACCTTCATCCCTTCTTCCAATTTTAATTGGAAGTCTTTGATGTCGGATGCTAACTCCCTTAACTTGTCCATCAACTTTGACTATCTATCGATAATGTTATAGATGTTCCTCAAACATCAATATACTTCCCTCTCCCAAGATGATTCCTTATAGGCCATTTCATTAATTGGAATCCCTAAGCGCCTGGCCATCTCAACCAGCACAAAATCCTTTTATGTGATAACACAATAGCCAAAAACCCTTTTTCCCACCTAGAAATCAATTACATAAACCCTTTCCCAAATAAATTGCAAGATAGAAAGGTGACTTGAACCTGCAATATTCCACTAGCTTCAGCTTCTTCTTTTATGTAACTGCAAACCTCCTTCACACCTATATAAATCTCTGTAGGGACCTCCTACTATGCTTATGTTGTGGTATCTCTGATATTGCACCTTCATGTGGTGAAGAACGACATTGTTTTTTATTGTTCAACTTCCACTTGTATGGGGTGTGAGTATCTACTCAAGTACCACCTATCATGATCCTAGGGGCTCCACACAGTTACAAGGCACTTTGATGGTTGCATCATAACCCCTCAAGCATGTGACACTAACATGTTTCGCAATTCCATAGTGTAGTGTAGTGTTACTTCATCCATACTACACCTCACAATAAGCTTACTTATATAATCTCTATATTATCAATCACTTAGAAAATTATTATGGCCCTTAAATATAGTGCAAGTGAATATTATTATCACACTACTTCAGTTATAATTCATTCATTACAAACACATGTAAATAAAATGACATTAACAATATCACAAATTTACAATTTGTATAGAACGACCCTCTCGTCTTCTATTATTAATCAATTCAAATGTTTTTAAATTTGGTCTAAGAAAATGGCATGACCATTAACACAACAAACAAGCCACAAAAACTTTATTTTCCATAAAATTTTGTCACCCAGTCCAACTAACCAAATGGTTGTCTTCACCTTACCTGTAACACATTTTTGTTCTTTGCCTTATCCCACCCAATTCTCCTAACCCCAGCGCAAACCTACCTAAGCCCTGCGCTCTGTGTTCCATCTCAACTTCACCTCATCTTTGCCTTAATCACTCAGTTTTTCCTTATGCAACTTTGTTCCTTGTCTTTTCACTTCTCATATGACTTATGCAATCTCCGAGTTCTTATTCCTCCACTCGTATCAACGTATATATATATATATATATATATATATATATATATATATATATATATATATATATATATATATATATATATATATATATATATATATATATATATATATATATATATATATATATATATATATATATATATATATCTATATATATATATATATATATATATATCTATCTATATATATATATATATATATGAGTCCACCCTATCACAAGTGGAAGCATGTCTCTCCTTCTTAGTTGGGTTGACTCTTTTTTTCCAAAGGAAAAAAATGTTGGTTTTATATTAGATATAAAGTCTAGTACATTTATCCAAATACACCAAGATACCACCTTGCAAGATGGAGGGAAATATGTAGATATTCTACTTAGAAGAAGAGTCCCCTTCCTCTTGTAAAAAAAAAGTAGTTTTGTCTTTATGGTCCCACTTACACCATTTTTAACTTCATATTGCATAAATTTAACAAAAATCAAAACAGTCTGAAATGTTAATACAACAATAACTAAAACAACAAATTATATGGTACTACTCCTCCCGGGTAGTACCATCCACTATATAGCTATATCAAAGGACGCCCAGAGTTGAACGAAGTCCCTCTTTAGATAAACCATATTCCATTGTGTTTGATTACTGGAACATATGTTGGAATGAAATGGACTCAAATGACATTTTTAATAGCTTTATACGATCCAATCAGTAGCTTAGTTTAGGGGGCGCAAAATTTGTTTGGCCCTGTATGCCTTCAATGAGATCCATTGAGTCTCTATAAATGAATATGTGATCCAACTGTAGCCTCTTTGTAAACTATAGTAAACCCTAGAGTGCCAAGATATTTTCTCTGGTTTTTGAACCGGTGCCTCCATTACAGTATAGTTTGTAACCGAGAGCATACCCTGAGCCATGCCCCACAACCATAGTGATCTAGGTGGATATTGGTGTCCACCGCCTATTTCGCTTGCACCCCACCATTGTTTCTTTCATATTTTCAGTTTCCTTATTTGTAGCACAATTTACGATTTTTGGTAGTTTTTCGGGTCCTGAACTTCCAGAGCCGTTTTGAGGCCCTAAACAATGTTTTTTTGGGAAAATGGCTCTAACATTGGTAACAAACCAATGTTGTTCGTTCAAAAGTTGTAGTCCTTGGATATAACTTTCTAACGAGGTATTGTGCGCGTCAAACAGAGATCGTATGCCAAAATTACGACCCCAAAAGTTGATGTACCAATTTACCCAAACGGGGCCCATAGTTTGGCGCTTCACCTCCTAGGGTTAGGCTTTTGGATGTTTAGGGTTTTCCATTGTTTCTCGATAATAAATAGGCCTTTGAGCCTCATGGTAACATAGTTGAGAGGCATGTAGCTGCCACATCTCTTCTCAGAGATAAGCTACCATCGCCTGAGCTAGTCTTATTTCCATTATGTTTGTAATCATATTTCAGTATTTGACATTAATGATATGAAGTGTTATTTCTACTACATCTCTGTATTTATGGTTATATCTATAATTTGTTGCATTCATGTTTAAATTTGGATCAGTGGTATCAGAGCGGTCTTCTCTTTCTCTATTTTTCTTTGCATGTCCCCAACGAGGTCAGGATATAAGGAGTTAGGGCTCGATCTGGTTGAACCTTTGCAAGATCAACCTCACAAACCCTGACGGTCGCCCATGGGGGAAGAAAAGAAAGATGAGGGAGCAGGAGATCCTATCAAAATATTACTCGAGGAGGCCCTCGAGAAATAAAGGAATGCAATGATGGATAACTTTGCCCAGATCCTTCAATGGTTGCCCACCGGCGGTGCATCCACATCCAATAGCCACTCTGGAGGCTCCACTCCTTTTAAGGTACAAGTAAACTTTGACATTCCCATATTTGAGGGCCAAATAGATGCAGATGTCATAGATAAATGGTTAAATTTGTTAGAAGGATATTTTTCTATTCATGATTTTTCTAGCCGAGAAAAGATTACTTTTTCTCTTCTCAAAGCCGCCCCCCACGTCAAGGATTGGTGGGAAACCTAATGTGAGCAGAAGGATGAAAGTACGACCTCACTGTATTCAGCCGCACCCACTTGGAATTCATTCTGGGATGCCATCAGCGTGCAGTAATACCCTATTGGGAGCTATGAGGAT
Organism: Pinus tabuliformis; assembly: GCA_031772625.1. Taxonomy (NCBI): domain Eukaryota; kingdom Viridiplantae; phylum Streptophyta; class Pinopsida; order Pinales; family Pinaceae; genus Pinus; species Pinus tabuliformis. The sequence goes on from CM062811.1 coordinate 850,685,193, forward strand.
AAATGCATAAAGTGGACCACGTTGCGGCAGGGAAGGTACCAAGATGTATCGAAGTTTACCAATGTTTTTCATACCCTTCACATGAAGTTGGGTATCAAGGATTCTGAGAAACATTTGGTACTTAAGTACTGTGGCTGCCTACACAGGTACATCCAGGACAAGATCAAGTTCCTGGACATCACCTCGCTCTCCACGGCATACCGATACATCATCAAGATTGAGCAAAAGTTTAAACAAAAGAAGCGAGACTTTGGACTTGCAAATCTGAAGCATGGGAAAGGTGCCTCGATACTGCATAACATAAGACAAAGCCAAGGTGGGGTGGCCCAAGACAACCCGTCAAAGCCACACACAAATAAAAACACCGCAAATCCGAAGAAGGACACTGGAAATTGGTGTGAGTTCCATAAGAGCTCTACTCACAAAACAAGTGAGTGTTGGGCCAAGCAGTCACTAGTGGTTGAGATGAAGGCTTTAGAATCAGATGCATGTTCTGAGTCTGAGTCAGAACCCGACAAGGGGAATAACAAAGGGAAGAAGATTATTGATGCAGAGCCCAATGCCACCATTGCCACCATGAAGATCCAAAAGGAGGAACCTAAATATCTAGAGGAGGAGGAGCGTCTCTTACACTCCCAGATGTGGGTAAAGGGTTCCCCGCTACAGTTTATTGTCAGCAACGGGAGCCAAAATAACCTCATTTCAGCAGAGGTCATGAAGCGGTTGGGCTTACCGACCACAGCACACCCACAACCGTACACCATCGGGTGGCTTCACCAAGGACGGGATCTTCGCATGAGCCAACAGTGTCGCCTTCCATACAACATCAAGTCCTTCATGGATGAGGTATTATGTGACGTTTCTCCCCGTGATGTTTGTGATGTATTATTAGGCCAACCATACCTGTGGAAGTGACATGTTGTGTATGAATCAAGGCCTCACGCTGTTATTGTTACCTTAGGAAATAAGTTATATAGGATACTAGAGGTAGCACCGCCTATTGCCATCTCTTTGGTTATTGCAAAGAAATGCAGTAAGCTCATTTCCAAAACCGGGAAATTTATTTTCCGGATGATATGCCCTCAGGGAAAGAAGAAGACAGTGGCCATGACCTCTAGAGAGGGCCCCTCCACATGAAAACAACATATGGACAAGGCCATGGAGGAGTACGAGGACATATTCACCTCCCCCACAGGGGTGCCTCCACACTGACAAGTCAATCACTCCATCGACCTGACCCCAGGTGCGTCGTTGTCGAATGGACCAATATATAGGTGCTCCATTATGGAGAACGACGAAATAAAGAGGTAGATTCAGGAGCTGTGTCAGAAAGGTCACATCCGACTGAGTTCATCGCCTTATGGGAGCTCGATTGTGTTGGTATAGAGGAAGGATGGGACTTGGAGACTCTATATTGACCATCGAGCGCTGAACAAGATCACTGTCCAGAATAGGTACCCGATCCCACGGATTGATGACCTTCTGGACCACCTCAATGGGGGGAAATATTTTAGCAAGATCGACTTGAAGTTTGGATATCACCAGGTACCAATTGAAGCCTTTGATGTGTGGAAGATTGCCTTCAAATCCAAAGAGGACCTTTTCGAATGGTTGATTATACCTTTCGAGTTGACGAATGCTCTTGCAACCTTCATGAGGCTGATGGATGGCATCTTGCGACAATTCACCAACTCATTTGTAGTGGTATAATTGGATGACATCTTGATCTTCATCCAAAGTTTGGAAGATCACCTCCACAACATCTCACAGGTCCTCCAAACATTGCGGTAACAAAATTGGTGTGCTAATTTGGAGAAATGCACTTTTGGCATGAACTAGGTTGAGTATCTAGGATACATTATTGATGAACGAGGGTTTTGTTAGCTCTGCTATATAGCGAGGATTTCCTATGGTTAGAGACAGGCTTGATCCGCTTGGTGGTGCTTAAAAAGGGTTCAAAGCATACATGGAAGTGTTCAAAATCCTCTTAAGGCCTTCTACCGATCAAAACTATCGCAAGAGGAAAGCCCTTGGGAGGGCGGAAATACACTATCGGGAGGCAAAAACACTCCAAAAAACCATGTAAAAATCAAAATTACAGGCTTAAAGATCCGCATTAATCTCAGCCGTTGGATCTGGCCGATCAACGGTCCAGATCTCGTCGGCATATCGCAAGTCGGGGGAGGCAGTGGCAGTGACAAAGGAGACCTTGCCGATGAGCGATCACCGATATCGCATCAGCGTATCATATCGGCACTTTTAAAAAGAGGCAATGGAGATGGTGATCGGCGATTTTTTGAGGACCGTCGATCGCATATTCGGATCGACGGCCGAGATCACGTCGGCATTTCGCTATCGGGGTTGCCAAAGGGACAGGGACTTCACATATGATATGCTTTCGACCCGATAAGCCGGACTCGATGACGTTATAAGTTGTTTCTGATAGATTATCAGGTCCACAGCGATTGGGGCACAAGACATCGTCGATGAGCGATCGCCGAGTTGCAATGGAGGACTTACAAAAGGGCTTTTATATTTCGCCGATGAGCGATCGCCAATATCGCATTGGCGTTTCCAATGGAGCATGGCCTTTTGCATATATATGAGCGATCGCTGATGGGCTGGACCCGACGGCGGTGTTAATTCCTTCTGATAGATTATCGGGTCCGCGGTAATATCGCTATCGGCGCTTTCAAAGGGGTAGGCTTTAACATGAGTTATGTTGTGATGTGATGGGCCAGACCCGACAGTGATACAATACTCCATTTCATATTATTTCGGGTCCGCGCCCTTCGCATTTTTAATGTTTTTTATGTATTTTCTTTGTATAAAGAAATTACAAAGGAGGCCTTGGGCAGGTGATGATTGTGATGGAGTTCAGACCCGATGGGTCGGACTCGATATTTTATTAATCATTTATTATAAAATTTCAAATCCGCGCTTAAGCCATTTTCAATGGTTTTGGGTGCATTTTTTGTGTATAAGGAAAGATAAAGAAACAGAGGATTGGCCGGTTAAGATATGCATTGCAACCTGAAAGGTGGACCCGATAGATGATTGAACCATGCCCGAACCTTTTAAAGTCAAGATTGAAGCAATGAGGGGCGGGAATACTCAATTTGGCAGCGTTTACACTGTTTATAAGAAAAACAGTGATAATTGAGCCATTTTATTGTTCAGCGACTGCATTTAATCAACAGTATGGCCGAGGAGGAAGCAGGACACCTCTGGGGAGTTCAAAGCATTCAATTGTTATGGTTCCATTGGTATTTCACGCCACCTGCTCAAAGGAGGACTACAGAGCAATAGAGGGGTCAAATCCATTTATAACACAGCCAGAGTTGTATCAGCAGCTCCATTTCTGAATGTAAATGTGGTTGGTGGCCATTTATGGGCTCCTCCATGCATAACTAACAGGGAGATTGTGTAATGAGACACCATATATACTGAAAAAACAGATGTAGTTAGATTGATGAGTGTTAGATGAAGGTGACTCTGTTGTAAGGTTCAACTTCTAGAGACTATAACTACTTTGTAACCTGCAGTGTCTGGTCTTCATTTCTAGCTAATACAAGCTTCTTTTGCTATTAATTGCTCACTTTCCACTTCTCTTTCTTGTTCTAGGCTGTGCCTGTTTGCATTGATTCATGTTCTGTTAATGTTTAGCATTAGAGGGGCTGTCATCCCACCTCTGTGTTAGGATTTAGCATGTATCATTGAACGTGTATGCGGGTTTCTGTGTTTTAATGCATAGAGAGCTATCATCCTGTCTGTGTATTAGAAACTAGATTTACAGACCTTTTAACCGGTTTCAGCCGGCCATCACAGGGTCCTGTGCATCTGCTGGTGTGGTCAGTCTTCTCCATTATCACCTTATCCTCAAACTGTGGGTAATTGGTGGTTAAAATCCTTGTAGTCTGGGGGTGTTCACCCATGTCTGGGGTCAATCATAGTAGAAGTGGTTATCTGGCTTGAATATGCAGCATTTGTTTCATTCATCCACCATTTATCCAACTATTTTGTTGAATTTGTAATGTTCCCGAGCATCACCGATATGCAACCTAGGTGAGTTTCTTGGGGTGATAACAGGGTGCATGTGGATCTAACCAAGATCCAATTCATTCGGGATTGGCCAGCCCCAGCCACTCTGATAGAGCTCCACAACTTTCCAGGTCTTTCCAGTTTCTACCGTAGGTTCATGTTCGGGTTCTCTCATATCACTTGGCCCTTGAGTCAAGTCACCAAGGGAAGAGCGAAAGAAAAATTCTTTTGGTTTGAATCTCAAAAAAAGGCATTCACAGAGTTGAAACATTGCCTCTACTCTGCACCAATTCTCACATTACTAGACTTGCAACAACCATTTGAGATTGAGACAGATGCCTCTAATTATGCTATTGGGGTAGTCCTTACTCAACGGGGGCATCCAGTGGCATATCACAGTGAGACATTTTCAGACGCAGTCCGAAAGTATCCCACTTATCACAAAGAAATGTATTCCATAGTGCAGGCCCGCTGATAATGGAATCATTACATTTTGGGGAAGGAAATGGTCATCCACATAGACCACCAACCCCTGCAGTTCATACATACACAAGGGAAGTTGCAGAATGATCACCATCAGAAGTGGTCCACATACCTGCAATATTTCCATCTAAATATCAAGTACAAGAAGGGTAGCACCAATAATGTTGAAAACGGACTCATCCAACCACCGATCATGGTGCTAACCTTTGTGCTCAACTCTTGTTGGCACAAGAATTTTGATTGGCCACTTCTCTACAAAAGTAGCCTAGAATTTGGCCACACATACCAGACACTCTTAGAGAGTTAGCAAGTTCCATATTTTCACCTCCAGGATGTGTTGTTATACCGCCTAGGACACCTTTGTGTTCCTTCAAGTGAGTGCACCAAGATGATTTGGGAAGAGCACTATAGCCAAGCTGCTGGGCATTTCGGGGTCGAGAAAATAGTGGCAGTATTGTAGAAGTATTTCTATTGGCTGAATCTTCGACAAGATGTTGGGAAGTACATCAGATCTTGCACTTCCTGCGCCATTTCCAAACTAACCATAAAGAAGAAAGGCCTCTATACTCCGTTTCCTACCCCTAGTCGACCTTAGGAATCCATCTCCATGGATTACATGTCAGGCCTTCCTTCTATTAAGCATAGCAACGACTGTGTTTTTGTGGTCATCGACAGATTCTTGAATATGGCCATTATGGCGACCTACAAGAAGAATATCACAGTAGTAGCCACTTCTAAACTCTTCTTTGAAAGAGTGTGGGCACACTTTTGGATCCTACATTCTATCATCTCAAATCGAGACAGCAGGTTCCTTAGTACATTTTGGTCCAGTCTCTAGTCGATGCTAGACACCAAGCTCACTAAGTCCACAATTTTCCATCCCCAAAATGATGGCCACACAGAGGTCATAAACAGGATGATCCTACACATTTTTCACATGTACAACTCAAAGCATCCACATACATGGGATGAGAGCCTCCCTTATGTCCAGCATAGCTATAACCGGGTTCTCCACGGCCCAACTGGCCACAACCCTTTTCAGCTGGGCTTGGGATTCTAGCCACTATGATCTAGGTGGATATTGGTGGTCACCTGCCTATTCCACTTGGACCCCTAACACTGTCTCTTTCAGTTTTTTGGTTTCCTTAATTGTAGAACCATTTACTATTTTTGGCAATTTTTCAGGTCCTGAACTTTCAGAGCCATTTTGAGGCCCTAAACGGTGTTTTTAGGGAAAAATGAAAGACCGGAAATGTCCCAAACCGGCTTGCTATTTTCTTTTTTGTTTTCTCTTTGAGATCTTCGAAACAAGGTATTATGATAGCCAAACATATATCATATGCGAAATTTATGACCCCGGGAAGTTGATGTACCAATTTACCCAAACGGGGCCCACAGTTTTGGCGCTTCATCTCCTAAGGTTAGGTTTTTTGATGTTTAGGGTTTTCTATTGTTTCTCAATAACAAATAGGCCTTTGAGCCTCATTGTAACATAGTTCGCAGGCATGTAGCTGCCACATCTCTTCTCAGAGATAAGCTACCATCGCCCGAGCTAGCCTTATTTCCATTTTGTTTGTAAGCATACACTACAAGAAAAAAGGTCATTGGTGAGGGTCATTCTTGTGATGGACCTTTAAGGTCCATCACCAATGTCGCATATGGTGACGGTCTTTAAAAAAGTGTTGTTATAAGTGTATATAGTGATGGTCCTTTAAGGTTTGTCACCAAAGCCATTTTCAATGACACTTTTCGTGAGGGTTGTTAAAGGCCTGTCACTAATTCTCTCTTTGGTGACACTTTTGGTGAGGGTCGTTAAAAGCCCATCACTAATTCTCTCTTTGGTGAAACTTCCAGTGACAATATTTAATTGACTGTCACCAACGATATTTTTGGTTACTTTTGGTGACGGTCAATAAATGTTCATCATCATTGATCATTCCAATGATCTTTTGATGATGCTTCATGCCTATGACAAACCTTTAAGGTTCGTCACCAATGTCGCATATGCTGACGGTCTTCAAAAAATCATTGTTGTAAGTGTATATAGTGATGGTCCTTTAAAGTTTGTCACCAAAGCCATTTTCAATGACACTTTTGGTGAGGGTTGTTAAAGGCCCGTCACTAATTCTCTCTTTGGTGACACTTTTGGTGAGGGTCGTTAAAGTCCCATCACTAATTCTCTCTTTGGTGACACTTCTAGTGACGATATTTTATTGACCCTCACCAATGATCTTTTTGGTTACTTTTGGTGACGGTCAGAAAATGTTCGTCATCATTGATCATTCCAATGAGTTTTTGATGACACTATGTACTTGTTACTATATTTTTTGTCAAAAGATAATGATTTAAAACCATTGTTGTGGAGTCTTTTTCATTATGTGTCCAAGGTCATAATGGTTATAATAGTCAGTCAATTTGTTAAGAAGTAATTAGTGTGTATCATTTCCCTCAAGTCATAAGAATATAGTTTTCCTATGAGTCAACACATGATTCATCTCTATTAGGTTTATTATCTAGAAAATTTCCTTTAAATAAAGTTCCACTAGTGTGTGTAGGAACTATATTATTTAATACATGATCAAGCTCTATCAATTCTATTAATGAGAGATACCTAACACTCCTCAACACTCATGGCACACCTTAACATGCTTTGGAACATTACACTAACATTCCTTGGCACCTCGCATGTCTTGGAACATCTTTGTACTTGGAACATATTTGTACCTAGAACATATTGTCATGAGTAGGACACCAAGTACATGTTGGCATTCCCTATCATAGCATAGCACTCCCCTATCATGTGTTGGCATGCCTATAGTCCCTAGCATGCCCTGGAACACCTTGGAATAATATTTCATTGACAAACATTATCACTTGGCACACATTGGCACTTGGCATGTATTGGAACATATTATTAGTGTGCCTAGCATGCCCCTTTTGAAAAAGATAAAGTCCCGAGTTATTAACCCTCTTATGTGTTCATTTCCTTGCATTTTAGCTTGTTTATTCCTTTTGTTTCCTTGAAACTCCTTGACGCATATTGGCATACTTTGGCACCCTGCACATCCTAGCATGTCTTAGCACCTGGAATGCCTCGGCACTATTTGGCACATGTTAGCACACCCCAAAACTACCTAGCACACTCTAGCAGTTCTTTACATTCCATGATATTCCCTGGCATTCCTTACCCGTGCTTAGCATACCTTTTCACTCCCTCCTTGGCATGACAGCTAGCACTCATTGACGCTCCCCGACTCACCCTCATATTCATTCAATTCCATGCATTTTGACCTAGTGCTCCCTTGTGTTGTCCTAGTACTCCCTAACACTCCTCAACATACATTGTCACTCTCTAGCACACCTTAGCACTCTTTTATATGCTCTGCCACTTCATATCATGCATCGCATTCCCTAACGCACATTGGCACTTGGCACATGTTGGCACTTGGCAAGTCTTAGCATGTTTGACATGCATTGAGATGACTTGGTATGCTTTGGCATGGTTTAATATTAAAGTTATTTGAGATCAATTATTGGAAACTAGATGAGAAGAAACAAAGGAATATTTGGCACTTATAATGCATTGACACTTGGCACTTGGCACCTACTGGCACCTAGTGTTAGTGCCAATACACATTTTTCACACCCTGGCACCTGGCACATCTTGGATGCATGTCGCCTTGACACTATAGCATGACTTAGCACTGCCTATCATACCATTTCACTCCCTCCTTAACACACCTAGAACTCGCTGACACTCCCTGTCACACACTCTTATTTATTCATTTCCACACATTTTTACCTAGTGATCCCTTGTGTTTCCCTAGTACTCCCTAACACTCCTTAGCATGCATTGGCACACCTTGGCACTTGACACATCTTGGTATGCTTACTTAGCATTCTATCATGCCTTGGAACTACCTATCATACCTTTTCACTCCCTCCTTAGCACACTTGGAACTCATTGACACTTCATTTCCATGCATTTGAAGCTAGTTCTCCCTTGTGTTTCCCTGGCACTTCATCCTCACACTCCTTAGGATGCATTCACGCCAAACCCTGGAACCTGACACATCTTGGCATGCCTATAATACCTTGGAACCATCTATCATGTGCTATTACTTCCTGACATTCCCCAACACACCTTCATACTCCCTAACTTTCATTCCCTCATAGATAGCCTTACTTTTTTGCGACTTGGCAACCCAACCAAGTCATGGAAAAACAAATGTTGTGCCCAACCCAAAGTCTCCATTTGTCTAAAACTACTTTTTCCAACTCCTTATTATAACCATAGGATTGCCTCCTACAAGTATTATTCTGACCTTCTCCTAACACACTTTATCCTTAAGACACTTGGAATCAATTGACACCCCTTGGCACATGCTCTTATTCGTCCATTTCCATGCACTTTGACCTAGTTCTCCCTTTTGATGTTTTTGCACTCCCTAACACTCCTCCACATGCATTGAAACTGTCTGGCATGTGTTAGCATGCATTTTCATTCCTTGGCATGCCTTAAAACTCCTTAATTATCATGCCCTCACAACTGCCCTTACTTTTTTTGGGACTTGGGAACCCAACCAAGTCTTTCCTCGACTACAACAACCTGACCAAGTTACGATTACTACAACTAGATTGTGCCTTGTTCATCTAAGAACTAAATATAACTCATCTTAGGCTACTCATGTCCAATTTCAACTTATCCCACTTAACAAGTTACAAGTTACCAAGTCAAGGCTCACATCTAACCATGGCCATAAAACAACTAAGAAACATAGTTTACATCTTGACATGCCATAACACTTGCCACGTCTAACAATCCCTTGGAAACATAGTTTACATATTCTTGACTTGGGAGTTCTTCTTTTGTAAATGTGACCCTTGACTATGCCATGAAAACCCTCCAAAACATTCTTAAATGATGGGAACTCCTCTTCATGTGTGAAGCCAATGAAATATTTGATTTGTGCCTTAGGGAATGTAAAAGATACCCTTAATAGAAAACATGCATACAAATTTGTATCCAAGTACCCTAAATGTGAGATGTTTCCACTTGTGCAATTGTGCTTCCAAATATGTGAACTCAACAACAAAGCACGCCTTAAAATACATAATGTCTCTCAACATATGAAAGAAAAAGTAACCCTTATGCTAGTCTTCCTCCATTGGCAGTTTGGGCCTTTTGTCACAAGCTATCTTCTCTTATTTGGAAAGAGGACATAAACAAGCTTTTAGATGTTTCTAAATGGAGTACTCTTCACCTATGTCCTTCTCCTTTACGCCACATCATAAAAATGCCAATTTTCATATTCTTGACTATGGTGTTCTCTTATACATGTGACCCTTGACTATGCCATGAAATTCTCCAAAATATTCTTAAAGTATGGGAGTGCCTCTTCATGCATGAAGGTAGTGGAATGCGACAAGTCATCCAAAATTCCTCCAAATATGTGATTTATGCCTTAGGAAATGTTAAAGGTACTCTCAATGGAAAAACGCATAAAGATTTGTGGCCAAGTGCCCTAAATGTGAGATGTTGCCACCTGTGAAATTGTGCCTCCTTTTGATGCTCAAATTGGCACCCTAATTTTGCAAGACTAATAAGGTGTCACTTTGGGTCAACTCAAGGTTGTTGGCATTGTCACCTTATCAAGAAATCCTCTCACTTTGGATTACTTATTGAATCTTGGGGGTATCCCAAAGCACAAATTTATGGGGTCTTTTATGTGACTAGATCACTAGCACTGAAAACCATCTTTACATTGGATGGCTCAACATCTTGATGAACCCTATCCTATTGACCACAACTTTTGAACTCATTATTTCTTTAATTTCAACCCCTCCAGTAGTTATTGATGGCATTCATGAGCCTATTTTTGGTTCTCTTCTTTATGGAAACAATATTATCTCCAACACCATTATTCGATGAATGGCTACACAACAGGGACCCTATGAGCCAATCATTCATGTTGTCGATGTAGTGCCCACATGAAACAAAAATACAATGGTCTATAATAGCCAAACACTCTATGATGGGTTTCAAAGATACCCAACCTATGAAAACAAGCTACATTCTATTGCCAAAGCCTGTAAGCAGTGGAAGAATTATATTCTACCAAAGGAAATGACAATCCACAACAATTGTAGGCCTGGCTACTCTAGATAATCCTTGGGAGTTAGTTCCCATGGATTATATGTCATGTTTTCCCACAACCGAGCATGGTAACATATGTATTTTTGTTGTTGTTGATTTCTTCCTTAGGATGGTATTTTTGGCACCTTATAAGAAGATTTTCGCAACAAAATCCATTCATAAGTTCTTCTTCGAGCATATTTTGGTTCACTTTGGGTTTCCAAATACCATATTTCTTGATAGGTATAATAGGTCCCTTAGTATTTTTTGGTTTAACCTTTGGTCCATGATGGACGTCAAGCTTGACCAAATCCACTACATTCCATCCCTAGATTGATAAATAGAAAGTAGTAGTCAATAAGATTATTATAGATGTCTTTAGAGTATATAATTTCGAGCATCTGCATAAATGTGTTGAATGCCTTCCATATTTTCAACATAAATTCGACATAACTCTTCATATTTCTATTGCCACAAGCCTTTTCAGGTGTGCTTGGGGTCCCAACAATTGGCACAAATTGATGTAGCTATATTCATGGTATAACACATGAAGATACCTCCTATACTTGGAACGAGATAAGTAAAGAAACCAATTTTGAGGAACGTATCTGACAAATTCAACAATGAATTCATGATATTTTGTAGAAAGTTGCCAACTCCAAGTACAAGTAGATACACAATCCATTGGGTTCGACATAAGTTTTAGGTTGGTGACGAGTTATGGTTGGACTTGCATAAAGGGAAATTGACAAACTCCTATAAGAAGCTCATACCACTTTGACACGAGCCTTACACTATCAGTAAGGCTATCGGTGATAATTCTATTGAGGATAGCCATAGGATGATTTATATTACTTCAAAAGTAGGTATATGTTAAAATTATTTATGCTTGATGGGGTGTAGGTCTAGAAAAAGTTCCTTAAAAAAAGAAAAAGAAATGATCACACTATTACCGACATAAATTATTGTGATATTATACTTGACAATAGATAAATACACAAGAGATTTTAAAAATTGACATTTTTAAAATTTATTTTATATCAAAGCATATGGATCATTAGGACTAAATTTTTTAAATATTACATCACTCTAATATTATTTCTCTTACACACTCCAGGTTCGAGAGATGAGAAGACCATTGCAGGTGGGCCATATCTCTACCTTTCTTGTTTTACAGTCCTCTCTACCTCGGATTTCCATAACCCAAAACATTTTTCTATCCATTTGGGGGATGAAATTTCCTCTGCCAATGTAGGAGTGGGAGTGGGAGCACGGTTGAACCACTCTTGCAATCGATATCAATCTAAAACCATACCCAGATGCAAGCACAGACGAATACGAGGGATCAAATTCGAACCCCACCATCGTGGTTGTTGTGACGGTGTTGTTGAAGGCGTTAGGGCGAAAATGTCAACCAAGATGGATTGAAGAAAACTCCACTGCATGTTACCAAGGCGTTCAGGGATGGAACAAGAGGTATGCATTCAATATGCCTGTTTTTGGATTTGATGGCCTCCTATTATCTATTACTGGTGTTGTTGGTATCTATTGAGGACAAAGATCAGAACTCTTTTTGCTTATGTTCCTATACTTCTTATAGAAATGATCCTTAATCATGGTATTTCTTGTGCCCTTTTTTTTACCAGGAAAAGGTTATATTTTCATTCATGGATATTATTCTAAAAGACTATACCTATTCATCTCTAGATGTTACCTCTAAAAAACTATGCATATTTTGCTTCTTTCTATTGTTGCATACCTCTAGGTAGGCTCGCATACAGTTCTGAACCAAAAAAATTAAACTATCCTCTCTTACCAAAAATGTACATTCAACTATGAGAAATAAAAAAAAAATCCAAGAGTCCACTGATCAAAGGAAAGGAAAGTGGGAATATTCAGTGTGCAAACCATTTAAATATTCTTAAACAATCTATTCCCCATGCTAAAGCTCGAGACCTTTTGACAGGAGATCTGCCCCTTGACTTCTTTCTTTGAAAATATGAGCAAAGGCAACTTGGGTAAGCCCCTCAACAATACCAAGAATTTCCTCATTAGTGATGGTAGATATTTGTAGAGTATACTACCTATTGATTCATTTTATAGCACATTGAGAATTGTCAAATATTAGAAATTCTAGAACCCCATATTCTGCTGCCAGAGTTTAGATAAGCTTTAGTGCCATCAGCTCAGCCTTGTTGTTGAACCCTTTACCAATGCCTGCCTTAAATATGATTACATGAGACTCACTGGTATGCAAGATGTTTCTTGCCCCTCCCAGTAGGGCTCACCTTGAGAGGCACCATCAAAATAGGCCCAAGGCTTTGAGCGATCAATTTTGTGTTCTGCAATAGGATTGGAGTAGCACATTGGAGAGGCTTGTTCACTAAATATTTCAAAGCGGAATGGTCAGTGAAAAACTTGAATGGGCCTCCTAGTAAATAGTTTATGAATTTTTGGAGTGAATATACCATCACAAGTGCCTCCCTCTCAGTTGTAGTATAGTTCTTTTCTACTGTGGACAATTTTCTACTGGTAAAATAAATTAGGTGGTTGAGGTTGCCTTCCCCCGACTGAGCCAGAACAACACCCAGAGCAATGCTTGATGCATAAATGTGGACATGGAACTGTTTGTTCCAGTCGGGGTAGACCAAGATCAATGTAATTACTAGTTTTTCTTTCAGTATGTTGAGTGCACCCTCACATTCTTTTGACCACATGAATCATCCAACATTCCTCAATATCTTTTCCATCAATGTAGTAATCAAGGCGTAGTTGCGGATAAACCTCCTATAGTACCCGGTATGTCCCAAGGTGGGTCTGAGCTATTTCACACTTGCGAGTGGGTCCATTTTCATTATCGCTGCAACTTTTGAAAGATCTACACATACTCCTTCTTTGCACACTATGTGGCCCAAAATTGTGCCAAAAGGGACTGCAAATATGCAATAATTCTTCATATTTAGTGACATCTGTAGCTGTATACATCAATCGAACGTGATTTTGAGCATACTGGAGTGTTTCTTCATCATACTATAGACTATCCAGTCATCCATATAGACTTCTAGGAACATGTGGACGTAATCTCTAAATGCAGAAATCACAATTCTTGATAACATTGGAGATGCATTACTAAGACCGAATGGCATAACATGGTAGGAATAGGATCCCCATTTCATGGTAAATGTAGTTTTCTTCTTATCCTCTTCTGCGATCCTAACTTGGTGATAACTAAAGAATCCATTCGTAAAAGAGTAGGCTTCATTCCCCGCTACATTATCTAGAACTTCATCACTGAATGGTGTAGGAAAATGATCATGCACACAAGCGTTTTTCATATTGCGGTAGTCCACATAGACCCTTATCTCTATAACGTATTTATTTTTTCATATCACAATTAGACTTACCCACTCTGCCTCATCCACCAGAAATATAAGCCCTACTTCTAGCATCTTGTCTATTTTTTTTCACTTTCTCCTTAACCCTCAGGTTTAGTGGGTATGGTCGATGCTTTACTGGCTTTGCATATGGTTTTAGCATGATTTTCATCTCCCCTATATCTCCCTTGATCCCCTTCAGTTTTGCGACTAATGAAGGGAACAAGTCTTCATATTCTCTTAGGAGGTTGAAAATTTCCTTTGTAGTCTGCTTATCCTAAAAATCTCCAATTGAGGCTAACTTGGGTTTGTCATCGGTCCTGATGTTATGTTTCTGCAACTTCAATGGGAGTAAATTTGGATCATCATTGATAGGTCCATCCTTGATATCCCTTTCCTCTTCAGTTTCAAGGAAAGACATGTCGTAATTCCTCTAGATCATCTTTATCTAGGTCTTTGTCCACCTTCCCACATGCTATTGCTTCATGATATCTGGACTCGTAGATATGTTGTAAAGTATAATGATCTATGCACCCCTCCATTAGATGACTCGAGGTGAGAAGAATCCACTTGACAGCCTGCAACACCTCAACCAGCCTCTTTTTGCGTCTAAAAATCAAAAGCTACTGACAAACTAATCAACCAAACTATCCCATTCTCCAGTATGTTTCCTTATTTCTTCTTGTACATACCAAGATTTTGGAAAGCTTCTCAGGGTGTGTACAAAACCATGCACCCATAAATCCTTTGGAACTCCTTCCCAATTCCATCTCTCCTTACAATTTTGCAAATGTTGTTGAGGGTTAGAGTCCCCCCCTGTATCTAATGAAATCTTAAGTGTACTCCCCCACTTGTCTGAATCTTACTTACATGGCTATTTTTATATTCTCCCATTCTCGGAGTTAGTTGCGGTGAACTCCCCACCATATTGGTAGTGTCACTTGTAATGCAACATTTAGTAGAGGTACTTTATGTTCTTCAATAATTGTTGCATCAATCTTATTGATAAGTGAATTTACTGAATCTATACCATTAAAGATAGGGAAATCTCATACATCGATGCATTTCCAATTGATCCAACATTTTATGGTGCAACATCTAGTGTTTATTTCATATCCACCCCACTTCCAATTATCCCCATTTCCATTGGCAGGGGTGGGTCCCTATCACCTTCTGGACCCACTTTGGTTGCGGCCATCTTTTCCCTTCCCACTGAACTTCCTTCCATACTTTCTCCCTCTTCCAAATCTCTTAACACCACTCCTGCTTGGTGCAATTCCTTTTGTCGCCTTTTAATCGCCTGCATGGCCCTTAGCCATTTCTACACCATATGTGCTCTCCTTTGCGCTCTTAGATCCCTAGCCTTTCAAAAGTCATCTTCATCCATCCTCATGACATTCTCATAGTTCCCCGCTTAGTAGAATCCTTCCCTTTAGGTCCTTCCCCCAGTACTAGGTGTTTACACTGTCATGCTTGGGTTCTGGAACACCAACAAGCCCTCTTCCACCATTAAAACCTTAATCCACAGGGTAACCTCTTTCTGTAGCTTCCCTTGCAACCCCGATCAGAACACGACTTCAGCTTTCATTAGTGTTTTAGTGTTCATTGGTTTCTCTATAATCTTAGGCTTTCATTGGTAGCTCGCAGTGTCAATCCATTTAGATATCTCAAATCTACTTACTAAGTGTGACCTATTTTTGTTATCAACAATAACATTCCTCCATGAATGTCAATAAAGAGGGATAATATTGGCATTGATTGTTCTAGGTATTTGTTTAGAATACTTTGAAAGGCCTTGTTCATGAGAAAGTTAGTGAAAGATAAACATTGTAAACTTTTACAATATTGAACAATTTCTCCAAAATGTTCAAGTAGAGTTTTCTTAACACATGATCTAATTTGTTGGGATCAATAATATACATTATAAACAAGTGAGAAGAGAGAAATTTAGTTTCTTGCAAAAATAACCAAAGTTTCATTTGGCATTTGACAAAGAAGTTAGTACATAGGTGAGGCTAGGCCAACCCCTTAAAAATAATGATAAGGCCTTACTCTTTTGTAGTTCCCTGACCAGAAGGGTCTAATTGAAAAACACATATTCCCTTTAAAGATTTGTAGGTTGAGGCAATCGCTTCAAGCACTCGAACTTCAAGATAATCTAATATTTGTATTTTTTTACAATAATAAATCCATTATCCACACTCCTCATCATAGATTTTGGCAGAGGGAGAATTCGTGATTGATTCCAACCTTGTAAATTAAAAACCTTGCCTACTCATTAGTTAGACTCTCCACCACTAGTTGAAGAGGTATACGTGCCCTGAATCAAGGATGATATCTTAACACGAGTTATCGACACTTCAACATAGTTCCCATGGATCTCATGGAAAAAATATGGAGAGACTCTTTGAATCTTAGAAATTTTTTTCTCATAATCTACTTAATCTATGGGTAGTAGGGATTCAATTTTTTCCATTTACTGGGAAATCTCACCCAAAAAGTCAACCATTGAAGAATCAATCCTATGCTAAATCTCACCTACCTTCTCATTTTTAAGATCTTTGTGAGCTTTCACCTATGACCCTTAAAGTTAGTTCCCTTTAGCACCTTCAATGGTGGAATAGAAGGCGTTGCAATAGGAGGAAAACTCCATTCCCCTTTACCTTTGTCAAGACCTTTAGAGACACCTGTAATCTATACCCCTCCTCTGACTCAACATGATTTTTTTTTCCACTTCTTTTACAAACCCTCCCTTCAAGGGAATCCTCATAGGAAGAGCTTGTGGTTGAAATATTATGAAAAAAAATGGGGCACACTATCTCTTTACAAGGTTTCAAGGGATGGGTATTGGAAAATAACTGTCTTATCCTCTATAACCCTTAAGACCTTCTCAACACATAAGTGAAACAACAAATTGATAACTGGACCGAAAGATAGATCTCAACGTTCAAGGCCAAACTCAAATAGAAAGAATCACACCATGGATTAAGCATTGGAATTAGGTTTTGGTAGAATAAAGGACTTCCTTTCAAGACAATGACCTTGCTTTTAGCATTCTCAAATGGAAGGTTTAAAACCCACATTAAAAAGGGGATATTTTAACCTTAGCCTTTGCAACCTTTTCCCAAGATGAATCTATTTAATGGACTATCCTGGATATGTTAGATCTTGGATTTATAGAGTACCGAGACATTGCTTTTGAGGCCAACTCCCTAGATCCAACTAAAATTTAGTCCTATTGAATAGAAAACTTGAAAAAACATGCTAATAGGAGACATTTTTCCTTCCTTTTGATTTATTTACAACAAACTTTAGTGCCTCTCCTTTCTTATCTTCCTCTTCCATTCCCCAACAAAAAATCATTAATCTTATATCATAAACACTCTATATAGGTAAGCATTGGAATCATTTTCCTCAACTCATGGGGTACCTTTACACCTCAACCCATGCAAGTGGACCTAAGTCCATGGTACAACCCATCACACTCTAAGATGGTTCTAATTGTCTCTTCAAAACTAGGGCATAACACACCTTACAATGTGAAATGGTTAAGCCATCTGAAACTCATGCGCTTTTTGCCTTCATGGAACATATTCTAGCTAGTGTTAATCAAACACAATGCACTAACACCACTAACACACACCAAAAGTCCAAGATAACCATAAGATGTGGCCCACACCCAAGCACTTAGACTACACCTCCACAAAATGCACCTTCAACTTTGGATGCCCAAAAAAATACTATTCTAATCCAATATGGCCTATTTGTTAGATTTGTGTAATTCAATCTTTATCAAATCCTTGCACCTCCTTAACACCCCATGAGAAATATACTCCAATGGTCACCTTCCAAGTTCCAATACCTCCTTCTACAACATGAAAAAACCACCTATATATGTTGCAACAACCTTGCCAACCTCTTTAGTGGGTTGCACATATATTTCACATTTCTTCTTCATTTTGCAAAGTGGTAGTGCAAGGAGAGGCTATCAACTTCGATCAAAGAATGTTCACTTAGTATCACTGCCAAGTTGCCTTTCTGCAACTTGTCAAATGTCTTAAGTTAGCTTCACAACTTCTCATGGTGCATAACTTGCTTTTCTACACCTCTAAGTGAGACCACAACCCCCCAACCCCTCTAACTATTCCATCTCTTCAACCCTTGTTAGAGTCTTCTTGGACATGCACCCATGCCTCGAGTAGAACATAACACTAGCATCCCAAATGTGCATGCTCGTTCCATATTTTAATGCCTCGCGGAAACCACATCATCACACTATTGAAAATGAAATGTTTACATCTTAAGGCAAAGCACCTACTTTGCTTATGAAAACCTAAACTATGTGAGTGACTCGGAGAGGACTCCATTTTATCAAGATAAAAACATAGGGTCTTACAAACCCATTCACACAATAATTTGAATATATTTAACCTAGGGTACATACCCTACTCCTTCCAAATTTGTCATATGACTTTTAAGAAACTAACACTTGTTTTTAATTATTAAATCGACTTACTATATACTCTCTTTTGTTTGCACCCACTTAATATGCAAAAACACTTAAATATTTTCAATACAAGCAAGTTAAGAGTACATGTTTCCTTTTGACAAGTCTCACATTCAAATTCCAAACTTGCATAAAAACAATAATCTTAAAATTAAATTATTATTATTATTATGATAAATACGCCAAGTTTCTGAAATACAACTAAAAACATACTATCCAAAAGAAAATAAAATAATGTATAATGTATTTAAGTGAAAATAATATAATGTATTTATAAAATAATATAATATATTTATAAAATAAAATAATGTAATTATTGTTTTTTCAGGAGGGAATTTTTTAGCATATTTGAAAATCCCTCCTAGCCCCATTTTTGTTGAAGTTCTAGAACAGGTAGTATATGTTCACTTTTCACAAGGTGGGAGAGAAAAAAGGATTTAAGAGTGTTGTGAATTAGGGTTATTTAACCCCACCAACTGATCTTTACTCCATTGACTGGGCCAAGGTATGTTTCATTTTCAATTTCATTGCATTTTGAGTGTTCCATACAGAGAGGAGATTCACTGCATTTTCAGTTTTCCATACATAAAGGAAAAGAGTACACACATCAGCGCTGTTGTTCAAAATCAACTGTTTTTTTGCTTCACACTTGTATGTTTAGGCTTTAAACCCCATGCTGTAACTTACTGTTTGCATGAGGGCGTTGGCATTTGATGAGTTTGAGAAACCATTTATCATAATAAAGGAGCAAGTGCAGAAAACCCTAATGATCTAAGTGCAGAGCCTTGACAGTGATGTTACCTGTTCCATTTATTCATTCTCTATTTTTAGATCAGTGAAAAACCTTAAATTATGAAAATAAGTAGGACTCTTATTGTTTGATGGGCCATTGCTAAGCTTTTTGTATTTAACTGATGGGTGTACTGATTAGGTCTCCCATATAACTGTATTGGATTAGAGTATCTACGTGAAAGGCATTCATAAGTGACAACAAATTCTGCGTTAGGTTCTTTAAATTAACAAATTCTGCTTAGGTACTGCAAATTATTCATGTAATGGGAAGTACTGATACAATGCAAACTCCAGGACCGATGGTTTTCTGGCTTCTGTTGGCCATTCTTGGAGTCATAATTCGTAAGTAGTCATTCATGTATATATTTTCTTTCGTTTGATGGGCCATTGCTACGCTTTTTGTATTTAACTGATGGGTGTACTCAGGTCTCCCATATAACTGTATTGGATTAGAGTATCTACGTGAAAGGCATTCATACGAGGAAAGTGTAGAAGCAGTCGGACATTTGGTCTAAGATGGATTCGCTTTCATTACCAACACCATTCTATCGCAGTTTTTCGCTAATCTCGATTCAATGTCCTTCAGCCAGTCCTTGTCGACGGTAATGACATCAAACCTGCCAGTAGTAAAAACTTGCATTAAGAAATTGTTTGAAACTCCACTCAGTAATCCGAGTTTTTGAAATTTATTTTCACCGGGCTCTACCTTCAACACAAATCAACGTGGAGGCTTCTTTTTTCTAAAGACTTATTAGAATGTATAGAAGGCATGCCTCCGCACACAGTCATAACTCATAACCTTTGGTCTAAAGGGAAGCATTTGGGAAGCATTGTATCAGTTGGATTAGAGTATCTACGTGAAAGACATTCATACGTGACAACATTCATAGAGTATCTACATGAAAGGCATTCATACCTAACAACAAATTCTGCGTTTGGTTCTTTAAATTAACAAATTCTGCTTTGGGTACTGCAAATTATTCATGTAATGGGAAGTACTGATACAATGCAAACTCCAGGACTGACGATTTTCTGGCTTCTGTTGGCCATTCTTGGAGTCATAATTCATGCCTGTAAGTAGTCATTCATGTATATATTTTCTTTTAATATCACTTTGGTTTCGCTTATTTTCATAAGTTGCGTACTGAAGCAATTTCAAGGGATACAATAATGTTTTTTCCTTGCTTATGGGCTTTTTGACAGCCATTGATTTTGTTTCTTGGGATAAATCCTCTGTCAGAAGAAATTTGGACGAAAATTCCATGGGTTCTTTATCTTTTTCTTGTTGGTAGTAACATTCCATGGGTTGGGTTCCTTATGGTACTGACATTTTTTCCACATGAAAGAAATCTATTTTTTAGTAGGAGGATTAGAGTGAAGTTATTACTACAGATCACCCACCCTTGTAATCATTTCAGAATTCACAAATCTGGAAGCCAATACAACAATATTCATAAGCACAAAGCCATTACAAACATATTTATCAAGGCATTATAGCTCATCATACCATTAGCTAAAATTTGAATCTAAATGAGAAAAATAATAATTATTTAGCCAAACAACCCTAATAAATAATCTATTAGTACTAATATATATCTACTTATGGTTATCTTACCTTTTCCAGTTGGTATTAGCATATATTTGCCTAATATGGGGTTTCCCTTATTTCAACCAATAGTCTATACAAGTAAATCTCAATGGTTTTCCAATGTTTTGTCTTTGAATGCCCCTACTTTGTTGATCAGGTTTCCCTTGAAAAAATTTTGCACAGGTAAGTCTACCTAGTAAAATACCGTGATTTTACATTGTAAATTGTCTGGCTACCATTTGGATCTCGTTCTTGGAAGGCAGTGGGGATTATCTGCGCTAGATTTGTTGAGATTGTTGTGCCAGGGTGTTTTAAGATACTTTTGGAAAAATGAAATAATGTGTTTATTTAATTTGAAAAAAAAAACTACATGTTTCTTGTGATATTCATTGTGCTTCCTTTTTCTGAAAATTTGATGGATTGAGCTCACATTTGCCCCATAGTATTTTGATTGTTTTCAACCATTCCAATGAAATTCCAGGGCTTTTTATGCCTTATACTATCATTCCTATGTATTTGATTATATACAGATCCTGCATGATTTTCACTAGTTTTTCAATGTTTTATCTTTTTCTTTTTGTCATTGTTGCACAGATGCAGAGGATTACACCATCGGTGTCGCTTATGGGTAGTTTGGTGACAACCTGCCCTCCGTACAAGAATCTATTGACTTGATCCAGAGATTGAAGGTTGGCAGGGTTAAAATCTACAGTACCAATCCAGTCATCCTCAAGGCGCTCTCTAACACCGGTATTAAGGTCTCTGTGATGGTTAGGAATGAAGATATTGCCAGTCTCTCGGCCAACCAGTCAGTTGCAGACAAATGGGTCAATGATAATATTGTTCCCTTCTTGATAATATGATAATATGGGTCAATGATAATGGCTTTCGCTTGGACTCTTTGGCTCTACTTGAACTGAGAAAATCACGATGATACCATGATGGGATAGAGGAAATCCCAGAAAATATCCTTGTCATTACCTTCTACAAGCCATTGAAGTTTACTGGCAGTCCTAATGGTGTTGGTAAAACAACAAAAATTGAATGGTAAAACAACAAAAACTGAATTCTTAAACCATGCTTTCCCTTGAGAGCCGCCTCCAAGCTTTGTACGCTCAAAGGTACGGGTCTATAGGATGTCTGTACCAGGTGAGATGGAGCTACCCATGACTAAGTTTTGTTCCTGAGGGTTGATAGAATATGGATATATGTTGTTGATCCAGTTTGTGAATTCATTTCTTAACTTCTCGTCTGTTATTTCGGTAAGCATTTTCTGGTCTTTTTTTGAGTGTTTGGGGGTCTTGCTCTTTCATGTTTTTGGTTTATTATGGCTTGCTCTATAGGAAATATGACATTCTTGGGCATGCATAGTATGTCTATATTTGCCATATATATGTACATCTTCCAATGCATGTTTGGAAATTATGTGATAACTCTTTGAATATAGAGTTGCAATGCCCATTACCTTTGCCTTCGGTTTTTTATATCTGTGGTGCTCAAAGCAAATCGGAGTAGAGGAGATTGCATAAAACCATGCCCTTAGGATTGCAAATTGTCATGAATTAGTATTTATTGTTCCACACAGCTGATGCTACAACTCCCTTCAACTTGACCATGGATAATGATCACTCTCACCTCCCTACACCTGTTCCAAAGATAAAACAAAAATTCAAAAGCAGTTCTGTATAATAATGGTGCTAGAGCTAATCGATATTTAAGTAATGCACTCTTGAATTCTCAGATTTGCAGATAAACTAGTTCCAGGGAAAATACACAGATTTGTTTGATACAAGATCATTCCACCAAGACACACTCCACACCATGTTCTAAAACCTTTTCTGATCTATAGATAATTACATGTGATATTATTTACCATTAGTTTAGCTTATTCAATTTTCATCAAGTAATTATACATAAGAAATTTAACCAATACTATTATAGTTATAGTCTAGAAGAGATTTTACTTGAAACATAGGAACTAGTATATGGAAACAAAGGCAAATTTGGATGTAGCTGCTCCTTATGATAACACAGGTACAACTCTTTTTCTTCCTGATTTGTCCTAGTGATTTGGATTTTCTAGCCAAATTTTGGTATTTACTTGTACATTTCTTGCTCAAATTTATACATAAACACTATGTTATGTGGTGATTTATTTTGTTTTGGAAAGCCACTGTGGACACAGCTTCTGCTTAGATGTAAACTAGGATATTTGGGAAATCGAAGGGATTTTGGCAAATTCTTATTGAGAGTTCTTGGAAAGAGGCATGTGATGGACTTGGTGTTTCTTTACTCCTGATATCAAATCCTGCTATATAGGTACTGTTGTCGCGCAGATTGACACAACAACGCTCAGATCGGGCGCTGTCACTCTGATCCCCGATCCCTCCGTTTAAGCATGTCTCCCACGGCTAAGGGGGGTAGACCCTGTGAGATGATGAAGACCAACTGTGGACCAGCTGGTTGGGAGACACGATATGATAAGCATTAGATGGATTTAGAAGTTAAAAAGACCAGTGCCTTGTGGACTAAATATTTAATAGTCAAAATTGTCAGATGCTGCAACAATATAAACCATGTAGAGCAAGCATTTATCATGAAAGCTAGAACGACGCAAGATATCAATTGAAACAACGACGCTCTTAAAATGGGCAAAGCTCAATAACGGTATCCAGTAATTAAGAAAATTTTGATCAAAGCTTTAAACAACCACGCAAATGCAACAAATATTCATGATAAACATTTATTCCACATGATAATTTCCCGAAAAATAACTGGATCTGACAAAGAAAATTTCCACAATATTTTATACCTTTTCAATTTTTTTTTTTTTTTGGTTCTATAGAAAAAACTAATTTTTTTTTTTTAATTTCTTTTATAAAAAAAATGAAAATTAAAAAAATCCTAAGTTTATAAAACTCTAAAATTAAAATCTAATTAAAACAAAAACGAAATCTAACTAAAACTTATATTAAATCTAAAACATCAAAGTCTATTTAAATCATAAGTTAAAACTATGAAAACGTTAAGGCTATAGCTAAAAGAAAAATTTTAAAAAATATATAAAATCTAATTCTAAACCTAAGTCAAAACTTAAAAATAAAATAAAAAAATGAAATTTAAACTAAAATTTAATTCCTAAATTAAAATCTAAGTTAAAACCTATTCTAAAGTCAAAAATTAAACTAAATCAAACATTTTAATCCCAAACGAAAACCCCTTTTTTATGCCTTTTTAAAATCTTTTTATTTTATTTATATTTTTTATTGTTATATTTTTTTATTTTATAAAGAAAACTATTAAAATTTAAATCTAAATTAAACTTAAAAAAAATGAAATCTAAACCAAAAAAAATCGATTTTGATTTTTTTTTTTTTTATAAACCTTAAACAAAATAAAAAAAAAAAAAAATGGTTCACGCTAAACCTGAACATGAAAACATGACAATCAAAACGCAGAAAATAGATATCGAATTTACCTGCCTTACGCTTTAGATTACCTGGCCCGTATCGTTTGATTTCTTTGTACATTTGCAGGTGCGATTTAGACGGCGGACAGAGAGCGTATATTAGATTTTCAACGATTGCATAAGAAACGAATACGTCAAACCCTGGCCCGATGGTGAAGTCGACAGACAAATCGCAGTCATTGAGGATCTCTAACCTGTCTGTGGATACCCTTGACGGAGGCGTTTTGGGAGCTGAGAATGTCGAGCTATTGGTCGCATGCAATCACTGAAATCGTAACCCTGAGAAAACCAATGACTGAATACGCAAAAGAAACGGACGGAGATGGATAGAAAGGCCTGCGGGTCGATTTTGAAGCGCTGGTTTCTTCCCATGTTTCTGAGAGCCCGTTAACGCGTGCACACAAAATGTATCTGCGTCCTCATGCAAATTCTAACGACTGAGCATTATGTTTATAATGCAGGATGACCCGCATATATTTATCATAAAAACGTGCTCTTTTGTATCGGCAGGCAAAGGGAAGTTGCAGGTGGAAAAAGCACAATCCTTTGCAAAAATTTTAATATCTCCTTTCAGGTTGAAGTTACAGGTAAAGGAAGGCGTGCTGGCAGGCTAGGCATTTGCTGAGGTAGGAGTGGCTCACGTGAAAACGCCCACGTGTGTAATACCCGACGCAGAGAAAACGAAATTTTGAATTGGGTCTAACGCCCACACGCAAAATGCTCACGCTGCAAATATGCACTTATGAAAACACATTAACGCCAATTTATTCAACTTGACCTCAGCTTGATGGCGGACGGGAATGTACAAAGTCGTTGTGGAGTGTCGTTAACAACTTAAAGACTGATCACAACACTTTCCGTCTTTCTCACTCATAAACCCCTGAAAAGAAACCCTGTACCTACAATTTCAAGAAAAACAAAAACCCTAATTTTAAATCTGTGCGTAAAGAAAAATTTTTTGAAACCCTAGATCAGCTTAATTAGTTTACATATTTTTGGCCCCTTAACAGCCAGATTCAGCAATAAGCACAGCAATATTTTAAAGAATAAAAATTTAAGGTTTTCACTGTGAAGAACTTCAAAAAATCTCTCATGCAAATCAGAAAAATAAACTGAATGATAGACCCAGGATCAAATCCAACTGGGCTCAGCAAAAATGCTTGCGGGAGTTGGCTGGTTCAGCCGAGAACTTCCCCAAAAGCCCACCAATCTTCTTCAGTAAGGGTTCTCTGCACACCTCAAAACAACCATCAGTAAAGAGGGCAAAAATGCTGCTAGATCTCAAAAAGTAATGGAGATACTTGCCATTACTTCAGAAACCCTAACAGCACTCAAACCCTAGCAAGTGAACAAGATACCTGTGCTCACAATACTCTACAATAAGCTATTATTAATGGCTAAAAATAAAATATGCAGAAAATTAAACAATCTCACAGCATTTCCAGAGAGTAACACTAGCAAGATTTGGACCCCCAAAGTCTTCTTTTATTAACCAGAAAACAGATTACAAGAGAGCTTCTTCAGTACCAGACTCACAGATCCCATGATCTAAAATGACCCCTAGCACCCTACTTAAAGGAAATGATCCCAACGGCTAGTTCGAGTGATCCATGTCAAAATGATCTCGACCGTCGATGAGGATCAAGACATCTCTTAATCTCATCCGTCGATTTATTAAAAAATGAAATTTTGCATGCATTCACTTAAAATATTATTATTTTATTATTTAGGGTTTTTGCTCTATTTTTTAATTATTTGGTTTTTTTTTTCATTTTTTTAATTTTTTAATTTTTAATTTTTTAATTTTTATTTATTTTATTGTTTTATTATTTTTATTTATTTTTTAATTTTTTAATTCATTTTAAAATGGATCCTCGAACTTAGCCTTTGGAAAAATCTCCTAGGACCTAGGACTTAGGACTCATGAGGGGATTTAAAACATTTTTCAACCCTCAAGACACATTACATCATGACTTTTACAATTTACATCTTAAGGGGACAAACCCACTTAAAACAGACCCTCACAAAACACCCAGTTTCTGTGACACAACTATAATCTAGCAGATTAACACACTAGGATTCTCCTAAAGTTCTAATGACAAAATCCATCCCGGCTTTGGGGTCAGGTTGAAGGAAAACTCTGCCGATCATGGATCGGTGAGACGAAAAACCTTCCGGGACGTAGATTACCACTAGAAAGTTAGGTCCACCTAGTCAATTTACATACACGACTCACATC
The DNA here is from genome assembly GCA_031772625.1 of Pinus tabuliformis. Taxonomy (NCBI): domain Eukaryota; kingdom Viridiplantae; phylum Streptophyta; class Pinopsida; order Pinales; family Pinaceae; genus Pinus; species Pinus tabuliformis. Next base: position 850,711,822 of record CM062811.1, read on the forward strand.
TGCTAAGATCATTTACAATTCATACATGCAGACTGGGTTTACATTTAAAATGATCAAGCTGCTGATGATGGCAGGATGGCACGAACACGTCGATCAGGTGCTACCCCTTTTTGCCAAGAAAAGGGGGGGTGTACTGCATGGGTAGTTGACCGGTAGTGGTCAACATCTGGCTCTACTTGGGGACACATTGCCGCTCTGTAGGAATGTGAGAATCTAGAATCTGCATCCACGCAACACACAATAAAATATAAGTAGCGTCCATCCCAAAAATCATCATATAACATTAAGCACAGGAAAGATATAAGCTCTTCATTTATTAACTAATCTAGAAAAGCAAATCTAATCCTAAAATCGAAATGAAAATGCTGAAATGACAAGTAGGGTTAGAAATACAATACAAAGGATGCCCCATGGCATCAGATGTGTTCAATATAGTGTATACTGAGCATTTGCCTGCTTTCAGGCAAATCTGTCGGCTGCTTGTCGGATGTGCCATGTCCAATTTTGCATATGGTAGGACTTTTTCCTATCCGAAAATCAAGCTGCTCGCGGCCGTCTGATGCGTCAAATCTTCGTCTCATTCTCTTTCTCTGGCGCTTTTTCTTTGTGGCTGGTTGAATTACTGATGACATGGAACTTTCTGTTTCAAAACTATCAGATGAAGTATGTAAGATATGCATGCCATGTCTTTCTTTATCTTGCATCTGATCTTTATCGTTTTTAGGTTTATCTGGATCACCTTCAATTAACCATCTTTCAATCGAATCAATGACCTCCTCATAATAAGATGGAACTTGTTGCGACAAATGAGAAGGCTCCTGATATGTTGATGTCCCCTGGTTTCTCTTGTCCTCTGACCATTGTTGAAACTTTTGAACCTGTATTTTAATGGCATCCATTTGACTAGAGTGTTCAACCTTTATAGCACTGATTTTCCTGGCATGATGTTCTTCCATATCTTTTATTACTTTATCGTTCTTTTCCTTTATGTCCATCAAGCAATGTTGCATGGAGTTTATTTCTTCTTTGTGATTTGCTTGCATGGTGGCCAACTAATTATTATGATCAAACGTCATGATAGTCATTTTTTCATCCATAGTTAATAACTTGTTTTGCATAGAATCAATTTCCCTATCATGATCCGCTTTCATGGTTGCCATATTTTCCTCTAAGTTTGACATTTTGCTTTGCATGAAACTAACTTCTGTGTCATATTTAGTCTTCATGGCCTCAATTTCTTTAGCATGCTGATTTTGCATGATCTCCATCTCCCTATTACGTTTTTCAAGGTGGGTGCATAAAGTTTTCACATCATTGACATAATTAGTTTGATTGCTTTCCATATTTTTCACCAGCATCATTAGATCTTGTATAATTTGCTTTTGCTCTTCCTTTTCGTTGTCGTTTATCCCTGATTTTCCACTATCATGAACTTGGTCTGCGATAGTTCCGGTGGATGACACATTCTGATCTTGAAAACTTTCTTCAACAGCTGGATCTTTTATAAGATTACTTTCTTTCTTTTGCACAATTTTAGGGGCAGAAGGCACGCTGTTTGGATAACCATATCTATCTTTAAAAGCATTGACAATGTCTTGTAAAGAAGTGAAAGAATCCTTAGGAAAATTGTTAAACCAATTCAAAGCATCATCTTCTAAAGAAAGGACAAATAGACGCATTTTGATATCTTCATGATTAAACTGAGGGGGTCTACAATATATGATCATTATGCGAGTAAACAAGCCTAGATGCCTTCTAACAGCGATTGAATCACCACCCGAGAAAATAGGTAATTTAGAAATGGCCTCTTTCGGAAAATCATGGAGACCTTCAGTAAAACGACATGGTTTAAATGAATAATCCATGATGAATGATAAGGGATTAAAAGGATGATAGAATGAGACCTCTGCTTAAGAAAGTCAATATATGAAAGCAGTGGAGTCGCCACTTGAACAATGAATCTGATTCTAAGATCCAGAAAACAAACAACAAGCAGATATAAAGAAGGGCTCTTGTCTGGGAAAAATGAGAAAATGGAGTCGCCACCCAAACAAGAAACACACGGAAGAGATGTTGATGATATGACGAAAAGTAAGGCAATAAAAGATCCAAATGATAACTCCAAAAGGTCGAATCTGCCAGCTCAAATGAGAGATGAGAAAGATGAGAAGATGAATGTCGATGAAACTCCAGGAACAGAAAACTCTGTCCCCGGCAACGGCGCCAAAAAAAATGTTGGCGTTGCCGGCTCAAACGAATGATAGAAATATGAGAAGATGAATGTCGATGAAACTCCAGGAACAGAAAAACTCTGTCCCCGGCAACGGCACCAAAAAATGTTGTCGCACAGATTGACACGACAACGCTTAGATCGGAGGCTGTCACTCTGATCCCCGATCCCTCCGTTTAAGCCTGTCTCCCACGACTAAGGGGGGTAGACCCTGTGAGATGATGAAGACTAACTGTGGACCAGCTGGTTGGGAGACACGATATGATAAGCACTAGATGGATTTAGAAGTTAAAAAAACCAGTGCCTTGTGGAGTAAATATTTAGTAGTCAAAATTGTCAGATGCTGCAACAATATAAACCATGCAGAGCAAGCATTTATCATGAAAGCTAGAACGACGCAAGATATCAATTGAAACAACGACGCTCTTAAAATGGGCAAAGCTCAATAACGGTATCCAGTAATTAAGAAAATTTTGATCAAAGCTTTAAACAACCACGCAAATGCAACAAATATTCATGATAAACATTTATTCCACATGATAATTTCCCGAAAAATAACTGGATCTGACAAAGAAAATTTCCACAATATTTTATACCTTTTCAATTTTTATTTTTTATTTTTTGGTTCTATAGAAAAAACTAAAAAAAAAAAATTTAAATTTTTTTTTTTAATTTTTTTTTATAAAAAGAATGAAAATTAAAAAAATCCTAAGTTTATAAAACTCTAAAATTAAAATCTAATTAAAACAAAAACGAAATCTAACTAAAACTTATATTAAATCTAAAACATCAGAGTCTATTTAAATCATAAGTTAAAACTATGAAAACGTTAAGACTATAGCTAAAAGCAAAATTAAAAAAAAAAAATCTAAAATCTAATTCTAAACCTAAGTCAAAACTTAAAAATAAAATAAAAAAATGAAATTTAAACTAAAATTTAATTCCTAAATTAAAATCTAAGTTAAAACCTATTCTAAAGTCAAAAATTAAACTAAATCAAACATTTTAATCCCAAACGAAAACCCCTTTTTTATGCCTTTTTAAAATCTTTTTATTTTATTTATATTTTTTATTGTTATATTTTTTTTATTTTATAAAGAAAACTATTAAAATTTAAATCTAAATTAAACTAAAAAAAAAAATGAAATCTAAACTGGAAAACAAAAAAATCGATTTTGATTTTTTTTTTTTTATAAACCTTAAACAAAATTAAAAAAAAAAAAAAATGGTTCACGCTAAACCTGAACATGAAAACATGACATAATCAAAACGCAGAAAATAGATATCGAATTTACCTGCCTTACGCTTCGGATTACCTGGCCCGTATCGTTTGATTTCTTTGTGCATTTGCAGGTGCGATTTAGACGGCGGACAGAGCAGCGTATATTAGATTTTCAACGATTGCATAAGAAACGAATACGTCAAACCCTGGCCCGATGGTGAAGTCGACAGACAGATCGCAGTCATTGAGGATCTCTAACCTGTCTGCGGATACCCTTGACGGCGGCGTTTTGGGAGCTGAGAATGTCGAGCTATTGGTCGCATGCAATCACTGAAATCGTAACCCTGAGAAAACCGATGACTGAATACGCAAAAGAAACGGACGGAGATGGATAGAAAGGCCTGCGGGTCGATTTTGAAGCGCTGGTTTCTTCCCCTGTTTCCGAGAGCCCGTTAACGCGTGCACACAAAATGTATCTGCGTCCTCATGCAAATTCTAACGACTGAGCATTATGTTTATAATGCAGGATGACCCGCATATATTTACTAGAAAAACGTGCTCTTTTGTATCGGCAGGCAAAGGGAAGTTGCAGGTGGAAAAAGCACAATCCTTTGCAAAAATTTTAATATCTCCTTTCAGGTTGAAGTTGCAGGTAAAGGAAGGCGTGCTGGCAGGCTAGGCGTTTGCTGAGGCAGGAACGGCTCACGTGAAAACGCCCACATGTATAATACTCGACGCAGAGAAAATGAAATTTTGAATTGGGTCTAACGCCCACACGCAAAATGCTCACGCTGCAAATATGCACTTATGAAAACACATTAACGCCAGTTTATTCAACTTGACCTCAGCTTGATGGCAAACGGGAATGTACAAAGTCGCTGTGGAGAGTCGTCAACAGCTTAAAGACTGATCACAACACTTTCCGTCTTTCTCACTCATAAACCCCTGAAAAGAAACCCTGTACCTACAATTTCAAGAAAAACAAAAACCCTAATTTTAAATCTATGCGTAAAGCAAAAATTTTTGAAACCCTAGATTAGCTTAATTAATTTACAGATTTTTGGCCCCTTAACAGCCAGATTCAGCAATAAGCACAGCAATATTTTAAAGAATAAAAATTTAAGGTTTTCACTGTGAAGAACTTCAAAAAATCTCTCATGCAAATCAGAAAAATAAACTGAATGATAAACCCAGGATCAAATCCAACTAGGCTCAGCAAAAAATGCTTGCGGGAGTTGGCTGGTTCAGCCGAGAACTTCCCCAAATGCCCACCAATCTTCTTCAGTAAGGGTTCTCTGCACACCTCAAAACAACCATCAGTAAAGAGGGAAAAAACGCTGCTAGATCTCAAAAAGTAATGGAGATACCTGCCATTACTTCAGAAACCCTAACAGCACTCAAACCCTAGCAAGTGAACAAGATACCTGTGCTCACAATACTCTACAATAAGCTATTATTAATGGCTGAAAATAAAATATGCAGAAAATTAAACAATCTCACAGCATTTCCAGAGAGTAACACCAGCAAGATTTGGACCCCAAAGTCTTCTTTTATTAACCAGAAAACAGATTACAAGAGAGCTTTTTCAATACCAGACTCACAGATCCCATGATCTGAAATGACCCCTAGCACCCTACTTAAAGGAAATGATCCCAACAGCTAGTTCGAGTGATCCATGTCGAAATGATCTCGACCGTCGATGAGGATCAAGACATCTCTTAATCTCATCCGTCGATTTATTAAAAAATGATATTTTGCATGCATTCACTTAAAATATTATTATTTTATTATTTAGGGTTTTTTCTCTCTTTTTTAATTTTTTTTTTTTGTTTTTTTTAATTTTTATTTATTTTATTGTTTTATTATTTTTATTTAATTTTTAATTTTTTAATTCATTTTAAAATGGATCCTCGAACTTAGCCTTTGGAAAAATCCCCTAGGACCTAGGACTTAGGACTCATGAGGGGATTTAAAACATTTTTCAACCCTCAAGACACATTACATCATGACTTTTACAATTTACATCTTAAGGGGACAAACCCACTTAAAACAGACCCTCACAAAACACCTAGTTTCTATGACACAACTATAATCTAGCAAATTAACACACTAGGATTCTCCTAAAGTTCTAATGACAAAATCCATGCCGGCTTTGGGGTCAGGTTGAAGGAAAACTCTGCCGATCATGGATCGGTGAGAGGAAAAACCTTCCGGGACGTAGATTACCACTAGAAAGTTAGGTCCACCTAGTCAATTTACATACATGACTCACATCTGCTAAGATCATTTACAATTCATACATGCAAACTGGGTTTACATTTAAAATGATCAAGTTGCTGATGATGGCAGGATGGCACAGACACGTCGATCAGGTGCTACCCCTTTTTGCCAAGAAAAGGGGGGGTGTACTGCATGGGTAGTTGACCGATAGTGGTCAACAGGTACTATTAACACCACACTGTCTATTCAGTTTCTGAGTTAAAACTTTCCATTTTGCATCCTTTATCCATTGTATTTTACATGTTTAGCTCTTATTGATATGTTCTATGTGTGCTAATGGTTTGTTTTATTTATTACTTGGTATGGAAAAATGCATAATTGAAACTAAACTGTGAAAAATATATAAATCCAGAAAAAACCCTTTAACTACATTTCTTCATGATCAAAGACTATGGCTTTGCTAAAATAGGCCTGCAACTTTCATAACAAAAAATCTAGAGACCCATTGTAGGTTGAACATGGCTTTAAGAATTATATAGCATCAAATCAACACCTCTGAGTAAATGCAGATGCATCATAACAAAATACAACATTTTGTTGGACATTAAGTCAATTTCCTTTCAATCTTGGGGTTTGAAACAATTTATTTTCCCATTGAGATGAATTTTCTTAAAACCATGCAGTGAATTTTGTCTTATCTATGGCAAAGATTTATAATTTTTTTTACTTAACTCTGTCTCTTTCCACGCTAGTCACTCTTTTAAGATTTCAATTTATCACTGTGCTAATATTTTTTTGATCAGTTGGTTCATATCCTTTGTTAGATTTTCTACCTTGTTTAACTCTGACAGTCTTCTCCACAGTACCAGAGTGCACTTAATTGGTAGGTACAACAGTAGTAAGGGTGTAATTTTTGCAAGTCCATAGAACAGTAATAATGATAGCAGTTTTTCATGGTTCCTATGCACATTATAGTATGAGGGAGGTGTTGTTATGTAAGAGAGTAGACAATATATTTCTATTTTTTCTACCCTCAATTAATTTCAGTTTGCATGTTGTTTAAGATTAAGAAATTCCATTTTTTCTCCAGTTCAGTTCAGTTTAGTTGAATGCTACATGCATGATCTAATATTTAGAGGGCACAAAACCCTATATAATTGCATGATAAGGTTCCAGTCTAGGTAGGGGGAACAATTCTCAAGGAAGGGGATGCATGCTTTTGTTTCTCTTCCAATTGAGATGAAATTACCTGACACACTTATCCATGCAACAAGGGTACACTAGATGATTAAACTTGGGTTGGCGTTTGACTGAGTCACCTTGAGTGCTTCATGCATGTGAACAAATACTTTGTATCTTTTCTCATCTTCCTATTCTATAAAGGAGATGTAATGAACACTTCCGTGTTGGTTAGCAAGCTTTTGGTTTTGAGGTATTGCATTGTATTTTCTTTGCTCTGCATTCAATAGAAGATAGATGTGATTGAGAGTTTAGATCTGTGTACATGCTCTTATTATTTTTCTGCAGTGTGTTTTTGTAGATTCTAGTATACCCATCAAGGGCTTTAAATTACCTAGGATCTTAGGAATATTATTTTAGTGCAAAATTTACTTACTATTGTCTGGCTTACATGGTATCAGAGCACTTTCACTGAAACTAATAGGAAGTTGTGCATGGATAGGATTGCAACTTGTTAGAGGGAGTTGTTGAAGGGTTTCAAGTGTGGGATGCTTGAGTTTCAACAAGTGAAGCAGATTATTTTGATTGTTTAAAGGTTGTGGCCCATGGGGTGTGATTTCCTAGTTGCTCCAGGGATTGGAGTGTTATTTTGTGTGTTTGCAAAAGGCAGCCTCCACCTATAAGAGGTTGCAGGTTTGATTCTTAGTTCCCGATATGTTTTCATGTTTGTTTACAGAGTTGTAATCACAAGTAGATAGGGTCTTTAGGATTGTCACATGGTGGAGGGTACTTCCAACTCTATTATAGTTCATGATGCAACATCTCTTGGAAGAGTTTGAATTGTGGTACCTCGTGGAGAAGGAGATTTTACTTTCAACAGATACCAAGGAGTTGGTTGAGCATGATTAGAAATTAGTCAAACTAGAATGAATAGTTTTTGATTTGGTGAAGAATCATCTAACCCCTTCCATTGTAGAGAAAATGATTGATAGGGAAATGCATATTACCTTGATTACATTGTATTGGAGCGAGAACATGTCTAAGATAATGCTCTTAATGAAGAAATCATCCATTACTTGCATGAGAAACACTACTGCAGTAGTTATATATCTGATAAAGATCAAGAGTTTAGAGATCAACGAGCTACACTTGATGACAAGGTAGAAGAGAATGGACTAATTTGGATTAGTTTGAATGGCATTGTTCCATCTTGGCACCATTTTGTACAATTTGTATGTGCTTGTGAGAAGCTACCCTCAATCAAAAGTTTGTGGGATGCATTTATCGAGGAGGAAATGAGATTGGAGATGGTTTCAACCAACGATGAGGATGTACCAGAGCTAGCCCTCATTGGGAGGGTGAGGAAAGGAGGAAATAAAATAGGATTTGTGAAGGGTTAGAAGAAGAAGGAAGATTCAAGCTCTTCTAACCAGCAGAAGAATAATTTGAGACATATCAAGTGCAAGAAGCATGGCCAATATGCTTCTCAGTATCTTGAGAAGTAGGGGAAGGGTAAGCAACAATAATAGTAAAATAGTTTGCAAGAATTGTAGAAGCTTCGAGTATGGATGGCCATTATGCTTCTTAGTGTTCTAAGAAGAAAGGGAAGGGTAAGAAACAACATCAATAAAAACAGTTTCCAGGAATTCCAGAAGCTTTAGGTTCATACAAGTTCATTGACAGGTGTGGTACAACCTTTTCCATGGTGTCATGCCTTTCCACCGACACTTTTTAAGGTGTTTGTGGTATGTTGAGAAGTGGAGCCTCAAGACATGACAGTAAACAAAATAGATTTTTTCAATTGTCTAGATGAGTATACCTCACCACTTCTAGTCAATGTTATCTGCCTTTAGGAAAAAGTAAACAGAGCACTCCACATGAGGTACATGATTCTATCTACATTTAGGAAAATGTAAATAGATAACTAGGTACATGATGCTATATGCCTTTAGGAAAATGTAAATAGAGCATTGCACACCAGAGCCAGGTATATTTAAATTTTACAACACTTTCACACAAAATTAACCTGCATGATTTGGACATTACCTCTTAAATGATCCTTAATAACCTACAAGCTATTTCTTAGAAGCATATATTTGGATGTGAGTAGAATTCATCTTACATATACATTTAGTGAAGGAAACAATATTACTAGGAGTCATCAAGGCCAACTATATGGTTGAAGATATATTTGTTGGCCTTGATGACTCCTAGTAATATTGATTTTGTATTGGAGTTTCTAAAATACATAAGAATTATATATGGTGTATTGGCATTTGAAAAATACATAGGATGTCACAAGTAATCCTAATAATCAAATTCCCTAATGACTAGGAGGCCTTAAAACTCCACTAGTGGTTTTTGCACTAAATGTGGGTATAATTTATTAGTAAAAGTGGGATCTTAGGGAGACTTGTGTGGAAGTTGTCTGTAAAGAGCAACCAAATTTAGAATTAAAACTTTGGCACAAGTGAATTCTAACAAAATTAAACAAGTTTCTCTTTATGCTTTTAGGGTAGCATAGGACAACCCTACAGATTGGTAATTACTGATTGTACATTCTAGTCTCATTCGCATATTTTTTTGTCATTTGTTGAACATCAATAAAATTACCTTTCTCTGCTTAATGCAAATTAAAAATGTTAAACAATTGTAGTTTGATATGAATGCTCTGAAGGAAGGTCTCCATGTTGTGGAACCTATTATGCTTTTCTCTTAAATAAGATAAATGACCACCAATGAATTCCTTCTCCAGAACTTAGTTCTCCTACAACTGCAGTCCTTCCTTTGAGAGAGTATATGTTGTCCTATTAAGTTCTCTAAACACATGAGAGGTTCTGATCATCTGGAACTGCCTAGAGAGCTATTTCATCTAAGTAGCTAAGGGAGATAAGGAAGTATCCTGAATCTGACCTTGTGCATTCATCCAATTAACATCTAGTGTTGAGTGCCCAAATACCTATAGATGACCAATATCTTCGTCAAAGGAACATGTTAATAAGGAAAATATAGCCTTCAACTTCACCAAGTTATTTTTATCTTTGTCCATGTTTTCCTCAGTTTGGAAATAGTGAGTGTCATAACAATAATGCACAAATGCATGACTACAAATCTGATGAGAGTCTTGGCAAGCATTTCTACATGTAGTAAAAAAAAATTGTGTTTCAGCAGTATTGTTTTTATGTTATCAAATTGTAGTGTTATCAAAGGACAATAGATACATGTGTTGATGATAATTATCACAATTGTAAGATATTCAACAATAAAAGTTTAAAACCATTTTTTTTTGTGGACTGTGTTCATTTAGTCTCATTTGTGTTATTGTTTTCCATCAGATGGAGTCATCTTGGTCATGCTTCTATAGTTTACCTTTATCGTAATCTTGACAAAGATGACTTATTTAAACTTTCATGCTCACATATATCTAAATTGAATAGCAAATCAACTTGTGAGTTGTAGGATGGTATAATGAATCAGTTCTCTCTCACGGAGGCCACAGAGTTATGTTAATGATAAGGTTATCATGCTTTAGTTAGCGAGCAAGTTCAATATGCCACAATGTTCAGATATGAGCCTTCCAAATAATAATAACCAAGTTTTCATAGTTACTGAAGCTTTCACCAACATCAATATACTATAATTTCATTGCAACAATGACCTTCAAGGAGGCTGAGATATTGTGTAAAATGACCATTGAGTGCCAAGTGTTGAGTAATCAAACCTTCTAGTGCTCATATTATCAATAACCTTGTTTTAGGGATACCTCCAACATAACCATAATATGTCTCTTGAGATCAATATGGTCCTTCTTTAGCTTTTCTCTTACGCAATCCCTTGGCCTTATTCTTGTAGCAAGTTAGATGATTCGATCATTCAAGCAAGGCATCATAGTGACTTGACCCTATCGCAGAAAATTTCTATCTTCAAAGCGAAATATCCTTCCAAACCAGAGGCACTAATAGAGAGAATAGGTGCTGAATAGTTCATACTAATCAATGATCATGGTGATCATGATCATAATTTGATGGAGGAATTTTAGATTCTGGGACCCTTCTGAAATATGTTTTGGTCTAAGATTTGGTACTCTTGATGGATGTCCAAGACTATAACTTCTTAGGAAAGAATCTCAGCTTCAAAAGTAATGATAGAATGAATGCAAGCCTATACTTGTTATCTAAAGTATTTGATATATCTTAGATAGATATCTCCTGCACTTGATCAATCCTCTAGAGATGAGAATAATATTTCAAACAAATATCTGTAGAGGATTGACCTTATCTCCAGGGATCATAGAAAATATCTTTCCATAAGATTACGATGATGATACGGTCTTAAGCTTGATGAGTAGGACTATTATAAAGTACAAGAACATACCTTGTTGTCTTCCAACTTTTGCCCGTGATAGTTGAATATCTTTAGGATTGGTGCCCATATTTACTGATTAGGACTTGAAGAAGGCCTTGAGAAATAACCCAAATTTGAACTCTGATTTGATTTACCACAGAGAGATGGAGGTATCAATGAAATTCTTTAGTGATTGCAATCTCTTTAAGCTTGGGCTTGTCCTCACCTAATCTTTGATATCATGTTAATTTTCAGTTAACATGTTCTTTTCTTAGGTTAGATACTTCATTCAACCACATGCCCATTAATCCATTTACCAATCACATTAGACATTATATAACAATAACTGATGAAATAACATAAATGATAGATGTAGAAGACAAGCCAAGACATAAAGACACGAGAATATGGCTCAATCCAGGGAAAAGCCCCAAGATGGGGAAAACCCTTGATCAAATCTTCTTATTATTATCATTGAATGCTCAGTAGAGAAAGTGAGAGAGTAAAATGATATAAAATAACTTTCCAATATGAATATTAAGCATCACTTCTCTTAGATCCATTCAATCCTATAATCTGGGTAGTTTTTTCATAAAGGACAAATCATATTATTGCACAAGATTGGTCTCGTTAGGGCAAAAATAAACAACTGATTTCTAAGTTGACTGATCCAAACATCCTCTTTTCTACTGTGACCTTCCTTATTTCACATGATGCTCCCTTTCATTGGCTTAAGAAGCTAGTTTATGACCACATTAAGGTCACCATTGATATTATCTATGTGGTTCTGGAATAGGGCTTCTGAAGCATGCTACTCCAGCCCTTGAATTCTGTAAACAGTGTGACCTTTTTCTTATTACAAGGGCTCTATTATTTGTATTAGTCCTAGCCTATTTTTAAGTTTCCATGTCATCCTCAACACACACCTGAATATATCATATAAGGTCAATGACTTTCTGTTGTATTTCAGCTTCTTGGGCAAGTGATTCAAGCCCTCTAGTCAAGTTGTGAGAATATCTTCTAGATGCAACCAAACTACATGAAGAAGTCCCATACGAAACAAATCACAACCCATATATAATATTGTCCTTAACCATAGCGAAGCTCTACTTCCAAACTTAGACCTGTTATGACAAACCCCTAACCAAAACAGTCCCAAAATAAACATAATTTATCATCCTTATTCTTCATTTCCATAGAGATATATTTTTCTTTCGATTGATGTGTCCCAAATGAGAGAGAATTCTCCTCTATATATAAAATTCAATGGAGTTGAGGGGACATGACTTTTGATATTCTTAAGTCGACATATAGTTGAGGCCAACCTAAATAATTTACATGAGAGAAACATAAATTCAAAATTCCACTTCTACTTATCCAAATTTGATGATCTTTAGATTGATTTTGGTCCTCTTGAAAAGAGGAATTCAATTCCACAATTATATTCCCTAAAGGAGCCATTCAAAGTGGAATTTGGCCCTAGTTTCCATTTTTAACAAAAATAACCATCAATATTTTTTTCTAGCATTTTGGGCTGAATTCACAATAGTATGCTAAAAAGTGTCATTTCAATGTATGGAAATTAGGATATATAAATGTGAGATATATACTCTACATATTTGGTTTATCTCCTTTTCAAATCTAAGTTTTTTTTTAGGCTACATGTTAATTGTTTGAACTTTGAACTTTGATTAAATTCATGAATGGACTTTGTAAATACTCAAATGGATGGACTTCGTAAGGCAGTGGTACCATAAATTTTGTTATTTCAAATATTTGACTTCCATATTTTCACAAAATACAATTTCCTCAATAAATACTTATATGTATAGATACTTATGTTTAGGATTATATGTGTTGGAGTGGTTCCTTTATGTTTTACTATAATCTTGATGTTGACAAGCTTTAGCTAACTTTTTTCATCAATTTCTCATAGAATATGCAAAAGGAAATGATTGCCAAAATGTGGAAAAAATTACATTTCTCCTTATTTCTTTTTTTATTGTTCATGACAGGATAATCATGTTGTAGGAATGAGTTATCCTACACTCTGTTTCAATTTGTGGATTTTGCTTTTCCTCACATATTTTTACAAGGATGTAGATTTTATTTTCATGTTGATGATTTTTTCATGTATATTATCTAGCCCCAGATGCTGGTAATGGAGCGGATCTTGAGAAGTAGTCGTGGACATAGACTCTATCAAAGGTTAATGTTACAATACCACTTCCACCTGGTATCAATTTTTTTTTAATGGTTTGTGACATAAAGAAGAGTTATTTAACGACAGGGTTGAAAGGGAAACCTCATGTCTTAGTTGTAAGTCATTTATTTGTGTTTCTTAGCTGTAAGTCATCTATTTGATTTTGATCTTTATCACATCAATTGTTTCGCTAATCCAATTTGCATGGCCTGTATTTCTCTCCCGATGTTAGTTACTTGACATGGTTGATATAATATTCAATTCTAAGCCACTTTTATTTCAAGTCAAAAACTTTATTGATTAAAAGGATGTTCATATTTTGTTTGGTTTACTTGGAGTTTGATTTATTTATTTTTTTGTAAATTCCATGTGGATGTTATTTTTTCAAGGTGAGATCTTTGCACCAGTAAGGTCAGATGATTCCTAGAACATAGGTATACAACAAGTGCATCTTTAGCCTTTGTTGTGTATATGTTATTATTTATATCATTGATGGATGGTTATTGATTGATGTAAAATAGAGGATGGGAAGTTCCTACCAATTCTCTTGACAAAAAAAAATCAAATGGAGTGGTAGAATTGTGTTTTAAAGGGTGAGCCAGAAATCAACACTTGAAAGGTAGAACTTGAGAATAACAAGCTATCTGATCTGGATCTAGAGACACAACAGACTGTGGAAAAAAAATGATGGTATTGATGAGTCTTCCCTACAAATAAGCTCTAACTATTAGACCACTGCCCAAATTTTAGTTATCTGCAATGACAATAGTGACTCTAGCTTTATTTGTATGAAAGCGACTTTGGCCATTGTCTTGTTCGTTTCCTATGAATGATTTTGATTTTCAAACTCCAACTAGTTTGTTGTTAAACTAATTAAAGCTTTGATGACAAACATATAGTTTTCAAAGCTCTTTTCTAAATCTATTTTCTTGAGCAAATTTGTCTTTTACTTTAGGTATTGTAGATTGCTACCGTGTGACATATGCTATGATATAATTGCCTGGATAAATAGACAGAAGTGTTGTACAATAGTATTTTTTAAATCTAAAGAAACAAATCTCCAAATACAAAGTTTATTAATTAAGAACGTATTTTATACTTCTTATCAAAGTTATGATTATATTTCAATAGGGGATTTTGTGCACGCTGATATTGTGTTGTCTCTTTGGTTGCTGTCATGTAACAATGGTTAATAAGGAATGTGTTCTTGAGCAGCAAACACACATCTTATTATACTATCGACATGGATCTCCATGGTTTTCGGGCATGGCAACAAAAACACAAATGTTAGTGGGATCTCCTGTTATGAAACTAGCTCACAAAAAGATAGAAAAGAGAGATCCACGCCTTAGAATTCAGCCTCTTCGAGGGGGCAACCTCCTTTACATTACATAAATGAACAATTCTTGGATGATTCAAATGACAAAACCTCCTTTCTATATATAGGAGTCTAAGGAGTCACAATATAATCCAGCCGACCTAACAATAATAATATAAAGCCACAAAAATAACAATAGAGGGATTCTATGGGCACATTAATAACAATATGGGGGTAATGGGGGCACAACAATATAAATAAGGGGTATAACTACAATAGTAATGGGGTAATCACTAGTATTATAGGGACCCAACATGCCCCTCTCCTTCAAAAAAGTGTTGTCCTCAACGCTTGAGTAGTTCTGGATACTTCTGCATAAAATTCTCATCCTCCCATGTGGAATCTTCAGCGGATAAGTTCTTCCACTTGATAAGATACTCTGAAATTGATCGATTTCGTAGCTGTCGAGTTCTTGTTTCTGTACTGCTTCCGGTTCCAATATAATTTTTCCTTCCTCGTCAAGTTCTGGCAATATTGTTTGAACTGGGAGCTTGTCGCCTATAACCTTCTTTAAACATGAAACATGGAAAACTGGGTGCAATCGAGAAGTTGCAGGAAGCTCCAATTTGTATGCCATAGTACCAATCTTTTGCAACACCTTGTACGGACCATAATACTTTGGTGATAATTTATTATCCTTCTTAGCTTGCTTGAGGGACATTTGCTTATATGGTTGTAGCCGTAGGAATACCCAATCACCTACATCAAAACTTCTTTCACTGCGATGTTGATCTGCCTGTTGTTTCATTCTATTCTGTGCCAACACGAGGTTATCCTTTAAGAGTTGGAGGACTTGTTGTTGATGTTCGATGTGATGTTCCACTGCCTGAACCTTAGAATTTTCTCTTAAATATGATGTGATGGATGGTGGTTGATACCCATAAAGTGCCATAAATGGGGTCATTTTTGTTGCTGTATGAAGGAAGTGTTATACCACCATTCAGCCAGAGGCAACCATTTGACCCATTGTGTCTGTTTATCAGATACAAAGCAACGAAGATATCCTTCCAAACATTTGTTTACTATCTCAGTTTGCCCATCAGATTGAGGATGATAAGATGAGCTATGAGCTAACTGAGTACCAAGACAAGAAAATAATTCTGTCCAAAAATTTCCAGTGAAAATGGGATCTCTGTCACTTACAATAATCTTTGGGTTTCCATGTAGCTTTTGAACTGTTTCCATAAATGCAGTAGAAACTGTACTGGCTTTAAATGGATGTGATAATGCACAAAAGTGTGCATACTTGGTAAGTCTGTCAACTACCACCATGATGACACTCTTTCCCTCAGACTTGGGTAAACCTGTGATAAAATCCATTGAAACCTCCTCCCAACGTTGGCTTGGAATGGATAAAGGTTGTAATAGACCCGGTGTCTTAATTGTTTCAACTTTATTTTGTTGGCAAACCAAACATTCCGCCACAAACTTTTGAATATCTGATTTAAGGCCATCCCAAAAAAATTCCTTCTTAACCCTGTGGTAAGTTTTTAAAAATCCTGAGTGCCCTCCTAAGGGAGAAGTGTGCAATTCCATAAGAATCTTTTGTTTTAGCTGGGAATTCTTACAGAGGTATAAGCGATCTTTGTACCATAACGAATCATTTTTCCAGCTAAATGTATCAGACGTACTGGAATCTTGTTGTAGCTTTCGAATAAGTGCCCACACTTCTTCGTCATTCTTCCATTCCTCCCTTGCTTCATTTATCCAATCTGGTTGGATAATAGAAATGGCGCACAACAATGCTTCCACATCCTCATCCTTTCTTGAGAGTGCATCTGCCACCACATTTTGCTTCCCTTTTTTGTAGATGATTTCAAAGTCATAACCCAACATCTTTGTGACCCACTTTTGTTGCTCTTCAGAGGATAATCTTTGTTCTAAAAAGTATTTAAGGCTATCATGATCCGTTTTTACCTTGAAGTGTCTTCCCATTAGGTAGGGTCGCCATTTCTTAAGTGCATGGAGTATTGCCAACATTTCCTTCTCATAAATAGCTTTGCTTAAAAACTTTCCCTTGATTGGACGACTTTCAAAAGCAATGGGTCTTTCATCTTGCATTAGAACAGCACCAATTCCATTTCCTGAAGCATCACATTCCACAATAAAGGTTTTTGTGAAGTCCGGTGTAGCTAAGACCGGTGCTTGGCACATTGCCTCTTTAAGATGTTCAAAGGCCTTTGTTGCTTCCGGAGTCCATGAAAATGCATCTTTCTTCAATAATGTTGTTAGAGGTGCTGCTATTCTCCCATAATTCTTAACAAACTTGCGATAATACCCTGTCAACCCAAGAAATCCTCGCAGATGCTTTATGGATGTGGGGATTTTCCATTCCTTAATGGCTTTAATTTTGCTAGGGTCTACCTTAACTCCTTCATGAGATACAATATGACCCAAATATTCCACCTCCTGGACTCCAAAGAAACATTTGGATCTTTTTGCATATAATTGTTTCTCCTCCAATAGTTGTAGCACCCTGTCAACATGTTCAACATGATCCTTCCAAGACTTGCTGTAGATTAGTATATCATCAAAAAATACTAACACAAATTTTCTAAGGAATGGTTTGAAAATTGAATTCATCAAACCTTGAAATGTTGAAGGTGCATTGGTAAGGCCAAAAGGCATGACCAAAAATTCATAATGACCCTCATGAGTTCTAAATGCCGTTTTCGGAATGTCTTCAATCTTCATTCTGATTTGATGATATCCTGAACGAAGATCCAACTTGGTGAAGTAAATTGATCCATGCAATTCATCCAGTAATTCATCAATGACAGGAATGGGGAACTTATCTTTAATAGTGAGCTTGTTGAGCTCCCTATAATCCGGACACATGCGCCATGATCCATCCTTCTTGTGCACCAATACTACTGGAGCAGAGAAAGAACTTTGACTCGGTTGAATTATACCAGCCTCTAGCATTTCTGCAACCATACGTTCAATTTCACTTTTTTGGACATAGGGATATCTGTACGGCCTGATGTTTGGAGGAACACTTCCTGGAATCAGATGAATAGCATGATCATGATCACGCATAGGTGGGAGACCTTTGGGAGTCTCAAATACCTTGGAATGATTGTCCAGGACTTTTTGGAGATCTGGAGAAATAGATGATTCCAATGTGGAAACATCTAGCGAACATAATTGTGCAATTACACCTCTTTGCTCCTTTTTTAGAAGCTTTGTCATACCATTAGAGCTGATTATCTTTCCTGGTTTCCCTGCAATACCCCTTAATTCAACTTCCTTTCCTTCCACAGAAAATTTGATGAAAAGTTCTTGAAAATTAAAAGCTATTGTACCCAAGGATTGTAGCCATTGGACTCCTAGTACAACATCAGCACCTCCCATTGGAATGGAAAGCATTGGGCTAGTCAATACATATTCTCCCATGGATAGCTTGATATTATGGCACTTTCCAGAGCAATTTATTGTTCCTCCATTTGCAATCATCACTTGACACTCTGGTGCTGGATATAGGAAGCAATTCAATTCTTTTGCTACCCTACAATGAATAAAATTGTGGGTGCTTCCTGAATCAATCAACACTATTACCTTTTTCTTCTTGATTTGTCCTTCTATCTTGATGGTTTGAGGAGTGGTAATTCCCGCCAATGCATTACAAGATATGGTCGGATTTATTTGTTCTTCATCTAGGCTTTGTTCCTGGAGTATATCCTCTTCTTTTGACCTTTCTTGCTCCTTTTCTTCTTCCTCTTCACAATCTATGTAGAATAATTTCTTCTCAGCACACTTATGACCTTTAGTGTATTTGCTATCACAACTGTAACAAAGCCCTTTTGCTCTTTTTTCTTCCAATTGTTGTGGTGTCAACCTTATAGGTTGTGGAAGACTAGGGGCAACAACACTTCCGTCTTTATAGTTGTGAGTGGTATGCTTCCTGGTTGCCATAATTTTGCTTTCCATTTTTCTTGCTAACCTGAATGCCTTCTCTAATGAATCAGGTTCCCAAAGGCGAACATCATGTTGGATATTATCCTTTAAAGACCCTATGAACACATCAATCCTATGCTCCTCTGGAATATCTTTTACCCTTATGTTCAATTTTTGGAACTCCTCAATGTGCTCCATTATTGAACCCTTTTGTTTGAGACTTATCAATTGGCTAAAAAAAGTGTTGCTTTTTGTATCCTCATAATGTGCTATCAATTCTTCCGTAAAAATTGCCCAAGTGATAAATTGTTTACGAGAGCAAAGCCATTGATACCATACAAACTGATTTGGTTCCAAATATAAAGTTGCCATACGTACCTTTTGTGTGTTTTGCACATTATTGAGATCGAAGAATTGCTCCATCTGTAATATCCATGTGGCGGGATCCTTGCCATCAAACTTCCTCATATCGATTTTTGGAATATGGTGGGTCTTCGATCCAACATTAGAGTCTATGGAATCATGATTAACATTTCTTTTGTTCACATCATGAGTTTCCTTTACTACCTTTTCACCATTAGTAAGTATTTCTTGTAGAAAATTTGTCAAATCTGTCTTCAAATCTGCCATGTCTGTCTTCAAATCTGTCTTCAAATTTGCCATGTCTTTCTTCAAATTTGTCTTCAAATCTATCTTCAAATCATCCATCTTAGCTTCCATGCCCTTTATCTTAGATTCCACGCCATTTATCTTAGCATCTGTTAGCTTTTGTGAGCGTGACATTTGTTGCACTTGTTCTTGTAATTTTGATATATCATGTAGCATTTCTTCCTCTTCTTCATGAGTCATGCTAGAGCTTTCAGGTTCCTTACTAGGTGTTTGCATTTTCTTTCCTCGGGGCATCAGTTACCGATAATAATGCTTTACTAGGCCCTTTGAATTCCTTCAAGCTTATGCAAAAATAAAAAATAAAAACTACACACCTTTTTTTCTTTATAGAAGCCTGATATTGAATCTGATGTATCTCTGTAATTTCGAATCATCCAGTTCTGAAATTGTGACCTGTAGTAGCCTTCTGTGTCCTTTTTCCAATGCCACTAGTTTGAACCAAATTGGATTCTCCAAGAAAGAGTTATGCACAATCTCCCACAGTGACCTTCTTACGAAATTTCAATCCGATGCTCAGAAAGAAAGTTATGACGATTTTCCCCAGGTCACCTGTTTTGAGTGTAATTCAGGAGTCTGCAAAAAGACCAACTTCCTCAGATCATATCTCCGAAAATATCGCACTAAAAGCTCTGAAATTCGGACCCAAGGTTCAGCGCGATTTCTTCTCAAATGGGTTTTTTTTGCAACTTCTGAAACGTCACAGAAAAAAAGTTATAGCGAAAATGCCACGATGACCTGTTTGGAGCAGCGAAACCCTAGAATCCAAAGCTCTGATACCAAATGTTATGAAACCAGCTCACAAAAAGATAGAAAAGAGAGATCCACGCCTTAGAATTCAGCCTCTTCGAGGGGGCAACCTCCTTTACATTACATAAATGAACAATTCTTGGATGATTCAAATGACAAAACCTCCTTTCTATATATAGGAGTCTAAGGAGTCACAATATAATCCAGCCGACCTAACAATAATAATATAAAGCCACAAAAATAACAATAGAGGGATTCTATGGGCACATTAATAACAATATGGGGGTAATAGGGGCACAACAATATAAATAAGGGGTATAACTACAATAGTAATGGGGTAATCACTAGTATTATAGGGACCCAACATCTCCAAATTCAGTGTTCGATGAATTTAATATTAGTGATGATTTTGATTTCTTGTTAGATAAAGAATGTCACAAGTCAGATTCAAATAAATATAAGAAACCCAAGAATGAAGGTGAAGCTATTGCTTTCTGTCGAAGTCAATTTCTTTTATTTGTTGGTTGTTGTCATGTTTTGAGTGCAGACTTGTGAAATTCCAAATTGCATGTTGGTTTATGTAAAGGGGAGATATATATATATATATATATATATATATATATATATATATATATATATATATATATATATATATATATATAATTTTATCATATGTCGTTCATGGTTTCTGGAGATCCACATTACATTTGCACATAAGTTTAGTTATCATTCAAATATCTAAACACCAAACAACAACAACATTGAGATTTTTCTTTCACTCAACCTATAACATATTGCATTCGTCTTCATCAATATTCTTCTTCCATATGCTATCCACTTATGACATTTCCTTTCCAATATTTCGTGCATTTGCTAGTTATAGGTCATTTATAGATTATAAATGTATTCAATGTTTCACTTATAATTGAGTATTCAACTGAACATATTGATTCTCTTATACAAAATTATTTTTCCCTCCACCCACTTTTCATAACTTCCATAACCATTAGGTAGGGACCTGCAACTTTGATGTTTTTTTGCTTGTTTAGTAAAGTATTGCCGAGACTTTAATTTATTGAATGTTGTAGAATTTACAATTTATGAAGTTTCAAGGTCTAAATTTTTAAAAGTCTAATTCTTTAAAGGGTGCTGGCTCAATGGAAGAGCACATGCTTTACAAGTAGGAGGTTGGTGGTTCGATTCCATTGTTCCCAGACATCCATATGGAATGACAACAATCATTTTTTGGTGGCGGAGGCTCTTTTGACCATCACTAATGAGCTTTAGTGACATTTTTCGACCCTCACTAAAATATGAAATGGTGACAGTCAACGAACACCACCATATATATGCATCAACAGTGATGACCCTCAAAGGTCCATAACCATAAATCATTGTTGTTGATATCAAATGGTGACGGTTGCTATCCATCATTATAGTGATTATTCGTGATGAACCTTGAATGTCACCACAACACCTATACTTTTGGAAATGTGGATTCTGGTAACGGTCAATGAATGTCACCATATATATGCACCAATAGTGATGGCCATGAAATATCTATCAAAATAAATCGTTGTTGTTCATATGAAATGGTGACGGTTACTATCTGCCATTATAATCAATATTCGTGACGGACCTTGAATGTCACCATAACAGCTATACTTTTGGCGACGCTGTTATAGACATTTTTGTGCCTTACAGCTATAAGCATGAAATGTCCATAAACCAAGGGATCCTAAGTCCCTAAAAGTGTTGTTCCAGCTCCTAAAGAAACAAGGTCAACAAATTACAGCTTCTCCCAAAAGTTCTCCACCAGAAACTGCTCAAAACTAGTCAAATCAGGATCATTTCAAATGCTCCAATGGCTAGCTGCGTTGCAAAGCACCCAAATACACTGGCTAGGTGCATTGCAACGCACTTGAATGCACTACCAGGGTGCGTTGAGCGGGAAATGACAAGTGGCAGAGTCATTCCACGAGGTGGAGAGACAATGGAAGCTTCCAGAATCTTCTCCAATGACACTTGCCTCACTGAATTCGACCAATGATGAGTAAGAGGCTCTCAGTCTCCAAGTGGAAGCAAGAATTGACAGAGAGAAGCCACTAATCAATTCATGAGCTGACTCATCCTCTTTGCATACATCTATATATGGATCCCTCACCAAGAGATCCAGAGGCTGGAATTTTGTACATTGCAGAGAATTGATGTTGGTTTTGTGATAGATATCAGAGTATTGGGTGATTTATGCTTTGTTAGAGGTGAAGAAGGGATTCTATGCTGGGAGGTTGATGCTGGATCAGGAATCATCGGTTGTAACTCCTCCTGGATCTTCTTGTTTTATCAATAAAACTATTTGATTTTCTCCTACATGCTTGTATATCATTGATGTATGTTACATTTGTATGTTTAGCTTAAATCTGATACTAAGCTTTTTATGAACATGAATCCATGTCTTTGTGTAGTTTCTTTCTTCTGTGAACTTGTAGGAACTTGGTGACGCTGGGCAAGTAAGGGAGAAGATAGCTGGAAGCTGTCAAAGAGAAGAGAGATTGGATCAAAGGACTAGCGTAAGACACAGGTTGGTTCATCCCATTCATCTTCATTTATAGTTCATAAAGGAGAATACAAGAGTAGTTTTCCCTGTTTTTTTCTGAGGTCTCTATCAAAACCCAGTGGGATAGGGTCGTTCTGAATAGACACTTTTCCTGAAAAACAAAATGGCGACTCCACTGGGGACCGTGTCTAGTTAGTTTGTTTGTGTTTCTATTGATTGTTCATCTCATAAACTTAGGAGTAGTGAATCGAACTACATTTGCTATTTACAAATGCAAAGTAGACATCTGCTACTCTAATCCATTCACTGGATCTGTTTATGATCTGAACAGTTGATTCACAAATGATTTGATTACCCTTTGTGATAGCTCTCAAACCTCTTGTAAATCAACCCTCTGATTGTGCATTATTGATTGCTTTTACTCGGCCAAAAACCATAGATTAAACTGCAAACCGTGACCCAGAACCCGGAGAGAATTCTCGTTTCTGCTCCAGCGCAGGCTCTGTGAAGAGACTCTGCATTTCAGCACAATTCCCGAGAGGGCTACCTGCGTTGCAATTCAGTTTCTCTGTGTAGCGGGTGCGTTGATCAGCTTAGCCATGTCTAGCTGAGGTTCTTTGCTCATTTTTTCCAGTTTTGCCTCTAATTTTTGCAGCTTGTGATCAGTGTGTTTGTCTATTTAAAAGCCCCTTTTCTTTGCCTTAATTCCGCCTCAGTTGTACAAAAGAAACTGTATTTGTTTTTGTGTGTTTGTTACGTCATTTACAGTTTCCCATTGCAAAAGTAAACTAATCATACTGTCGTCCTTGGATTTAGATCTGTCGTAAGTCGATTTTGATCTTAGGAGAAAGTTTATTTGCTGTTGACAGTCGATTACGCTTTTACTTTTGCCTTTGGCTTGAATTTGTGAATTTCTAGTGTCAAAACAAGTATTTATTTCAAAATCATAAAGTGTCGTAATCGTCTCTACCTTTTGATTTCGAAAAGAAGCTTGTTTGTGTTTTTCACTTGAAAGCGAATTCAAATTTGTACAACAACTTTCTTTTTAGGCATCAATATTAAGAAAGTGAAAAACAAATACATGCACAAGTGCATTTGCATATTGACAGTCTGTTTGGCTTGATTTAGGAAAAGTGCATTTACAGTGTGCTCTTTGCTCTTTGAGAAAAGATTGTGTCTTTCTTTTCCCCTTGTAGCTAGGATTTTCATTACTGAAAAGAGATAAAAGCTTGCTTATCATCTTTAGATTGCATTTTAGGAATTACATCTACATCTCGTGGTGAACCCAAAAGGCAAACTTCATAAGAAAGATCAACCTAAAATAAATTCAATGAACTTAACAGCGCTTTGTAACTTAACGCACAACATTTAGAGGTCTAGGCTAGAGACGTATTCCGGCGTCGTAAAGCCTGGTAACTGTTGTCCTCACTGATGGTTGGGTGATTCCTCCACTTTGAGACGATAAGTGCCAGTACGGACTTGTGCTCCCATGTACTGTCGAGTATATATTGGGAGACCCCTATAGGCATAAAACCTTTATCCATAGGAAGCCACGTCGGCCGCCCTACTAATCGCAATGCACCAAACACAGCATTCGGGAAGATTGACTGCCGTACCCTAAAAAGTATTCTGCAGTTTTGCGATTGGTTTGGTACTCCCTCTACCTAGACCTCCAGAGCAGTCCCTTTCATTCCTTTTCAGACTCCTTAACGGAAAAGGTCCATCTGAGCACTTGTCACTTCAGGCTCATTAAAAATCGAAGGAGACCAGAGTCATCTTTTTGTTTTTTCTCGACTCTTTAAAATTGAAAAAACAAGTTGTGTCAAACCGTGTTAAAATTTATTTTAAACGGAATATTCATACCCTTTTCCTGCATTGATCTTTAGGTTGAGAAAATGAAGCCTACCAACCAAGGAATTCCCCTTGGTGGAAATCCTAGTCCCTTCTCCTCTTGGGGAGATGTTGGTGCGCCCCATATGGCCACATTGTCGCTTCCAGGACTGACAATTGGCTTGCCAGTATGGCTCTTCTCAACCAATGTCGTTCAGAACACCACTATTCCTGAACAATCGAATCAGCAATTAGACGAGTCCAGAGTTACCCACCAGCCTTCTACTTCCTCTAATTCTTCCTCTCCTCCTTCCTCTTCGCTTGACGGGACTGGTAAAGCTAAAAGCCAAGTTCCAAAGGAGAAGAAGGAAAAGAAGAAGAAAGAGAAAAAGAAGAAGGAGCCAAAGGCGAATAAGGGAAAACAAGTGTCGTCTAACGAAAATCCACACACAGCACCGACCAGGCCTAAATCGCCATGTGTCATTTGCAGAGGAGACCACTTTCACAGAGATTATCCTTGCATCCCCCGGATACTAAGGGACTGGTCTCCTCGTTTGCACAATCTGGTGTCATCAACCTCTGGAGATTGTGTTGAAAGTACACCGTCAACTAGTGAAAGTGAAGCCCGAGGACAAAAAGGGAAAGCTAGATTTCCCTGTAGACTGTGCGAAGGCGACCATGCCCTCCACTGTTGTCCCTTCTTAGACGAGGCTAAAAGAGTTTTGGATGATCGTCCGGTTTCACCGTTACGACTTCCTCCTGGATATAAAAAACTCTTGCCGAGTCCGTCACTAGTTGAGAACCCAGCTGGCCCACTCAAGTGGTCGGCTGAAGCGTCTATCATTGAAGATAAACCAACTGAATCCATACCAGACGAAAGTCAAAAGGTCGAGGCGGCAGTTGACCCGGTCTTGCCTTCAGAGGTTTTATCTTCGGATGATACAGTCACTGAAGAGAACAAGGATGACACCGTCCAAATTCTCTTCATCAACACAGACTCCGATGAACATGGGGGCAATCCACCCATTCCTTTACTGCAGGAAGGAATTTCGTCAGAGCCATACCTGGCCGTCTACTCGGTCCCACCTCCAAGCAACCTAGTTGTATCCTTCGACTGGAATCAACTAGGCAGACCCCGTTTGCTAGCAAGCATACCATTCCGAATTATCATTCAAATATATAGAATGGTCATGGCTGGCACCGTCATAGATGAGGGGGCTTCTGTGAGTATCCTTTCCTCTATTGCTTGGAAAGCGCTTGGTTCGCCATCGCTGTTGCCTGAAATGAGAAATCTGACAGGCTTTGATAAAGGAACCAGTCGACCTTTAGGGATCCTTCCCGATGTGCCCATAACATTGAGAGGGAAGACAGTTCGCATGAACGTCATGGTCGTTCAAGGACCCTTGGATTATAACCTACTCCTTGGACGAGACTATATTTATTGCATGGGATCCATCGTCTCCTCACTCTTTAGAGTAATGTGTTTTCCGCACGAAGGAAGAGTGGTCAAGCTCGTGGACCAGCTTTCATTTCTCGGATCACGCATAGCAAATAGTCATATACCGTCCCTAAATGGTCTCTTCACGCAAGAAATGTCTCAATTCCTAGTCCGTCCTCCCGATGAGTGCGAGTAATTCGGAGGGATATGACTGAAACCCAGGGGGCATGCGTCTTGGTCTGCTTCGGCAGGAAGACTTCGGGTATAGGGTGGGTTTCCGCGGGAGAATATGACTAGTCTGTACCCCGTCCGTCGGTGGAAGAGGGGTTATTCTAGAATAAGATTCTCTTGTCAAAGTTACGTGAGTTGACAGACGGAGTCACTCACCGTTGTTTATTTCGGTAGACATCGCCGAAGAAGTGTTTTGTTTACGCCGTAAATAGAACAATCTTTGGGTAATCTGTAAGAGGTAGGCCTCTCCTGATAGAACAAATGTTTTGTCTGCAAATTGAGGGGTAACCTTGAAACTCTGTTTTATACCTGGGGGCATGCAAACCTTTTGGCATGCAAGCAAGGGGCGGCTATTTATTTTTTAAATTTTTAGGACCTCTAACCCTTTAAACTCGTAGGATTAGTCGTCACCAAACTTGCATAAAGAAAGGATGTGGGGCAAAAATCTAAAAGTTGCCGTTTTTATATGAGACATTCTTATCATATGACTAGATTAATCGAGCAGTTTTAGCACATAGTTCAAGCTCGTTAAAAAATAAACATAAGATCGAGCAAATGTTTCCACCCGTGTTTAAGCTCGTTAAAAAATGAACTATCCTCTGATAAATAACCACCGTGAATGAAGCATTTTCAGCCATTAAAGCCTTGGTCGTGTTTGCACCATCACCTCCACTTTTCCATTGGCCGATCATTCACCTCCATTTGATTGTTTACCCATTTTGAGGAACAGCTGCGAAGAGTGATTTCACTAGCCATCCTTGTGACACTGCCGTGATTGGAAAATTCCAAACCTTACCTGGAATCAGCTGCTAGCCATTTTATCACTCGTTCCTCAAAAGACGAGTCTTCTTTAAGCTCTTTTCATCTGACTCGTAAAATATGAAAAGATTGCCGAGTTTTGGCCTTCCAGCTCGTTAAAGCGACCGGAAGTGCTATCCCTCCTCTAGATTTTAATCTTTTTGGACCTGAGGGATTATTGCACAAAAAGATTGAGCGCTTGTTTTGTTCGGCTCGTTAAAACTATCGAAAAATCATCCCTTCTGTATTGTTTTATACTTTTTTGGACTTAAGGGATTAGATGACGAAAAAGGAATTCCGGAGTTATCTTTAAGTACCTTTTCAGACTCTCTAAAAATGAAAAGGACCGAGTTATCTTTGTCGTTAGACTCGTTAAAATGATTAATAGCGACAAACTTGTCTTTAGGCGAGAACGAGTTTCACTATCGCTAGGCTCGTTAAAACATAGTGATGGGTTTGCCCGAAGGGAAAATTATAGAAAAAGCATATGTTATCCTCCTCAAGCTTGACAAAAATAAAGAGGTATTGGTCAGCAATGACTGGGGAAAAATTGGGAAGAAAACTCAAAGAAACTTTATTGGTAGCAAGTCGCTCTTGAACATGACACTTCCACTTCGTGCCTGAGTCAGGTTGGGTTGTTTCATTCACCGGTCACATCACCATGGTCACGCCATACCATCCACATTTGGGGTAAATGCTACTGATCCATCACATAAGTGTCGCTGACATGTTCAAGAGAAGTCATCCAGAGAAGTCACCCGTGTCCCATCCACTACCATACATTATACTTCATTCTTTCATGACCGCCACCCTGAACCATATATCACCAGATCATTTTCACCTCCATCAAAATCATTTGATCCGTTCCGTGTCATTGATGTGGGATTCATTAAGGCCCTCCTTTGACGGATCGCTTCTTGTCAACATCAGCTCATTATCCAAGAAGTTGATCTAGGAAAACCCCTTCAGTACTTTGAAGCTTGCATGCCTCAATGGCAAGTTTCTCACTTCCGGCGACAGGTATACATCAATGACCTTCGACCGAAAGATTTTGCGTGGTGTTCGACGCCAAGTCCTTTATTCACACCACATGAATTGTACTGCAGTACCTTGAGGGTAATTATCATTATTGGTGATTCCTCTCGCGCTTGTTAACAGTTTACATCATTGACTGGTAATCAAGCGATGTCTTTCCATGTTCGACTTCAAAACATTTCTCACATGGATCGACTTGTACTTAGAGTGAAGATCGGACGAGATTGAAGACCTCGGATCTAGTTTCATCCATCCGGGCTGCGATATATATTCAGGAAAAATAAAGACATTGAAATGTACAGCATTGCAGCACAGATAATCATCCTACCAAAAGGATGATGACTTCATCAGAATCATCAGTCTACCATCAGACGATTGTCTGTCCTATGTACATGAAAATGAATTTATAAAGCTGAGCATGGGAATGCCCACCTCAGCTAGATCATGAAAACAGTATGAAAATAATGTATTGTATTGTATCTTATTACAGGTCTCCTCCCCAGCATTAGAAGAACTTCGGATCCTCCTAATAAAGCATTTCACCCGATAAACAGCCTCATACTTTAGGGGGCAACTGTTATAGAAATTTTTGTGCCTTACAGCTATAAGCATGAAATGTCCATAAACCAAGGGATCCTAAGTCCCTAAAAGTGTTGTTCCAGCTCCTAAAGAAACAAGGTCAACAAATTACAGCTTCTCCCAGAAGTTCTCCACCAGAAACTGCTCAAAACTAGTCAAATCAGGATCATTTCAGATGCTCCACTGGCTAGCTGCGTTGCAAAGCACCCAAATACACTGGCTAGGTGCATTGCAACGCACTTGAATGCACTACCAGGGTGCGTTGAGCGGGAAATGACAAGTGGCAGAGTCATTCCACGAGGTGGAGAGACAATGGAAGCTTCCAGAATCTTCTCCAATGACACTTGCCTCACTGAATTTGAACAATGATGAGTAAGAGGCTCTCAGTCTCCAAGTGGAAGCAAGAACTGACAGAGAGAAGCCACTAATCAATTCATGAGCTGACTCATCCTCTTTGCATACATCTATATATGGATCCCTCACCAAGAGATCCAGAGGCTGGAATTTTGTACATTGCAGAGAATTGCTGTTGGTTTTGTGATAGATATCAGAGTATTGGGTGATTTATGCTTTGTTAGAGGTGAAGAAGGAATTCTATGCTGGGAGGTTGATGCTGGATCAGGAATCATCAGTTGTAACTCCTCCTGGATCTTCTTGTTTTATCAATAAAACTATTTGAGTTTCTCCTACATGCTTGTATATCATTGATGTATGTTACATTTGTATGTTTAGCTTAAATCTGATCCTAAGCTTTTTATGAACATGAATCCATGTCTTTGTGTAGTTTCTTTCTTCTGTGAACTTGCAGGAACTTGGTGACGCTGGGCAAGTAAGGAAGCAGATAGCTAGAAGCTGTCAAAGAGAAGAGAGATTGGATCAAAGGACTAGCGCAAGACACAGGTTGGTTCATCCCATTCATCTTCATTTATAGTTCATAAAGGAGAATACAAGAGTAGTTTTCCCTGTTTGTTTCTGAGGTCTCTGTCACAACCCAGTGGGATAGGGTCGTTCTGAATAGACACTTTTCCCGAAAACAGACGCCACCTTTGGTGACGTTCAGTTTTTGGTGATGGAGACTATGGTCCGTCACCATTTCTCATATGAAATAGTGATGGTCACTATCTGTCATTATAATTAATTATTGGTGACGGACTTTGAATGTCACTACAACACCTATACTTTTGGCATGCCACCTTTGGTGACGTGCAGTTTTTGGTGACGGAGGCTATGGTTCGTCACCATTGCATATATGAAATGGTGACGGTCGCTATCCATCATTATAAATCATTATTTGTGACATACTTTGAATGTCACTACGACACCTATACTTTTGGCGACACCACCTTTGGTGACACTCAGTTTTTGGTGACGAAGGCTCTTTTGACCGTCACCAATGAGCTTATGGTGACATTTTCCGCCTCTCAACATTGTCCTTTTTTCTTGTAGTGATATTTCAACATTTTATATTAATGAAATGAAGTGCTATTTCTACTGCATCTTTTTATTTAGGGTTATATCTATATTTTGTTGCGTTCTTGTTTAAATCTAGATCAATGGTATCAAAGCGGTCTACTCTTTCTTCGTTTTTCTTTGCATGTCCTAACGAGGTCTGGATATAAGGAGTTAGGGCTTGAACTGGTCAAACCTTTGCAAGACTAGCCTTGAAAATCCCAACGGCCTCCCATGGCAGATGAAAAGAAAGATGAGGGTGCAGGAGATCCTATTAAACTCTTGCTTGAAGAAGCCCTCGAGCGACAAAGGAACGCGATGATGGACAATTTTGTCCAGATCCTTCAGCAGCTACCCAAGGGCAATGCATCTACTTCTGGAAACTACTTTTGAAGTGACACACCCTTTAAGGTACAAGTTAACTTTGTCATTCCCATATTTGAGGGTTAGATAGATGCAAACGCTGTAGATAAATGGTTAAATCTACTCGAAGGATATTTTTTTTTCATGATTTTTCCAGTTGGGAAAATATCACTTTTGCACTTCTCAAAACAGCCCCCCACATCAAGGGCTGGTGGGAAACCTATTGTGAGTAGAAGGATGAAAGTGTGAACTCATTTTTTTCAGCCGCACCCACTTGGAACTCGTTCCATGATTCCATCAAGGAGCAATACTACCCTATCGGGAGCTATGAGGATAAATACATAAAGTGGATAAGATTGCGATAGAGAATGGACTAATATGTACTGGAGTTTACCAATGTTTTTCATACCCTTCGCATGAAGTTGGGTAGCAAGGATTCTGAGAACCATTTGGTTCTTAAGTACCATGCCTGCCTACATAGATACATCCAAGATGAGATGGAGTTCCTGAACATCTCCTCGGTCAGCATGACATACCAATATGTCGTCAAGATCGAGCAAAAGTTTAAACAGAAGAAGCAAGACTTTGGATCTGCGAATCCAAATCGAGGGAAAGGTGCCACCAAACTGCAGAACAACACCGTGAAGCCAAAGAAGGACAAGGGAAAGTTGTGTGAGTTCCATAAGAACTCCACTCACAACACAAGTGACTGTCGGGCCAAGCAGTCACTAGTACCCGAGCTAAAGGCTTCGGAATCAGATGCATGTTCCGACTCTGAGTCAGAACCTGACATGGGAAATGAAAAAGGGAAGCATATTATCGATGCGGAGCCCAATGCCACTGTGGCCACCGTGAAGATCCAAAGGAGGAGGAGCGCTTCTTCCACTCCGAGATGTGGGTAAAGGGTTCCCCACTACAGTTCATTGTTAACAACGGGAGCCAAAAGAACCTCATTTTGGTAGAGGTCGTGAAGTGGCTGTGCTTACCAACCACATCACATCCACAACCATACACCATCAGGTACCTTCACCAAGTACAGGATCTTCATGTTAGCCAGTAGTGTCGCCTTACATACAACATAAAGCCCTTCACAGATGAGGTATTATGTGACGTTGCTCCCCTTGATGTTTGTGATGTATTATTAGGCCAATGATACTTATGGAAGTGACATTTTGTGTATGATTCAAGGCCTCATGTTGTTATTGTTACTTTGGGAAATAATTTGTACAGGATACCGGAGGTGGCACCACCTACCACCATCTCTTTGGCTACTGCAAAACAATGCAATAAGCTCATTTCCAAAACCGGGAAATTTGTTTTCCTGATGATATGCCCTTAGGGAAAGAAGAATACGATGGCCACGACCTCTAGACAGGGCCCCTTCATATGACAACAACAGATAGACAAGGTCATGGAGGAGTACGAGGACATCTTCACCTCCCCTGTAGGGGTGCCTATGCACTATCAGGTCAAGCACTACATCGATCTGACCCCAGGTGCGTCACTACCCAATGGACCAATCTATTGGTACTCCATTCTGTAGAATGACGAAATCAAGAGGTAGATTCAAGAGCTGTTGTAGAAAGGTCAAATCCAGCCAAGTTCATCGCCCTGTGGGAGCCCGATCGTGTTGGCACAGAAGAAGGATGGGACTTCGAGACTCTGTATTGACTATTGGGCACTGAACAAGATCATCGTCCAAAATAGGTACCCGATCCCAAAGATTGATGACCTTCTGGACCAACTAAAAGGGGAAAAATATTTCTGTAAGATCGACTTGAATTCAGGATATCACCAGGTACTAATTGAACCCTCCAATGTGTGGAAGACTGCCTTCAAAGCCAAGGAGGGCCTGTTTGAATGGTTGGTTATGTCTTTCAGGTTGACAAATGCTCCTACAATCTTAATGAGGCTGATGGACGACATATTGTAGCCATTCACCAACTAATTTGTAGTGGTATACTTGGATGACATCCTGATCTTCAGCCAGAGTTGGGAAGAGCGCCTCCACCACATCTGGCAGGTTCTCCAAACACTGTAGTAACACAAGCTATGTGCTAATTTGGAAAAATTAACTTTTGGCATGACCCAAGTTCAGTATCTAGGATACATTATTGATGAACGGGGGGTGCATGTGGATCCATCCAAGATCCAAGTTATCCGGGATTGGCCATCTCCAACCACTTTGACAGAGCTCCGTAGTTTTTTGGATCTTTCCAAAATTTACCGCAGGTTCATGTTGGGATTCTGTCATATCACTTGGCCCTTGAGTCAAGTCACCAAGGGAGGAGCGAAAGAAAAATTATTTTGGTCTAAATCTCAACAGAAGGCATTCATATAATTAAAACATCGCCTCTTCTCTGGACCAGTGCTCACATTACCAAATTTTCAATAGCCATTTAAGATTGAGACAGATACCTCTCACTATGCTATTGGGGTAGTCCTTACTCAATAGGGGCATCCAATGTCATATCACAGTGAGACACTTTCAAACACAGTCCGGAAGTATCCCACTTATGACAAAGAGATGTATTCCATTGTGCAGGCCTGCCAACAATGGAAGCATTACATTTTGGGGAAGGAAACAATCATCCACACAGACCACTGCCCCTTGCAGTTCATATAGATGCAAGGGAAGTTACATAATCATCATCAGGAGAAGTGGTCTACATACCTGCAATAGTTCCATTTGAATATCAAGTATAATAATGGCAACACCAATAATGTTGCAGATTTCCTCAGCTGACCACCGATCATGGCGTTAACCACCGTGCTCAACTCTTGTGGGCACCAGACTTCTGATTGGCCAATTCTCTACAAAAGCGACCCAGAATTCGACCACACATACTAGACGCTCCTGTAGGGTTAGTAAGTTCCAAATTTTCACCTCCGGGATTCCCTTTTATGCCACCTGGGACACCTTTGTGTTCCTTCAAGACAGCATGCCAAGATGATTTTGGAAGCACACTACAATCGGGTTGTTGGGAATTTCGGGGTAGAGAAAATGGTAGCAGTGCTGTAGAAGTATTTATATTAGCCGAATCTTTGATAGGATATTGGGAAGTACATCAGATCCTACACTGCCTGCACAATTGCCAAACCAACCATCAAGAAGCAAGGCCTCTATACTCCACTACCTACCCCTAGTCGACCTTGGGAATCCATCTCCATGGATTACATGTCGGGCCTTGCTTCTACTAAGCATCGAAACAATTGTGTTTTGTAGTTGTCGACAGATTCTCGAAGATGGCTATTATGGCGGCATGCAAGAAGCATATCACAGTGGAAGCCACTGCTAAACTCTTCTTCGAACGAGTGTGGGTACACTTTGGGATCCCACATTCTATCATCTTAGATCAGGACAGCAGGTTCCTCAGTACATTTTGGTCCAGTCTCTGGTTGATGCTAGACACCAAGCTCAATAAGTCCACAACTTTCCATCCCCAAACTAATGGCTAGACAGAGGTCGTCAACAGGATGATCATACACATTCTGCGAATGTACAACTCAAAGCATCCACAGACATGGGATGAGAGCCTCCCCTATGTCCAACACAGCTATAACCAGGCTCTCCACAGCTCGACTAGCCACAACCCTTTTCAATTGGGCTTGGAATTCTAGCCACTATGTCTGACTGATGTGGCCATGCCATTTGCAGCTACTCATGCAAATTCAGCTCATGTCCATTCTGAAATCAACAAGGAAAATAACTTCATTGAGCACAACCAACATATCTGCCAGTAGGTCCACGACATTTTGGAGAAATCAAATGTCAAGTAGAAGCAACGACATGATCAACATTAGGTGCTACACAAGTTTCAGGTGGGCAACAAAGTCTAGTTGTATTTTGAAAAGGAATGCCTTACCGGAGCCTATCGGAAACTTAGACCACTCAGATATGGTCCTTACACCATTACCAAGGTGGTGGGAGACAATGCATTTGAGCTCAGCATTCCCCCATTCCCTGGCCTGCACCAAATGTTCAATGTGGACCACCTTCGACCATACTTCCCACCATTTCTAGACTCATCAGACATTGCAGAACATCTCACACCTATAGAGTTAAATCCAGATTGCATGGAAATAGCCACAACTAATCGAATCATGGAGATGCAGATCAAGCACACATGATAGCAAAGGATCCAACTATATCAAGTTGTCAAAGCAGGCCAAATCCTTCACCAGGGCAAGTGGCTCACCAGGGACCAAGTTCAACAGAAGTTTCCTCATCTCATGGAGGAACTCAACACAATGGAGACCATTGCTTCCTAAGGGAGGAGGAATGATCCAGGTGGATAATGGTGGCCACCTACCTGTTCCACTTGGACTCCCAACACTGTCTCTTTCAGTTTTTCAGGTCTTGAACTTCCTGAGCCGTTTTGAAGCCCTAAACTGCATTTTAGGGAAAATTGAGAGACAGAAAGTGTCCTGAATCGGCAAGGCAACTTGTTTTCAGCTTTCTCTTCGAGATCTTTGAAACGAGGTATTATGATAGCCAAATGGAGATCGTATGCCAAAGTTACGACCCTGGGAATTTGATGTACCAATTTACCCAAACAGGGCCCACAGTTTTGGCACTTCATCTCCTAGGGTTAGCTTTTTGGATGTTTAGGGTTTTCCATTGTTTATCAATAGTAAATACACATTTGAGCCTTATTGTAACATAGCTCAGAGGCATGTAGCCCCCACATCTCTTCTCAGAGATAAGCTACCATCGCCCGAGCTAGTCTTATTTCCATTCTATTTGTAAGCATATTTCAGTATTTGATATTAATGAAATGAAGTGTTATTTCCACCGCATCTTTATATTTATGGTTATATCTGTAATTTGTTGCATTACTGTTTAAATTTAGATTAGTGGTATCAGAGCGGTATGCTCTTTCTCTGTTTTTCTTTGCATGTCCCCAACAAGGTCGAGATACAAGGAGTTAGGGCTTGAACTGGTTGAACCTTTGCAAGACCATCCTCGCAAATCCCAACGGCCTCCCATGGCGGATGAAAATAAAGATGAGGGGGTAGGATATCCTATCAAAATCATGCTCGAAGAAGCCCTTGAGGGACAAAGGAACGTGATGATGGACAATTTTGTCTAGATCCTTCAATGGCTACCCAAGGGCGACGCATCTAATTTTGGCAACTACTCTGGAAGTGCTACACCCTTTAAGGTACAAGTTAACATTGACATTCCCATATTTGAGGGTTAGATAGATGCAAACGTTGTAGATAAATGGTTAAATCTGTTAGAAGGATATTTTTTTGTTCTTGATTTTTCCAGCTAGGAAAAGATCACTATTGCACTTCTCAAAGAAGCCCCCCATGTCAAGGACTGGTGGGAAACCTACTGTGAGTAGAAGGATGAAAGTATGAACTCATTTCTTTCAGTCATGCCCACTTGGAACTTGTTCCGGGATGCCATCAAGGAGCAATACTACCCTATCAGGAGCTCTGAGGATAAATACATAAAGTGGACAACACTGCGACGGGGAAGGGACCAAGATGTATCAGAGTTTACCAATGTTTTTCATACCCTTTGCACGAAGTTGGGTATCAAAGATTCTGAGAACCATTTGGTTCTCAACATTGCCTACATAGATACATATAGGACAAGATGGAGTTCCTAAACGTCTCGTCGCTCGGCACGACATACCATTATGCCATCAAGATTGAGCAAAATTTTAAACAGAAGAAGCGAGACTTTGGATCTGTGAATCCGAAGCAAGGGAAAGGTACCCCCAAACCACAGAAAAAAGGACAAATCCAAGGCGGGGGAGACTAGGACAACCCTCCAAAGCCACAAGCAAAGAACAACAACGCAAAGCCGAAGAAGGACACCGGAAAGTCGTGTAAGTCCCATAAGGTCTCCACTCACAATACAAGTGAGTGTCACACCAAGCAGTGACTGGTGGCCAAGCTAAAGGCTTCGGAATCAGATGCATGTTTCGACTCCAATTTAGAACCCAAGAAGGGAAATGACAAACGGAAGCAAATTATCGATGCAGAGCCCAATGCCACTATTGCCACCACGAAGATCCAGAAGGAGGCACCCGAAGATCTAGAGGAGGAGGATCGCCTCTTCCACTCCCAGATGTGGGTAAATGTTTCCTTGCTATAGTTCATTGTTGATAGTGGGAGCCAAAAGAACCTCATTTTGGCAGAGTTCGTGAAGCGGTTAGGCTTACCAACCACAACACATCCACAACCGTACATCATCGGGTGGCTTCAGCAAGGACAGGATCTTTGCATCAGCCAGCAGTGTCGCCCTCCATACAGCATCAAGCCCTTGACGGATGAGGTATTATGTGACGTTGCTCCCCTTGATGTTTGTGATGTATTATTAGGCCAACCATACTTATGGAAGTGAAATTTTGTGTATGATTCAATGCCTCATGTTGTTATTGTTTATTTGGGAAATAATCTGTATAGGATATCGAAGGTAGCACCGCCTACTGCCATCTCTTTAATTACTACAAAAAAATGTAGTAAGCTCATTTCCAAAACTAGGAAATTTGTTTTCCTGATGATATTCCCTCAGGGAAAGAATAAGATAGTGACCACGACCTATAGACAGGGCCCCTCTGCACGGCAACGATAGATGGACAAGGTCATGAAGCAGTACGAGGACATCTTCACCTCCCCCACAAGGGTGCCTTTGCACTGTCAGGTCAATCACTCCATCGATCTGACCCCAGGTGCATTGTTGCCCATTGGACCAATATATCGGCACTCCGTTTTGGAGAATGATGAAATCAAGAGGCAGATTCATAAGCTGCTGCAGAGAGGTCACATTTGGTTGAGTTAATCGCTTATGGTAACTCGATTGTATTGGTATAGAAGAAGGATGGGACTTGGAGACTCTGTATTGACTATAGGGCATTGAACAAGATCATTATCCAGAATAGGTACTCGATCCCACGGATTGATGAACTTCTAGACCAACTAAAGTGAGAAAAATATTTCAGCAAGATCGACTTGAAGACAAGATATCACCAAGTACCAATCAAACCCTCCAATGTGTAGAAGATTTCCTTCAAAGCCAAGGAGGGCCTTTTCAAATGGTTGGTTATGCCTTTTGGGCTCCTATAACCTTCATGAGGCTGATGGATGACATCTTGCAGCCATTCACCAACTCATTTGTAGTGGCATACTTGGATGACATCCTAATCTTCAGCCAAAATTGGGATGGGCACCTCCACCACATCTGGCAGGTTCTCTAAACACTGCGTCAAAACAAGCTATGTACCAATTTGGAAAAATGCACTTTTGGCATGACCCAGGGTCAATATCTGGGATACATTATGTTGAAAATAGAAACAAGAAATTCTAAAAATAGCATTGCTATAGATAGAATTTCAGGATATATTCCAATTTTAATTTGTCCTTGAATTAAAATTGAGTATTGAAATTCGAATTTAGTCTTACCAACTTTCTGAAAAAAATTAATTAATTCATCTTGAGTTAATTAGTTGGTAAAATTCAAACATGAAGTCTTTGTGAAGACATGCAACAGTTATCCCTTTGATTGAGGAAGTTATCCCTTAATTAAGGAGATAAGGATGAGTTGTATTTGAGTTGTAATTAGTTAGCTCAGTTAACTGAGTTAAGTCTAGTTAAATTAGTCCCAACCAGTTGGAGGAACTAATTGTGAGTTTAGTCAGTTAATGCATGCATGCATGCAACTAGTGTTATCCAGATAACTGAATATTCTCTCATAAATAACTCATGCATGTCAGTTCAGACAAAGACCCAGTTGAGATTAAAGGCAGGGATAGTGTACTATCAGTTTCTAGAATATTCCCATGTGAATATCTCTTGCATGCATAAGGAATCCATTCCTTGAGGATTGTGTAGTTACTACAGAGGTCAAAGCAGTGTGTGAGGTGAGAATCACACAGGTGGCCACTGGAGGACCCAGGAGAAACTGCACAAGGAAATAGGAGGCTTGGAGGACTGAAGGAAGGCATATGTCTTGTCTATTTTGTCGATGAGCAGCAGTGAGGGATTGTACTGAGAGCTGGATAGCTTGTGAGCTAAAGATTTGTGTAATCTTGAGATATTTCCACTTGTATGATAATACAGATAGCGAGGTTTTTAGCTGAGGCTTTCCCTAGAGTATTCTTTTGTGTTTCATGTACAATTGAATCTTCTTCTTTGTTATATGTGTTCTGTTTG
Source organism: Pinus tabuliformis (assembly GCA_031772625.1). Taxonomy (NCBI): domain Eukaryota; kingdom Viridiplantae; phylum Streptophyta; class Pinopsida; order Pinales; family Pinaceae; genus Pinus; species Pinus tabuliformis. The sequence goes on from CM062811.1 coordinate 850,750,360, forward strand.
ATCTTGCTCAAAATCGATTAAGCTTCCACAAGTTTGATTGTAGAAGTAGATTAAGTATTTTGCTTTAGTACATTGCATAATCAGTTTAATCTACAGTGAGAATTTCTACATGGTATCAGAGCAAAGGTGATCAAAGCAGAGAACATTATACAAAGAAGGGAGAAGTTTGAAGTTTGAAGTTCTTAATTGTAGGTACAAAATTGATTTCTTATCACATTTCACCAATGGTTTTCAATGGCTTGAGACTCGAGTATACCCTACATGGCAGCTCGAATTACATAACATGGAAGGATTGCATGGAAGCGGTATTAGAGGACAATGGTTTGAAGGACTTCTTTGATCAAGAAGTCCCCAAGCCAGTAGCAGCTAATGCCCAAGAATTGGTGGAATGGATGAAATATGTGGTGAGAATGAGGAGGATTCTTCTGGAGGGAGTTCGAGACCATATTGTCTCGAGTCTCCATGGGAAGGAGACTCTATTTTCAATGTGGAAGACATTGAAGGATCTATATCAGAACAGCAGCAACCAGAGGAAGCTGGTGCTGAAGGACAAGCTTCAGACAATCAAGTGTAAAAAGGGTGACACAATCTCTACATATTTGAACAAGCTCACCACCTATAGAGATGAGCTTGGAAGTGTAGGAATCATGATAGCTGATGATGATATGGTGAGTCTTGCTCTCCTCAGTCTTCCTAAGAGCTGGCATAGCTACCAGGACTCAGTGAATAGAAGAGAGAAACTGCCATATTGGGAATGATTATGGTTGGATCTAATGTAGGAGGAGAATAGGAGAAGCACCATAGATGGTTCTTCATCTAAGCATGATGATGAAGAAAATATAGCCTTAGCAAGTAAGGTGTGGAAAGGGAAAGGGAAGGCTTCCCATTCCAAATCGAGTTCTTCCCATGGTAGGAAGAAGATTGACAAATCTAAAGTGCGATGTTTTAATTTTCATGAGGTGGACCATTATGAAACTAATTGTCCATTGAGGAAATCCAATAAGGGATCCTTGAAACGATCAGATGGTGAGGCACTGGCCTCACAGTTAAAATTGAATTTTACCCTCATCACATGCATGGTTTCATTGATGGTGGGTTGTGTTTGGTACCTGGACAGTGGAGCCTCATTACACATGACAGGCGATAAGATCTTATTCAATACCTTGGAGGAGAAAGACCTCCAAATGCGCATCGAGATGGGTGATGATGGAAAGTATCGTTTTTCAGGTGAAGGTACGGTTGTGTTATAAAGGGAGCATGGAGCTCCTCTCACCCAGACAGATGTAAAGTATGTGCCTGAACTGAAGAAAAACTTGGTATCGGTCGTGATGTTGGAAGACAAAGGTTATGATGTAGTCTTCAGTAAAGGAAAGGCATTCTTGAGACACATAGTGTCACACGGAATCTGTCAAGGGTGCAGACACGACTGACCTTCCTAGAAGTCTAAGACATTCTAATGACAAACAAGACAAAAAGGAGTGATCTTTCTCTAAATACACCTTTTATAACATGAAAACTACAAGTGTTTAGGCTTACCTTATTCCAAAATGCTGTTGTTGAAGTCCGTTCTTGACGATCCGGATGAGCTCCTCCTTCAAGTCAATTCCTGCAACCACAAACAATCAAACAATTACCAAGCACTTGCATTTCATATAATAAAACATATATCCAACATGCAGACCAAGGAACACATGAAATAACTCATTAACACAAGCTATTGAGAAAAATAAACCAGTTTGTATTAATAACGAAACAAAGAAACTCTTACAACCTGGCCTTGGTGTTGTGCAAGTTCCTCCCAGGGTCCATCAAGGGTTTTCCTCTACTTTGACAAAGCTCACCCTCTCCCAAGTAGAATCAAGTGAAGACAATCTCTCCTCACAAAGGCTCTAATGGAAGACCTAAATCCTGCAGCATTTACCCAAAGAAAATGTATAGCTTCAACCTCCTCTCCTTCTGGCTCAATGCCTTTATTTATAGTGCTGTAAAGAGGTTATTCAGGTCCACTATCAATGGGATCATCCCCCTCTATGGGTGGGATAGCTCCCTTATTGATGGGATAAGTTCCCCCTTAATAGAGATACATGAACCAACTGGAGGCGCATCCATTTCATCAAACCGACCTCTAGAATGTTCTAGAAGTAACCACAAGTAACTTTTTCAAGATAAAACTCGCGCATTTTGCCTTTTACAGAGGGACGCACCTGTCCCTTAACATACAGAGCGTCCATGGACGCAGATTTTGTGAACAAGGTCCGCGTCCCCGCAGGTAAGGCTAGAGAGAACCTGCGACCCCAGAGATAAACATAATTTTTACAAGACTTTCTCTCTTCTTTGAGTTTGAGATGGATAACAGAGGCATGAGACTTGCCTAAGAGGGTAGCATGACTGTTGATTTGAGCCATACTAACTGTAAGTAGTCAAGGTGACATTTTTTAGTGTAACAGATTGCCCCCTAAAGTGCGAAGCCTGGAATAGAATAGGGTTTTGTAATTCTAGGAAGGGTGAAGCGCTTTATCATTTCAAGGATTGCCTTGTGGATGGCCTGGTTGGAACCTGCAATTTTCAACACAAAATACATGGATAAGATTATATCATCACTGAGGTAGGCATTCCCATACTCAGATTCAAAACTTTAACTAATGGACTAACTATTCTGATACAGGAATGATCTTGCAGTACATCATTTTTATAGACTTTTGTAGACACAGTATGGACGCAGCCATCTGTTTATGATTAGTCTACATAGATAATGAATACAAAACTCCTCGCAGCCTGGATGGTAGAAACTAGATCCAGGGTCTTCACTTCTACTTCTCGAATTGGTACGATTCTAGCCATGTGATTAAATGATTCGATGTCGAACATGGTAGAAACCACTTGATTACCAGTCAATGATGTAAACTGTTAACAAGCGTGAGAGAAACCACCAGTAATGTCAATGGTCCCCAAAGTACCAAGCACAACCCGTGAAATGTGAATAGATGTTTTGATGTCGAACACTTCACGGAATCCTCTGATCGAAAGTCAATGATGTAAACTGACGTCAAAGGCGAGAAACCTGCCATTGATGCATGCAGACTTCAAGGTACTGTCGATTCCTAAGTCATCTTTCTAGATAATGTGTCGATGTCGATAGAAAGCGACCCGTTGCAGGCAAGCCCGCAACACGAAATCATTGTTCAAGTTGAAGAAATGTTGCTGTAAGGACTGACTCAGGGATGGTCAAATGGATGACAAGTATTTTGCAGATGAAAGTTTTTTCTTGCAGACCTCTTGAACACATAACGACACAACAGATGGCTTGGTGACGAATAACTCAAAGTTAATCCCCGAAACCCGGTTAAAGACTTTCAAAGTGATTTGGTCAACTGTGAGGTAAAAGATTTCCCAACCCAGGTGAATGAAAAGTGTCGTGTTCAAGAGCGGTAATAAAGTTTCTTCTGAGACAAAAGGTGACAAATAGGTTCATTCTTCTCTTTTTTCCCCCACCATTTCTGGCAAGTACCTCTTTATTTTTAACAAGCTTGAGGAGGATAACATATGCTTGATTATAAGCTCATCCTTCGGACGAGTCCAACCTAGTTTAAATTCGAACCCTAGGAAGGAGTGGTTCGTTCCTGTTTGTAATTGAACAGGTCCTCTACTGTAAAAATTTAACGAGCCCAGTATAGGAGAAACTCGGCGTTTTTCATTTTTAGAGAGTCTGAAAAAACTAAAGGAGACTCCACGTTGAACTTTTTCGTATATTTGTGTCCCTCAAGCCCGAAAAAGTATAAAATAATACCTGGGGGAACCGCTTGATCTTGCGACCAAGGAGTACTTTCATAATAGTGTCGTTAACCTGAAAAGTAAAAAGCGATCAAAGACACGTCGTTTTATTTCCTTATCGAGTTCGAAACGACAAAAACCCGGCAATCTTTTCCTGATTTTGCGGTCAGAAAAGAGCTAAAAGGGGACCGTCTTTTAATTCCGTTTTAACGAGTGAAAAAGAAACACTCGGCGATCTTTTCATGTTTTAGGAGTCAGAAAAGGGCTTAAAAGATGACTCTGAAATTTTGTTTGTGAAAAATTACAATTTCCCTCGAAATCCCTTTGTCCTGCACAAAAGCGACACATTACTCATACCTGTTTAAAATAGGCAAAAATACATTCAAAAACATCTTTTCATGGTAAAAAATGAACTAATTCATCCAAAAAACCTATAAAAAGACCTTTTACCATGTCATTTTTACCGTTTCACTGTTGAGGTTGAAAAAAGAGCTTTTGACAAGAAACTTCCCGTGGTCGCTGCGGAAAATCTGACCGTTGGAATCGAACGCCGTCTCATCCAGGTATTTTACACATCCCACTCTGCATTTCTATCCGTTTAGAATCAATTTTTAGGTTTTAGTTTCATTTTTTGGGGGGTTTTGGTTTTGGAATGCGCCTCTCGGCGGACGCAGGTGCCCTTCGGGTGACCTGCGTCCCCCGACTTTTTCTCATACGGGAAAACGGTCGGAAGACGCAGCCCGCCTTCAGGCCAGCTGCGTCCGGGCGCCCTGTGCTACAAAGCCGGGGTGCGTCCTCCGAGAAACGCGCATTTCAAAACCCCAACTCTCTCAAAAAACCACCAAAAATTCCCAAATTAATTTCTAATGCTATTTTTGATATGCAGGGCATTAATCATGTTAGACTGGAGAGAAAGAGAGCATGTAGAGGAAGATGAAGCTGCAATAAATCATCAACCTTCCCTGGATGCCCTAAGAGCATGCGGATTATACAAATATTGGACCATACCGGGCATGAGGGGCCAGGTAAGATTCTTGGAATGGCTGGTTGAGCGATGGAACGTACAAGAACAATGCTTTTACATAGGAGGGCACCAGCTCGAGATAGAGCCCTCGGATGTATACTTTCTCACTGGCTTGCCAAACAGAGGTGAGCAACTCAGTCTTGCGGGGACTAGGCCGGGTGGCCAATCCCTTGATAGTCTCCGCGAGATTGGTGCACACCTGGGGCTCACCATTCAAAAGGCATAGAGATAAAACACATCACTCTGCCGGAACTCAAAGTCATAGCGTTCACGGTTACCAGAATTTGCGGCGCGGCCGCTTTACACATTGCTTCCGGATCCCAAATGCGGATGGCAATTGACTGTTACCAAGGCACCATTTTCAACTGGTGTGAAGCTGTGTCGGCTCATATGAAGAGCCAACTGACCAAGGCAAAGAACGGACGACTAAAGACTTTTGGATATGGGCCTATAGTCGTGAGCTTTGCCTTGGAGAGAATTCCAATGCTGATCCCTCAGCAACTCACTGTTGATATCTTGGGTCCCCAGCAGCCAAAGCTGATACGATGGGTTGCGGTGATGGCCCGGCATCCTGACGAGGGCGCGACAGTAGTTCGATTCTCAGATAGTTATTTTGACTGGTTAGAGGGCCAGCTTTTTGTGATACAGGACTTTCCGTATGCCGGAATGGATTTCAGAGGTGATCCGGACATGGTTCTTCCACAGGGAGAACAATGGGACGACAGAGGTACTTTTTATTTTCACAAGTTTTCTAGTTATGTATTTTTTGTATTTTTTATATATATCGTCTCAAAACTAATAGTAAATCTTTCAAAATGCAGATGTTGGTCCACAGCGTCCAGCCAACCTCCGGCCTTATGATAGACTACATCCAGCTGCACCGGTACCGGCCCCACAGGATGCGACAGCAGAAGTACTAGCTGAGTTGGAGCATGATCTAGAGCGTCTCACGGCAGATATACCTGAGACTACTATGGACGACATTCCTATCAGGCTTCAGCGCTTCGTAGTCGCGGTCCCTGGACCGTTTAGGAGATTTTTGCGTAAGGTAGCCCGCGCAGTGGTGTCGTACAGAGAGCACCACCAGTGATTGACTAGTCACTTTTGTAGTCACATGTGACATTTTGACTTTTTGTACTATCATTTTGCCGATCATAAGGTGTTTTAAACCTATGATCGAAGACGATGTATATATTTTTTGACACACTTCTATCTATATATATCACTATTACCGGCTTATCTTGTTTAACATATGTGATGAAATGTTTTTAAATTTACTTGCATGATTATCGTAAATGTCTGTCCAACATTCGAGAAGCAATTGCATCTGCTAATGTATTCAAAGACCTTGGAATATGTTGATATTCAATGTAATCAAATTCACGTTCCAAGAGACGCACTCTCAAAAACAACCTTAATAACACAGGATTTCTAATGGCATAAACTCTATTAAGCTGTAATACAACAAGTTCAGAATCTAACCTCACTATCAAACGTCGAATTCCAAATGAAATAGATTCGGATAATAATTCAACCACTGCACTGTATTCTGCAATGTTATTCGTTGTTTGACCGAGGCTTACCCCATGCATAGAAACTAACTCGTCAGAGGGCGAATAGATAACCCAAGCTGCGGAAGAGATATTCCGTGTACTACGACAAGCACCATCAGCAAATCCAATGTATGTTTGGAGAGGCGTCGACATCTACAATATCAAGAGTAAAACCAAGATAAGCCAGAATAATGACGAAAAACCACACTTGCTAAGCTAAGCACACTGACTAAACTAACACACTTGCTAGCTAGAAAGAAAATCTAACCTATCTAAAAATTTCTCCATACCCATCATTTTAAGCATAATACCTCTTTAGGTAAAGTCCATTTCTGGGTTTACCCAAAGAGTCCCCATCAAAATCAACTAACTCATAAGCCCCTTTTGCTAGCTTTCGCTTTACAATGTAGGGCCCATGCCACATGGGAACGAATTTTCCGGCACCTAGCTTATCGTTAGCTTGATCATATAATAGTACTAGGTCTCCTTCCGAAAAACTTCGAGGGGTTACATTTTTATCGTACTGAGCTTTCATTCGTTTCGCGTGAGTCTCGATAGCTAAAGTAGCGTCACGTCGAGTCTCATCTAATTTAGCCAAGTATAATAACCGTTTCTCCTCTTCGGAAGTAGCTGGAAGTAATTCGACAGCCATTTGAAGTGATGGGATTTCGCATTCAATAGGTAACACAGCTTCTAAGCCATAAACTAGCTGGAAAGGGGTGAAACCTGTTGAATTTTTCACTGAAGTTCGATATGCCCATAGCGCCGAAAATAACATGTTATGCCAATTCGTTCGATGGATACCAATGATCCGTCGAATCATGATGACTAGAACTTTGTTGATTGACTCAACCAAACCGTTGGCTTGCGGATAATAAGGAGTAGAGCTATCGTGGCGCAAACCAAGCTGGCTTGTAAGCTCAGTCATCATGACGTTTCGAAAATGGCTCCCATGGTCAGTAATGATTGCTTGTGGGACACCAAACCTAGTTATGATATGATTGAATACGAAAACTGCAGCTGTCTTGCCGCTTGCGTCGAATGTAGGCATCGCCTCGGCCCATTTTGTAAAATAATCAACCGCGAGGATGATATACGCATGCCCCCCGGCCGAGTGAGGGTTACAAGTAATAAAGTCAATGCCCCATTTGGCGAATGGACCAGCGGCAATTATAGGGTGGAGAGGAGCAGGTGGAGCGCGCATCTTTCGATCAAACACTTGACAGTTGTGGCATGTTCTGACAGCAAGGATACAATCTTTAAACATAGACGGCCAGAAATAGCCAGCGCGCAACACCTTCTGAGCTGTGGCATACCCAGACATATGACCGCCACATGCTCCAGAGTGACAATCATTCAAAACTCTCTCAGCCTCTTCGTGAGTTAAACAACGTCGAAAAACTAAGTCTGCCCCCCGGCGATAAAGTGTATCTCCAATAATTCTGTATTGCTGGGATCGAAACCGAATTTTTCGACGGTCTTCCTTGGAAGCTTCAGGCCGAAAGGTTTGGGTTTGGAGATAGATGATTATATCCCCATACCACGGATCTAAAGTGCTAATAAGAAACAAAGATTCGTCCACAATGGACTCCTCTGCCACAGTCTCTGTGTCAGCACTCGGGAAATCACACATCAATTCCGCAAAAACTAAAGATTTCTTAGACTTGGACTTCTCGAACTCCAAGTCGAACTCTTGCAGGATAACAATCCATTTAGAGTACTTGCCCCCTAGCAGTTGTTTTGTCAAAATATAAATCATAGGGTTGCAATCCGAAATAACTGTAGTCTTGCGGAGAAGAATGTAGTGACGAAAACGCTGGACAGCTTGAACGGCTGCCAGGGCCAATTTCTCCACATGCGAATATTTTAACTCAGTGGGATTTAAGGTTCTACTAAGATAATATATCACATGCTCTGCTTTGAATTCATCTTCTTGAACTAACACCATTCCAATGGTGGAATGCGAAGCTGCGAGGTATAAGAAGTAGTCCTGGTTGTAGTTGGGAGGATGCAATAACGGTGCATGGGTCAACGCGTGTTTTAGTGCATCAAAAGATTGTTGGGCAATCTCGTCCCAAAAGAATTGTGCGTTCTGTTTCAACAACCGTGTAAAACCTTTAGTGACCTCGGCGTAGTTTGGGATGAATCGGCGTAAAAAGTTCGCTTTCCCTTGCAAACTTTGGAGTTGGCGCAAACTCGAAGGAGGAGGCAATTTGATGATAGCCTCGACTTTCGAGGGATCGACGCGAATGCCGGTTTTTGAAACAACAAATCCCAGCAATCGACCTGTTTCTATACAGAAAACACACTTGTGGGGATTCAACCGAATTCGATAATGCCTACACCTCATAAAGATTGCTCGTAGGTGGACAAGGTGATCAGCTCGTTGTAAAGAATGAGCAGGCAAATCATCGAGATAGGGTTGCACAATGTGCTTGATGTCATGAAATGCATAAGACATCGCCCGTTGAAAAGTGGCCCCGGCATTCTTAAGTCCAAAAGGTAATTTGCAATAAGCAAATGTCCCCCATGGACAAATGAATGCCGTTTTTGGTTGATCGGCAGGTAGAATATTGATTTGATTATAGCCTGAGAAACCATCCATGAAGGAAAACATCTCACTTCCGGCACAATCATCAATGATTTGATCGATATAAGGCGTAGGATAGTTGTCTTTTGGACAAGCTCGATTGATATCCCTATAGTCGATACAGATTCTTATTGTTCCTTGTTTTTTATTGACGGGAACAATATTCGATACCCAATCCGTTAACGGGATCGGATAAATGAAACCTGCTTTCAACAGCTTTTCGACTTCTGCTTTAATCGCAGCCGCTTTTCGAGGGTGAATCTGACGCAACCGTTGCCGAATGGGTTTAGCATCCGGGTAGGTTTTGATTTCATGAACAACAATGGCAGGATCAATTCCCGGCATTTCCTCGTAAGACCAGGCAAACACGTCGCGGAATTCTTGGAATAGGGCCTTGTAAGTTTGGATTTCTTTTCAGTACATGCGGCACCTATATGAATGTTCTCCTCGATTCCGGGCTTCACTGAAATATCAATGGGAATAGTACGAGAAATATTCCCTAAATTCAGCTCTGAATCAGAATGTTTCGTTGGATCCTGAGCGTCTTTGACATATTCAGCGGTAAAGATAGATGAAAAATCATTTTCAAATGCATCATCCTTAGGTAAAAACGAAGATCTGTGATGGAGATCTTCCCATGGTAGATCATCTACACTTAGGATTTCGCGAAGTTGTTCGTCAGATGACACTTCTTCGGGAAACGTTATCCGTTCTAAGGGTGAGGTGAAAAGTGACTCTTCACTGACCACATTCATTTGGTTGGTTGAATGAAAGTCGGTAAAAGACATAAGAGCTTCATAAGCAATCTCATACGGACTCAACGGCATAACATCACCGAGTGAGTCTAGCTCAGAGTCAGAGGGAACATACCAAGGATCATCATAAATAATGTTTTCTGACGTGATCATATGAATTGTTGCGAACGAAGGGTCTGCATTGAGTGGAGGGAGAGGAAAAGTTCCCAGTAAACCGGAATCCTTAACTAAACCTACACCAATGTCCCTATAAGGGATTGTCGTTTTACCAACATGCTGGATAGTTTCTAAAGAGGTTGGGTCGGATGAAAAGTATGTCAGCTGATCAATAGTCACGATCTTACCGTTATGTGGAAACTTAATGACTCTGAAGACCGATGAAACGACCGCTGTCATAGCATATGACCAACTTCGACCCAAAAGAAGGTTGTAGTCTAGAGGGGCATCAACCACTTCCACATCCAGACTAACGGTTTTACCTTCGACCCCTATAGGCAATTCTTGTAGAATACCAAACGGACGGAACCCACGGCCATCAAAGGCCTTAAGGATGGTGGGGGATTGGTTCAACGAAGGAGAACCAAGCGATCTCCAACATTGAATCGACATAATACACGTAGAAGCTCCCTCATCAATCACAGTCCGATGAATAGGCCTGTTTTTGACTATCACTGGAATTTGGAAAGCCATTTGATGGGGGAGACGTGGTGTACTACTTTCTAGATCAAAGATCATTAGGTTCGGGTCCTGAACATCGACAGCTCCAATAGCCGACAAAAGCAATTTTCGTTGCGCTGGACATGATTGCAGCACTTCGAGTGCCGACATTGCTGAAGGTGAAACAGCTAAGTCTTCAACAATGTTGTAATTCTGGGCTGCTCTCGCATGTGGATTGAAAGCAGACCTTCGAAGTACACCCTTGGCGGGCGGCTTAATCACTAAGTCTGGGTTAGGTTTTTCGATCTGTAGTGGATCGGAACCAGGAGCTGAGGTTGATGGGTTAGAGTGAGAAGATTCTGCTTCCTTACCATCAACAGGAGCCTTACTACCATAATCTTGCGATCGAGTCGCAATCCTGACATGAGACATCATCAAAATGGGTTCTTCACTGGCATTCGAAGAAGAACCTATCATCTTATTCTCCTGCTCTGGAAATGGATTTTTTAACACAGCAGGAGTGGGAGAACCTTTGACTATTTTCACTACCTCGGCCCGATGAGGGCAGTCTCTCGTAAAATGATCTTCTTCACAAATAAGACAAGGATATCGAGGTTTGCGCTTTTCGTCATTGGTTTCCGACTTTTCCGTTTTCTCCTTTGGAGCCTTGTCTGCTTTAGCCTTCTTCTTTCCTTTCTTCTTTCCACCGTTTTTGGATTTGGCCGTAGATGACTCTACAGCGTGAATGTCGGCGGTAAGTTCAGGAGGAGAAGACTCTCCTGTCGGAGAATCAGGCAAAGTGATAATTGGAGTATTGGAGGCCTTGGAAGACTTCTTCTTACTCTTCGTAGTCACGATACCGATCATACCATCAGCGGCATGAGATCCCGAAGGAGCAGCAGCGATTTGGTTTGACTTTGGAAGATCCGGAATTTTCTCATGTAACGTACCCGACTGAGTGTAAACTAAGTCAAGGTATTGTGCCTGAGCAATGACTTGCTCCTCAGTAACTACTCCGGCCTTAGCTACATCTTCAGTAATTCTTGGTAATAATGATTTGACAAACCATTCAGCTAAGATTTGGTCCGGGATAAAAACTTTCACTAATCTTCTTCGACGTCTCCACTCATGGATGTGATCAGAAATGTACGTGGATGTCGATTGTTTTAGCGAAGTTAATAACTCTGTACCATTATCGTATCTGACTGGTAACTGAAAATGAGTTAAGAACGAGGTAGCTAACTGGCTAAAGTTGTAAAAAGAGGCCCGTGGTAACTCAATGTACCACTTGGCTGCGAGACCAATGAGTGTACGCTGGAAAAGACGTAAGCGGATGGAATCATCTGAGATGGAATTTGATGCACACCAGAGGTGGTAAGTCATCACGTGATTAGACGGATCCTCTCCAGACTTACCTTCGAACTTGGGTATATCGCTGGGCAACTTATTTGGCATTGGCGGCCAGAACGGAAGATATTGAATTGGATCGTTCGTTAGGCGCGTCAAGTCGGGTAAATCTAAAGTTGCAATAAATGGTAACTGCCGGTTAGGATCTCTAAAACTCTGAGTCACAATACCAGCCCCAGGAGGAGGATATCCAGGATAACTAGGAACAGGAGTCGCATTGGGGATATTATATCCTCCTGGAAAACCAGGATTAACCGGACCGTACTGGGGTTGTTGAGGTGGTTGATAAGTGTACCCAGGATACGGTTGATACTGGTAAACCGGTTGTTGGGCAGCTTGCCCAGGTTGATACTGTCCCTGGTACGGAGGTTGAACAAATTGAGGTTGAGTAGTAACAACCGTACTTGTACCAGGTTGGCCTACAGGCATCTGGACTGTGGTTTGAACCGTGGGTCCAGACAACGGTACAGATGTCTGAGGAGTGGTTACAGGGACAGTAGAAACCGGAGCTGCCGATACTCCAGAAGTAAGCATGGTAGATGAAGCGGTAGTTGCTGCAGCCGTGTGAGGTGGAGTACCAGGTGCAATTGGCGGCTGAGTAACTACAGAAGTTACAGGGGTCTGAACACTTGACTGGACAGGTTGCGGTTGCTGGGGTGGACCAGGAACTGCAGGTTGTCCTGCTTGAGGTACCGACTGTATACTTGGTTGCGACATCTGTTGACCCTGTGACGGATCCCATGTTAACATTCCAGGGTATTGACTCGTAACAGGTTGAGGATACTGAGATCCATAGCCGTATTGAGGATAGGGTTGATAACTGTAAGGTGCAGTCCCATATGATTGCCCTTGAGGTGGTTGATAACCTTGACCAGGGTATTGACCCGTAGGTTGATAACCTTGAGGTAAATACGAATACTGGGGTTGACCTTGACCTTGAGGTTGGTATCCTTGAGGTTGATACCCTTGGGGTTGATACCCTTGGGGTTGCCATCCTTGAGGTTGCCATCCTTGAGGTTGATACTGATACTGAGGTTGACTTTGGGGTACATATTGAGGCTGGGGTTGATACCCTTGGGGTTGATACCCTTGAGGTTGCCCCCCAGTCACGAATGAAGTACCTTGAGGTTGCCCCCCAGGCATTAACGAAGGTTGCCCCCCAGGCGGTAATTGGCCACCTTGAGGTTGGTTAATGGGAGTTGAACCTGACATCATATAAACGTCACCTATACTCAATGGTACATTACCACTGTTTCCAACTAATAACCCATGATCAACAGGTTGAGGAGATGCTCCCGCAAAGGTACCAGAAAGTGATTGATACCCAGTAGGAACAGAAGGACCGCCATGTAAAAATGATTCAGGACTTTGTGAAAACACAGATGACTGACCAGACATATTTACAGGAGAATGAATTCCTCTAGGTGGAACCGGAGTACGAGGTGTAGAAAAACCTACTGAGTTGTCTAAAAAATTGGTTAATGCAAGGTACCAAGATTCACTTCTAGGAGGACTGTAAAAGATGGATTCACGCTCCCTTAGATCAAGGGTAATTAGATCTTCAGAATCAGAAACGCCTATTTCTTCCTCTGGAACAAGTTCTTCTATAGCAATTAATCCAACAGGAAGATTTTCGGTGATAATTCTTTCTATTCTTGGTGAATCAGGAACACTAGGAGTTGGAGTAACAGGTTCTGAAATTTCAGGTTCTTCGCCTGTTTCACTGGCAGATGAAAAACTACCAGCAAGCTCGGAAACTGTAACAGCTTCGGGATTGTAACCTGTTTCTAAACTTTGGTAATCTGGATGGACTACCAAGGAAGATTCTCCTTCTTCAGGTGATCCTACTCTACTGCCACTAGGAGGAGTTACAAGGACCTTTAACCCTTCTAAATTACCTGGGTCGTCTCGAGGAGGGGATCCCCTAAGTCTACGGGATCTTCTCAACAATTCGGCCACAGAAACAACTTCAGGAGACTGGCCCGCAATTCGACGGGACCTTCTCGGTAATTCCGCCACAATTAAAGATTTTAACTACAACACACGAAAACAAAGTAAAAATTTTCAAATCAAACCACCTAAAGTCTTCTAAAGAACCAATCAAATTTGAAGCACACGCCTAAATAATCTAGAGCGTCAAACCACACACAAACAGTAGTCTTCCGGACCAAAAACGCTAGTTGGTGATTAGGCCCAACCTCGCAGGATTCAGTACAGAAATAGTGGGTGGAACAGTTACCCCGGCAACCTGCTTAATGAATAGACTGGACCAAGTTCCTCCACTTTAACCGTCTCGAAGTGAAGCGAACCCCCCAGAAAATCCAAGTGAGTATAACCGACGTCTGCTCCAGGTACAGTGGGACCTTCCCTCCACCGTCACCTTGGGTAGAATCCTAGATATTATGGCCACTAAGGTTACCAATCACAACAATTACACCTGGGGGAACAGTCTAAACTCCAACAGCACGCAAGGGCAGAGTAGCAAGCTCCAATCCCCTTACCGGCTCCTTGACAACAATCCAAGGTTTACCGATAAGTGACCCCTGGCTCCTCGACAATGGTTAATCCGAGGTTTACCGTTTGTAATACGTACTGCCTGGCGTCGTTCCCAACGAGGGAGGAATGATCCCCTCACTGGTTCGGACACGAGCTCGTGTTTCTCCTTTAAGAGGAGCTTTCCCAGAATGTAACTGAAACAATTGGATTTGTTCTACTCAAGATAGACTATCTGTTTGGTTTTGTAGTCTTGGAGAGTTAAGTACTCACCTACTCCAAGACCCTAGCCTAAGCTATGTTGGTGCTTCAGAGCCCTAGAAAAATAAAGATTACTAGATTGATTTTAATTTAAGCGTTACTTTTAAGGTTGTTTCTTAAGTCAAAAGGTGATGGAAGTGAAACTAGTGGTGTGTTGACTCGACTCGAAACCACTACAAAATGCACCTAGAATGATTTATCCACTACTTTACTTTTTCGATGAATTGCTTAACTAAAAAGTTGAGAGAATGCAATCTTTATAAAAGCAACTTCTTAATTGAAGACAATCAAAGAAACAATTCGTTTTTCTTTTCCAATCATAAAAACATAACCTCTCTTTACATGCACGAAAAAACTCTTTTCTTCTTTCGAAAACCAAAAGCTACTTGAAACAAGACTTTTTAAGAAGATGTTTTTGTATTTTTCTTTTAATAAAACAAGTAAATCTAATGTAAACAAAAAATCAATCTTAACAACTCTTAAAATCTATGAAAATGCACTCATAAGCAAACTAAAGGCAAATTTACTCTAAGCAATCTTAACGAGGCCAAAACTAACAATGATTATTTCTAAGGTGTTTTACTTGATCACAATCAAATCAAGGACTAGCTTATTGCAGAATCAAAAACTAGCCAAAACAAAACTCTAATCTTTTTGTTCTTTTTGTAAAATGGAAATCAATACTTTATAAACAAGTAATTCGAAATTTGACCCAAAACAACTCAAATGGCAAGTTGCTCACAAAAGGAGACTTTACGACAGGCCCGACTTCTAAGAAGGTTGACTAACCAGAGAGATCTAAGGCTGGACAACTTTCTACTATCAAAGTCACTACAAAGCCTTTCCAAAAATCAAACCCTAGGTCGAAACTTCGTTGAAAACCACTAAAACACTCAAAGCTCACAAAACTAGTTTAGGTGAAAATTCTTGACAGGGTACTAAAGGATCTGGGCAGAAAACACTAAGGAAAAACAAAATCTAAAAGCAAATTAAAGCAAAAATGGAATTTTCTTAAGTTTTACAGGAAGACGCAGGCAACCCGTTGTCACAGGTGAGGCCCCGCTCTGTGCAGACGGCAACAGCGCGTCCAAAGACGCACTGTGCAGTACTAAGAGGGTGCGTCCGTCTGGAAAAATGAAGAAAAACCAAATCTAACTAAATCTAAAGCTAAGCCACCCAAATACTAATTCTCACAGTCAAAAATCAGAAAATAAAAATGATTTTCTCAAAGCAAAGTTCATATAAAGGAAAAGACTCTCTCATTAATGGATTCCCCAGCGGAGTCGCCAATTTGTCACACGGAATCTGTCAAGGGTGCGGACACGACTGACCTTCCTAGAAGTCTAAGACATTCTAATGACAAACAAGACAAAAAGGAGTGATCTTTCTCTAAATACACCTTTTATAACATGAAAACTACAAGTGTTTAGGCTTACCTTATTCCAAAATGCTGTTGTTGAAGTCCGTTCTTGACGATCCGGATGAGCTCCTCCTTCAAGTCAATTCCTGCAACCACAAACAATCAAACAATTACCAAGCACTTGCATTTCATATAATAAAACATATATCCAAAATGCAGACCAAGGAACACATGAAATAACTCATTAACACAAGCTATTGAGAAAAATAAACCAGTTTGTATTAATAACGAAACAAAGAAACTCTTACAACCTGGCCTTGGTGTTGTGCAAGTTCCTCCCAGGGTCCATCAAGGGTTTTCCTCTACTTTGACGAAGCT
This sequence comes from Pinus tabuliformis, assembly GCA_031772625.1. Classification (NCBI taxonomy): domain Eukaryota; kingdom Viridiplantae; phylum Streptophyta; class Pinopsida; order Pinales; family Pinaceae; genus Pinus; species Pinus tabuliformis. Next base: position 850,766,609 of record CM062811.1, read on the forward strand.
CACCCTCTCCCAAATAGAATCAAGTGAAGACAATCTCTCCTCACAAAGGCTCTAATGGAAGACCTAAATCCTACAGCATTTACCCAAAGAAAATGTATAGCTTCAACCTCCTCTCCTTCTGGCTCAATGCCTTTATTTATAGTGCTGTAAAGAGGTTATTCAGGTCCACTATCAATGGGATCATCCCCCTCTATGGGTGGGATAGCTCCCTCATTGATGGGATAAGTTCCCCCTTAATAGAGATACATGAACCAACTGGAGGCGCATCCATTTCATCAAACCGACCTCTAGAATGTTCTAGAAGTAACCACAAGTAACTTTTTCAAGATAAAACTCGCGCATTTTTCCTTTTACAGAGGGACGCACCTGTCCCTTAACATACAGAGCGTCCATGGACGCAGATTTTGTGAACAAGGTCCGCGTCCCCGCAGGTAAGACTAGAGAGAACCTGCGACCCCAGAGATAAACATAATTTTTACAAGACTTTCTCTCTTCTTTGAGTTTGAGATGGATAACAGAGGCATGAGACTTGCCTAAGAGGGTAGCATGACTGTTGATTTGAGCCATACTAACTGTAAGTAGTCAAGGTGACATTTTTTAGTGTAACACATAGCCACGGGCCAAACCAAGAGGATTAGGATTTGAGTGAAGAATCTCTACAAGCTGGAGGTAGATGATTATGCTGCATTAATTTCCAAAGCAGAATTGGTGCAAAGCCAAGATATTGGTAAGTTATGGCATAGAAGGTTGGGCCACTTGTATCATGGGGCCTTGAAAATAATGCAACAGATTTCTATCAGACTTCCCAAAGGTAAACTTGAGCAAGTGGACACATGCAAAGGTTGTACCTTGGGTAAGTATGGAAAATCTTACTTTCAGGATCAAGACAGTCGAGCTGAAGCAATCTTGGAGCAAGTTCATATAGATGTGTGTGGACCATTCTTGACAGTCTCCACCGCTAAACAAAGGTACTATGTTATTTTCATTCATGATTTTTCTCGTGGATGTTGGATCTATTTCATGCAGAAGAAGGATCAAACCTTCTCAAGTTTTTGTGAGTTCAAAGCCTTGGTTGAGAAAGAATCAGGAAAGAAGATCAGGGCCTTGCAAAGTGACAATGGTGGAGAGTATGTCTCTCAAGAGTTTAAGGACTTCTGTGCAACGGAAGGAATTAAACGGGAGTTGACGGCACCCCATAACCCATAGTAGAATGGGGTGGCCGAGAGGAAGAATAGAACGATTATGGGGGCAACTCAGGCAATGCTACAAGTCCAAGGCCTACCACTTCATTTGTAGGCTGAGGCATGCAACACATCGGTTTACTTGCAGAATAGAAGTCTGCATTGCATACTTGGGATGAAGACACTAGAGTAAGCTTTCTCCAGGAAGAGACCAGATGTGGGTCACTTCAGGGTCTTTGCCTCATCGATTTATTTCCATGTGACCAAGGATGCCCAGAAGAAGCTAGAGCTGACATCAGAGTTGGGGATACTTGTGGGGCACACTGATACTCCCCACAACTATCGGGTGTATTTGCCTACCAATCAAAGGATAGTGGTTTGAAGAAATACTAAGTTTGATGAGTTGAAGGCCATGCGAGTTTCCCTTGAGAGGGAGCTATAGACGTAGGCAGAGGAAGAAATTTTGGTTCCTAAGGAGGATGAGCCTCATACCAATGCAGAGCAGCCGCATGTAGAGGTTTCAGGAGTGGAGGCATCCACTCATGCAGAGTCTTCCAGAGATGAGTGGAAGCGCAAGCGAGAAGCTGACAGATTGTTGTCAGATGCGAGAGAGAATGTGGGAGAGCCATCTTCTTAGCGCAGAGAGAGGAGGTCACCTGAGCAGTACACTAGTTACATGGCCCTTATTGGGGAATGTGTGGAGACTGAACCATCTTCCTTTGAGGAAGTAGTGCAGCAGCCAATTTGGGTTGATGCTATGATGGAGGAGTATGACTCCATAGTTCAAAACAATGTTTGGGATGTTGTTCCAAGACTAGAGAACAAGTCAGTCGTGAGTTCCCGTTGGCTTTACAAGGTAAAGAAAGCTACTGATGGTAGTGTGGAGAAGCATAAGGCAAGGTTTGTTGCCTGTGGTTTCTCACAGGTCAAGGGGATCGACTATGATGAGACTTTTGCTCTTGTAGCAAGGTACTCATTTATCAGATCGATGTTGGCACTATCAACACAGATGGGTTGGAAGATCCATTAGATGGATGTGAAGACTGCATTCCTCCATGGCAAGATTGAGGGAGAGGTGTACATAGAGTAGCCAGAAGGATTTGAGACCTTCGATCATGAGTCACATGTGTGCCGACTCAAGAGAGCTTTGTATGTGCTAAAGAAAGCACCTCATGCTTGGTACACCACGATCGACATCTACTTCACCAGGTTGGGCTTCACAAAGAGTGAAGCGGATGCGAACTTGTACCACATCATGGTGGAAAGTAAGCAGTTGATCATTGTTCTTTATGTTGATGATCTGACATTGACAGGTGATGATCAATTGATCATGTTTTGCAAGGAGGACCTTACAAGAGAGTTTGAGATGAAAGAAATGGGTCTCATGCACTACTTTCTAGGCATGGAAGTGTGGCAAAAGGATGGGGAAGTGTTTGTGTCTCAAGGCAAGTATGCCAATGAGATACTAAGGAGATTCCACATGGAGAAGTGCAAGCCCATGTAGACTCCTTTAGTAGGTAACTGGAGGAAGGAGGATGCTACTTCAGGTGAGGTATTAGAGGCTACTGTGTATTGGTAGCTTGTGGGTTCACTGATGTACTTAGTCAACACATGACCAGATTTGTGCTATGCAATGAACCAGCTGAGTCAAGCTATGGTTCAACCTACCAAGCTATTTTGGAAGGCAACAAAGCATGTTTTGAGATACCTCAAAGGCACATCTCAGTTTGAATTATGGTACAGACGGTCAGAGGGAGTGAAGCTATAGGGCTTCACAGATGCAGATTGGGTAGGGAGTCCATTAGATCGGAAGAGAACATTAGGAGGAATTTTCAACCTTGGTTTAGCTGCAATTTCATGGTACAACAGGAAACAAAGGTCAGTTGCACTTAGCACAGCAGAGGCTGAATACATGGTTGCAAGTCAGGCAGCATGTGAGACCATTTGGATGTGGAAAATTCTAGTTGGTTTGTTTGATCAGAGGATGGATCCAACTGTGATCTATTGTGATAATCAGATTTGTATCAAACTCTCTGAGAATCCAGTATTTCGTGACAGGTCCAAGCATATTAACATTCGGTATCATCATCTCAGAGACTATGTGGCGAGGAGGATCATGTTGTTGTAGCATATTTCGACCGAGGAGCAAGATGCTGACATTTTGACTAAGGCATTGTCAAAGTGTAAATTCGAGTTCCATAAAGACAAGATTGGGGTGGCAGATAATCCCTTTCATGTTGAGAGGGAGTGTTGAAAATAGCAACAAGAAATGCTAAAAATAGCATTTCTATAGATAGCATTTCAAGATATATTCCAATTTTAATTTGTCCTTGAATTAAAATTGAGAATTAAAATTCGAATTTAGTCTTACCAACTATTTGAAAAATAATTAATTAATTCATCTTGAGATAATTAGTTGGTAAAATTCAAACATGAAGTCTTTGTGAAGACATGCAACAGTTATCCCTTTGATTGAGGAAGTTATCCCTTAATTAAGGAGATAAGGATGATTTGTATTTGAGTTGTAATTAGTTAGCTCAGTTAACTGAGTTAAGTCTAGTTAAATTAGTTCCAAATAGTTGGAGGAACTAATTGTGAGTTCAACCTGTTAATGCATGCATGCATGCAACTAGTGTTCTCCAGATAAATGAATATTCTCTCATCAATAACTCATGCATGTTAGTTCAGACAAAGACCTAGTTGAGATTAAAGGCAGGGACAGTGTACTATCAGTTGCTAGAATATTCCCATGTGAATATCTCTTGCATGCATAAGGAATTCATTCCTTGAGGATTGCACAGTTACTATAGAGGTCAGAGCAGTGTGTGAGGTGAGAATCACACAGGTGGAAACTGGAGGACCCAGGAGAAACTACACAAGGAAATAGGAGGCTTGGAGGACTGAAGGAAGGCATATGTGTTGTCTATTTTGTCTATGAGCAGCAGTGAGGGATTGTACTAATTTTTGGATAGCTTGCAAGCTAAATATTTGTGTAATCCTGAGATATTTCCACTTGTATGATAATACAGATAGCAGATTTTTAGCTGAGTCTTTCCCCAGAGTATTTTTCTGTGTTTCATGTGTGATTGAATCTTCTTCTCTGTTATATGTGTTCTGTTTGATCTTGTTCAAAATCGATTAATCTTCTGCAAGTTTGATTGTAGAAGTAGATTAAGTATTTTTCTTTATAACATTGCATAATTAGCTTAATCTACAGTGAGAATTTATACACATTATTGATGAATGGGGGCCGCATGTGGATCCAGCCAAGATCCAAGTCATCTGGGATTGGCCAGCTCCAACCATTTTAGGTCTTGTCAATTTCTACCGCAGGTTCGTGTTGGGATTATCTCATATCACTTGGCCCTTGAGTCAAGTCACCAAGGGAGGAGTGAAAGCAAAATTCTTTTGGTCTGAATCTCAACATAAGGCATTCACTGTTATGAAACCAACTCACAAAAAGATAGAAAAGATAGATCAATGCCTTAAAAATAAGCCTCATCGAGGGGGAAACCTCCTTTACATTACACAAATGAACAATTCTTGGATGATACAAATGACAAGATGTCCTTTCTATATAGAGGAGTCTAATGGGTCATAATATAATCAAATCCGACATAACAATACTAATGTAAGGGAACAATAATAACAATAGTGGGCTTCTATTGGGAACAATAATAACAATATGGGGACTACATGGGCACAACAATATAATAAGGGGGTTGTACTAATAACAATAAGGGGTTATACTAATAGTATAGGGACCTAACATGCCCCTCTCCTTCAAAAAGTGTTGTCCTCGACGCTTGAGTAGTTCTTTATGCTTCTGTATAAAATTCTTGTCCACCCATGTGGAATCTTCAGCGGGTAATTTCTTCCACTTAATGAGATACTTTGAAATTGATCGATTTCATAGCTGTCGGGTTCTTATTTCTGTGAGTTCTCCAAGCTCCAATATGATTTTTCCTTCCTCATCAAGTTCAGGTAATATTGTTTGAACTGGCACTTTTGCAACTTTTGATTGAGTGGCCACACTTCTTCCTTCTTCTTCCATTCATCCCTTGCTTTGTGTATCCAATCTAGTTGGATAATAGAAATAGCACAAAACAATGCTTCCACATCCTCATCCTTTCTTGAGAGTGCATCTGCAACAAAATTTTTCTTCCCTTTTTTGTAGATGATTTCAAAGTCATAACCCAACATATTTGTGACCCATTTTTTCTGTTCTTCTAAAGATAATATTTATTCTAAAAAGTATTTAGGACTATCATGATCCATTTTTACCTTGAAGTGTCTTCCCATTAGGTAAGGTCACCATTTCTTGAGTGCATGTAGTATTGACAACATTTCCTTCTCATTAATAGCTTGCTTAAGATGTAGCCATAAAAATACCCAATCGCCTACATCAAAACTTCTTTCACTATTATTTTGATCTGCCTATTGTTTCATTCGATTCTGCACCAAAGTGGCGTTATCCTTTAAAAGTTGGAGAACTTGTTGTTGATGCTCGATGTGATCTTTCACTGCTTGAATCTTTTTCTTCTTGATATGTCCTTCTACCTTGAGAGTTTGAGGAGTGGTAATTTCTTCCAATGCACTACAAGATATGGTCGGATTCATTTCTTGATGCTTGATGTGATCTTTCACTTCTTGAACATTTTTCTTCTTGATATGTCCTTCTATCTTGATAGTTTAAGGAGTGGTAATTTTGGCCAATGCATTACAGGATATGGTTGGATTCATTTCTTCTTTCTTGATGTGATCTTTCACTTCTTGAAAATTTTTCTTTTTGATATGTCCTTCTATATTGATAGTTTGAGGAGTGGTAATTCTAACCAATGCATTACAAGATGTGGTCAGATTCATTTCTTCTTTCTCGATGTGATCTCTCACTTCTTGAACCTTTTTCTTCTTGATATATCCTTTTATCTTGAGAGTTTGAGTAGTGGTAATTATTTCCAATGCTTTACAATATATGGTTGGATTCATTTCTTCTTTCTATGGGGTGGGTTCCTGGTGTATATCCTATTCTTTTGATGTTTCTTGATCCTTTTCTTCCTCCTCTTCATAATCTATGCAAAATAATTTCTTCTCAGCACACTTATGACCTTTAGTGTATTTTTTATCACAATTGTAACAAAGCCCTTTTGCTCTTTTTTCTTCCAATTATTGTGGTGTAAACCTTGTAGGTTGGGGAAAGCTAGGAGAAAAAACACTTCCATAATTATAATCATGAGTGGTCAGATTGCTTGTTTCCATAATTTCGTTTTCAATTTTTCTTGCCAACCTGAATGCCTTCTCCAATGAATCAAGTTCCCAAAGATGAACCTCGTGTTGAATGTTATACTTTAAAGTCCCTATGAAGACATCAACCATTTTCTTCTATGGAATATCATTTACCCTTATATTCAATTTTTGGAATTCCTCAATGTGCTCTACCATTGAACCCCTTTGTTTCAAATTTATCAATTGCCCAAAGAAGGTGTTTCTCTTTGTATCCTCATAATGTTCTATCATTTACTCCGTGAAAATTGACCATGTAACAAGTGGTTTACGAGAACAAATCCCTTTATACCATAAAAATTGATCTGGTTCTAAATAATTAGATGCAATACATACATTTTGTAACAATGGTACGCCATGTAGATCAAAATATTTCTCCATCTATAGTATCCAATTTATCGGATCCTTTCCATCAAACTTCCTCATCTCACTTTTTCTTGATTTTAGGAGCTCGATCTTGAAATGATTGTAACTATAATTTTATATCTCAAAGTTCTAAAATTTTGTCCTATACTAGCCCTCTGAGTCCTCTTTCTAACACCGAAAGTTTGATCAAGATTGGCTTCTATAAGGAAGCGTTATGTCAAATCTCCCACAATGACCCAATTATAGACTGGTTCAGTAGAGAAAACTTGTACGAAGTGCCACGTGTCATTGTTTCAACTTTAGGACTTGAAATAGATATACAGAAAACTACAGTCCATCATCTTTCTGTGACTTCTTACGAAATTTCAATTTGATGCTCAGAGAGAAAGTTATGACGATTTTCCCAAGGTCACTTGTTTAGGATGTAATTAGGGAGTTTGCAAAGGCCCTAAATTCCTTAGATCATATATCTGAAAATATAGAGAGACAAGATCTGAAATTCGGACCCGAGGTTCAGACCGATGTCTTCTCAAATGGGTGTTTTTTTAGCTTCTGAAACTTCGCAGCAAAAAATTTATAGCGAAAATTCCATGATGGCCTGTTTTAGATGAAATTATGGAGCTTGCAAAACCCTAACTTACTCAAATGATATCTTCGAAAATATAGCGAGACAAGATCTGAAATTCGGACCCGAGGTTTAGAGAGATTTCATCTCAAATGGGTTTTTTTAGCTTCTGAAACATCACAAAAAAAAAATTTATAGCGCACATGCCATGATGACCTGTTTGGAGCAGCGAAACCCTAGAATGCAAAGCTCTGATACCAAATGTTATGAAACCAGCTCACAAAAAGATAGAAAAGATAGATCAACACCTTAGAAATAAGCCTCTTCCAGGGGGCAACCTCCTTTACATTACACAAATGAACAATTCTTGGATGATACAAATGAAAAGACCTCCTTTCTATATATAGGAGTCTAATGGGTCATAATATAATCAAAGCCGACATAACAATACTAATGTAAGGGCACAATAATAACAATATGGGGACTACATGGGCACAAGAATACAATACGGGGGTTGTGCTAATAACAATAAGGGGCACAAAAATACAACAAGGGGGTTGTAATAATAATAATAAGGGGTTACACTAGTAGTATAGGGACCTAACATTCACAAAATTGAAACATCGCCTCTTCTCTGCACCAATGCTCACATTACCAGATTTGCAACAACCATTTGAGATCGAGACAAATGCCTCTAACTATGTTATTGGGGCAGTCCTTACTCAACAGGGGCATCCAATGGCATATCATAGTGAGACACTTTCAAACACAATTTGAAGTATCCCACTTATGACAAAGACATGTATTCCATTGTGTAGGCTTGTCGACAATCGAAGCATTACATTTTGGGGAAGGAAACAATCATCCACACAGATGACCAGCCCCTGCAGTTCATACAGACACAAGGGAAGTTGCAGAATGATCGCCATCAAAAGTGGTCCACATACCTGCAACAATTCCACTTGAATATCAAGCATAAGAATGGAAACACCAATAATGTTGTAGATTGCCTCAGCCGACCACCGATCATGGCGTTAATGACAGTGCTCAACTCTTGTGGGCACAAGACTTCTGATTGGCTAGTTCTCTACAAAAGCGACCTAGAATTCGGCCACACATACCAGATGTTCATGGAGGATCAACAAGTTCCAAATTTTCACCTCCAGGATTCCCTTTTATGCCACCTAGGACACCTTTGTGTTCCTTCAAGAGAGTGCACCAAGATCATTTGGAAAGCACACTACAGTGGGGCCGCTGGGAATTTCGGGGTTGATAAAACAGTGGCAGTATTGCAAAAGTATTTCTATTGGCCGAATCTTTGACAGGATGTTGGGAAGTACATCAGATCTTGCACTACCTGCATCCTTTCCATACCGACCATCAAGAAGCAAGGCCTCTATACATTGTTGCCTACCCTAGTCAACCTTGGGAATCCATCTCCATGGATTACATGTTGGGCCTTGCTTCTACTAAGCATGGCAATAACTATGTCCCATTGAGGTGGCCATGCCATTTGCAGCTACTCATGCAGATTCGGCTCATGTCCATTCTGAAATCGACAAGGCAAACAACTTCATTGAACACATCCAACATATCTGCGAGCAGGTCCACGACATTCTAGATAAATCAAGTGCCAAGTACAAGCAGCGACATGATCAACATCGGGTGCCACACAAGTTTCAGGTGGGCGACCAAGTCTAGTTGCATTTGCAAAAGGAATTCCTTGCTGGAGACTATCAGAAACTTAAACCACTCCGATATGGTCCTTACACCATTAGCAAGGTGGTGGGAGACAATGCATTTGAGCTCAGCATTCCCCCATTCCTTGGCCTACACTCAGCGTTCAATGTGGACCGCCTTCAACTATAATTCCCACCATTGCTAAACACATCAGACATTGCAGAACAGCTCACACCTAAAGAGTTAAATCCAGATTGCATGGAACAAGCCACAACTAATCAGATCATGGACATGTAGATCAAGCACACCCAATAGCAAAGGATCCAACTATATCAAGTTGTCAAAGAAGGCCAACTCCTTCACCAGGGCAACTGGCTCACCAGGGACCAAGTTCAGTAGAAGTTTCCTCATCTTATGGAGGAACTCAATGCAATGGGGACCATTGCTTCCTAAGGGGGGAGGAATGATCTAGGTGAATATTGGTGGCCACCTACCTATTCCACTTGGACCCCCAACATTGTTTCTTTCAGTATTTCGGTTTCCTTAATTGTAGCACATTTTACTATTTTTAGCAGTTTTTCGAGTCGTGAACTTCTGAAGCCATTTTGAGGCCCTAAACAGTGCTTTTAGGGACAACGAAGAGAGCATAAATTTCACAAACCGGCATGCCGATTTGTTTTCAACTTTCTCTTTTATATATATTTGAAATGATGTATTATGATAGCCAAACAGAGATCATATGCCAAAGTTACGACCCCGAGAAGTTGATGTACCAATTTACCCAAACAGGGCCCACAGTTTTGCCGCTTCATCTCATAGGGTTAGGTTTTTGGATGTTTATGGTTTTCCATTGTTTCTCAATAATAAATAGGCCTTTGAGCCTCATTGTAACACAGTTCGGAGGCATGTAGCCACCACATCTCTTCTTAGAGATAAGCTACCATTGCCCGAGCTAGTCTTATTTCCATTCTATTTGTAAGCATATTTCAGTATTTGATATTAATGAAATGAAGTGTTATTTCCACTGCATCTTTGTATTTATGGTTATATCTGTAATTTGTTGTGTTCGTGTTTAAATACAGATTAGTGGTATCAGAGCAGTCTGCTCTTTCTCTATTTTTCTTTGCATGTCCCCAACGAGGTCGGGACATAAGGAGTTAGGGCATGAACTGGTCGAACCTTTGCAAGACTAGCCTTGCAAATCCCAACAGCCTCCCATGACGAATGAAAATAAAGATGAGGGGGCAGGAGATCCTATTAAAATCTTGCTCAAAGAAGCCCTCGAGCGACAAAGGAACTTGATGATGGACAATTTTGTCTAGATCCTTTAGCAGCTACCCAAGGGCGACGCATCTACTTCCGGCAGCTACTCTGAAAGCACCACACCCTTTAAGGTACAAGTTAACTTTGACATTCCCATATTTGAGGGTCAGATAGATGCAAACGCTATAGATAAATGGTTAAATTTGCTAGAAGGATATTTTTTTCGTTCATGATTTTTCTAGTCGGGAAAAGATCATTTTTGCACTTCTCAAAGCAGCCCCCCACATCAAGGACTGGTGGGAAAGCTATTGTGAGCAGAAGGATGAAGGTACGAACACACTGTTTTCAGCCCCACACACTTGGAACTCATTCTGGGATGCCATCAAGGAGCAGTACTACCCTGTTGGGAGCTATGAGGATAAATACATAAAGTGGACAACGTTGCGATAGGGAAGGGACCAAGATGTACCAGAGTTTACCAATGTTTTTCATACCCTTCGCACGAAGTTTGGTATCAAGGATTCTAAGAACCATTTAGTTCTCAAGTATCGCAACTGCCTACATAGATACATCCAAGACGAGATGGAGTTCCTGAACATCTCCTCGCTTGGCACGTCATACCGATATGCCATCAAGATCGAGCAAAAGTTTAAATGGAAGAAGCAAGACTTTGGATCTGCGAATCCGAAGTAAGGGAAAGGTACCCCCAAACCGCAGAAAAAAGGAAAAAGCCAAGGTGGGGGGGCCTAGGACAACGCACCAAAGCTGTAAGCAAAGAACAACACCGCGAAGCTGAAAAAGGACACATAAAGTGTTGTGAGTTTCATAAGAGCTCCACTCACAACACAAGTGAGTGTCGGGCCAAGCAGTTACTGGTGGCCAAGCTAATGGCTTCAGAATCAGATGCATGTTCTGACTCTGAGTCAGAACTTGACAAGGGGAGTGACAAAGGGAAGCATATTATCGATTCAGAGCCCAACACCACCATGAAGATCTACAAGGTGGCACCCGAAGATCTAGAGGAGGAGGAGCGCCTCTTCCACTCCCAGATGTGGGTAAACAGTTCCCTGCTACAATTCATTATCGACAGCAGGATCCAAAAGAACCTTATTTTGGTAGAGGTTATGAAGTGGCTAGGCTTACCAACCACATCACATCCACAACCGTACACCATCGGGTGGCTTCATGAAGGATGGGATCTTTGCGTCAGCCAGCAGTGTCGCCTTCCATACAACATCAAGCCCTTCACGGATGAGGTATTATGTGATGTTTCTCCACTTGATTTTTGTGATGTATTATTAGGCCAACCATACTTATGGAAGTGGCATTGTGTGTATTAGTCAAGGCCTCAGGTTGTTATTGTTACTTTGGGAAATAAGTTGTACAGGATACTAGAGGTAGCACTGCCTACCGCCATCTCTTTGGTTACTGCAAAACAATGCAGTAAGCTCACTTCTAAAACTGGGAAATTTTTTTTCTTGATTATATGCCCTCAAGGAAAGAAGAAGACGGTGACCACAACCTCTAGATAGGGCCCCTTCGCACGACAACAAAAGATGGACAAGGTCATGGATGAGTACGATAACATATGCACCTCCCTCGCAGTGGTGTCTCTGCACTGTCAGGTCAAGCACTCCATCGATCTGATCCCAGCTGTGCTGCTGCCCAATGGACCAATCTATCAGTGATTTCGTTCTAGAGAATGACAAAATCAAGAGGCAGATTCAGGAGTTGTTGTAGAAAGGTCACATCCGACTGATTTCATCACCCTGTGGGAGCTCGATCGTGTTGGTACAAAAGAAGGATGGGACTTGGAGACTCTATATTGACTATCAAGTGTTGAACAAGATCACTTTCTGGAATAGATACTCAATCCCACGGATTGATGACATTCTGGACCAACTAAAGGGGGCAAAATATTTCAGCAAGATCGACTTGAAGTCAGGATATCATCAGGTACCAAGCGAACCCTCCGATGTGTGGAAGAGTGCCTTCAAAGCCAAGGAGGGCCTCTTCGAATGGTTGGTTATGCCTTCCGGGTTGACGAATGCTCCTACAACCTTCATAAGACTGATGGCCGACATCTTGCAGCCATTCACCAACTCATTTTTAGTGGTATACTTCGATGACATCTTGATCTTCATTCAGAGTTGGGAAGAGTGCCTCTACCACATCCGACAGGTTCTCCAAACACTGTGGCAACACAAGCTATGTTCCAATTTGGAAAATTGCACTTTTGGCATGACCCAGGTTCAGTATCTAGGATAAATTATTGATGAATGGGGGGTGCATGTGGATCCAGCCAAGATCCAAGTCATTCGGGATTAGCCAGCTCCAACCACTTTGACAGAGCTCCGTAGCTTTCAGGGTATTGCAAATTTCTACCACAGGTTTGTGCTGGGATACTCTCATATCACTTGGCCCTTGAGTCAAGTCATCAAGGGAGGAGTGAAAGAAAAATTATTTTGGTTTGAATCTCAACAGAAGGAATTCACAAAATTGAAACATCACCTCTACTCTGCACCAGTGCTCACATTACCATATTTGCAACAACCATTTGAGATCGAGATATATGCCTCTGACTACGCTATTAGGGAAGTCCTTACTCAACAGGGACATCCATTGGCATATCACAGTGAGACAATTTCAAACACAGTCCAGAAGTATCCCACTTATGAAAAAGAGATGTATTCCATTGTGCAGGCTTGCCGACAATGAAAGCATTACATTTTGGGGAAGGAAACGGTCATCCACATAGACCACCAACCCCTGCAGTTCATACAAACGCAAGGGAAGTTGCAAAATGATCGCCATCAGAAGTGGTCCACATACCTACAACAGTTCCATTTGAATATCAAGTATAAGAAGGGCAACACCAATAATGTTGCAAATTACCTCAGCCGACCACCGATCATAGCATTAACCACTGTGCTCAACTCTTGTGGGCACGAGACTTATGATTGGCCACTTCTCTACAAAAGTGACCCAGAATTCGGCCACACATACTAGATGCTCTTGGAGGGTCAACAAGTTCCAAATTTTCACCTCCAGGATGCCCTATTATGCCACATGGGACACCTTTGTGTTCCTTCAAGAAAGTGTGCCAAGATGATTTGGGAAGCACACTATAGTTGTGCCATTGTATATTCCGGGGTCGAGAAAATGGTGGCAGTACTGTAGAAGTATTTCTATTGGCCAAATCTTCGACAGGATGTTAGGAATCACATCAGATCATGCACTGCCTGCACCATTGTTAAATCGTTTATCAAGAAGAAAGGCCTCTATACTCTACTACCTACCCTTATTCAACCTTGTGAATCCATCTCCATGGATTACATGTCAGGCCTTCCTTCTACTAAGCATGACAACGACTGTGTTTTTGTAGCCGTCGACAGATTCTCGAAGATGGCCATTATGGCGGCCTACAAGAAGAATATCAAAGCAGAAGCCACTGCTAAACTCTTCTTTGAACGAGTGTGGGTACACTTTGGGATCCCACAGCCTATCATCTTAGCACGAGACAACAAGTTCCTCAGTACATTTTGGTCCAGCCTCTAGTCAATGCTAGACACCAAGCTCACTAAGTCCATAGCTTTCCATCCCCAAACTGATGGTCAAACAGATGTCATCAACATGATGATCGTACACATTTTGCGCATGTACATCTCAAAGCATCCATGGACTCGAGATGAGATCCTCCCATATGTCCAGCACAGCTATAACCAGGCTCTCCACAACTCGACTGGCCACGACCCTTTTCAGGTGGGCTTGGGATTCCAGCCACTATGTCCCAATTATGTGGCCATGCGATTTGCAGCTACTCATGCAAATTCAGCTCATGTCCAGTCTGAAACCGACAAAGCAAACAGCTTCATTGAGCACATCCAACATATTTTCCAGTAGGTCCATGAATTCTGTAGAAATCAAATGCTAAGTACAAGTAGCGACATGATCAACATCGGGTTCCACGCAAGTTTCAGGTGGGCAACAAATTCTGGTTATATTTGCAAAAGGAATGCCTTAGTGAAGCTTATCAGAAACTTAGACCACTATGATATGGTCCTTACACCATTATCAAGGCGATGGGAGACAATGCATTTGAGCTTCGCATTCCTCCATTCCTTGGCCTACACCCAATGTTCAATGTGGACTGCCTTCGACCATACTTCCCATCATTGCTAGACACATCAGACATTGCACAACAATGCACACCTACACAGTTAAATCTAGATTGCATGGAACAAGCCACAACTGATCAGATCATGGATAAGCAGATCAAGCACACCCGACAGCAAAGGATCCAACTATATCAAGTTGTCAAAGCAGGCCAATTCCTTAACCAGGGCAAGTGGCTCACCAGGGACCAAGCTCAACAGAAGTTTCCTCATCTCATGGAGGAACTCAATGAGTGGGTACCATTGCTTCCTAACGGCGAAGGAATGATCCAGGTGGATATTGGTGGCCACCTACCTATTCCACTCGGACCCCCAACACTATCTCTTTAAGTTTTTCGGTTTCCTTAATTGTAGCATAGTTTACTATTTTCAACAGTTTTTTGGGCCCTGAACTTCTGGAGCTATTTTCAGGCCCTAAATGGCATTTTTGGGGAAAATGGAGAGCCCAAAATCTTTCCAAACGAGGTATTATGATAGCCAAACGGAGATCGTATGCGAAATTTACGAACCCGAGAAGTTGATGTACCAATTTACCCAAACGGGGCCCACAGTTTTTGTGCTTCATCTCCTAGGGTTATGTTTTTGGATGTTTAGGGTTTTCCATTATTTCTTAATAATAAATAGGCCTTTGAGCCTCATTGTAACATAGTTCAGAGGCATGTATCCACCACATCTCTTCTCGGAGATAAGCTACCATCGCCTGAGCTAGTCTTATTTCCATTCTGTTTGTAAGCATATTTCAGTAGTTGATATTAATCAAATGAAGTGTTATTTCTACTGCATCTTTGTATTTATGGTTATATCTGTAATTTGTTGCATTCCTATTTAAATCTGGATCAGTGGTATCATAGTGGTTTGCTCTTTCTCTATTTTTCTTTGCATGTACCCAATGAGGTCGGGATATAAGGAGTTAGGGCTTGAACTGGTCGAACCTTTGTAAACCAGCCTCACAAATCCTGATGGCCTCCCATGGTGGATGAAAAGAAAAACGAGGGGGCAGGAGATCCTATCAAAATCTTGCTCCAAGAAGCCCTCGAGCAACAAAGGAAAGCGATTATGGACAATCTTGTCCAGATCCTTCAGTGGCTACCCAAGGGCAACGCACCTACTTCTGACAGCTACTCTGGAAGCGCCACACCCTTTAATGTACAATTTAACTTTGACATTCCCATATTTGAGGGTTAGATAGATGCAGATGTTGTAGATAAATGGTTAAATCTGCTAGAAGGATATTTTTTGATTCATGATTTTTCCAGCTAGGAAAAGATCACTTTTGCACTTCTCAAAGTAACCCCCCACATCAAGGACTAGTTGGAAACCTACCATGAGCAGAAGGGTGAAAGTACTAACTCATTGTTTTCAGCCGCACCCACTTGGAACTCGTTTCAGGATGACAAAAAGGAGCGGCACTACCTTGTTGGGAGCTACGAGGATAACTACATAAAGTGGACAATGATGCGATAGGGATGGGACCAAGATGTACCAGAGTTTACCAATGCTTTTCATACCCTTCACATGAAGTTGGGTATCAAGGATTCTAAGAACCATTTGGTTCTCAAGTACCGCAGCTGCCTACATAGATACATCCAAGATGAGATGGAGTTCCTGAACAAATCCTCGTTCAGCACATCATACTGATATGTCGTCAAGATCAAGCAAACGTTTAAACAGAAGAAGCGAGACTTTGGATTTATGAATCCGAAGCAAGGGAAAGGTACACCCAAACCCCAGAACAAAGGACAAAGCCAAGGTGGGGTGGTCCAAGACAACCCGCCAAAGCCACAAGCAAAGAACAACATCGCGAAGCCAAAGAAGGACACCGGAAAGTGGTGTGAGTTCCATAAGAGCTCCAGTCACAACACAAGTGAGTGTCGGGCCAAGCAGTCACTGGTGGTCGAGCTAAAGGCTTCAGAATCATATGCATGTTCCGACTCTGAGTCAGAACCCAAAAAGGGGAATGACAAAGGGAAGAATATTATCAATTCAGAGCCCAATGCCACCATTGCCACCACAAAGATCTAGAAGGAGGCACCTGAAGATCCAGAGGAGGAGGAGCACCTCTTCCACTCCTAGATGTGGGTAAAGGGTTCCCTGCTATAGTGCATTGTCGACAGCAGGAGCCAAAAGATCCTCATTTCGATAGAGGTTTTTTAGCGGCTGGTCTTACTGACCATAGCACATCCACAACCATACACCATCGGGTAGCTTCACCAAGGACGGGATCTTTGCATCAACCAGTAGTGCCACCTTCCATACAACATTAATCCCTTCACGGATGAGGTATTATGTGATGCTGCTCCCCTTGATGTTTGTGATGTATTATTAGGCCAACCATACTTATGGAAGCGACATTCTATGTATGAGTTAAGGCCTTGTGTTGTTATTATTACTTTGGTTAATAAGTTATACAGGATACTGGAGGTAGCACAAAACAATGTAGTAAGCTCATTTCCAAAACCAGGAAATTTGTTTTCCTGATGATACGCCCTCAGGGAAGGAAGAAGATGGTGGCCATGACATCCAAACAGGGCCCCTCCGCACGACAACAACAGACAAACAAGGTTATGGAGGAGTACAAGGACATCTTCACCTCCCCCGTAGGGGTGCCTCTACATTGTCAGGTCAAGCACTCCATCGATCTGACCCCAGGTGCACCGCTACCCAATGGACCAATCTATCGGCACTCCATTCTGGAGAACTATGAAATCAAGAGGTAGATTCAGGAGTTGTTGCAGAAAGGTCACATCCGGCCGAGTTCATCACCCTATGGGAGCCCGATTGTGTTGCTACAGAATAAGGATGGGACTTGGAGACTCTATGTTGACTATCGGGTGTTGAACAAGATCGTTGTCTGGAATAGGTACCCGATCCCACGGATTGATGATCTTCTAGACCAACTTAAGGGGGCAAAATATTTCAGCAAGATCAACTTAAAGTCACGAAATAACCAGGTACCAATCAAACCCTCCAATGTGTGGAAGACTACCTTCAAAGCCAAGGAGGGCCTTTTCTAATGGTTGGTTATGCCTTTCAGGTTGACGAATGCTCTTGCAACCTTCATGAGGCTGATGGACGACATCTTGCGGCTATTCACCAACTCATTTGTAGTGGTATACTTGGATGACATCCTGATCTTCAGCCAAAGTTGGGAAGAGCGCCTCCACCACATCCAACAAGTTCTCCAAACACTGCGGCAACACACACTATGTGCTAATTTGGAAAAATGCACTTTTGGCATGACCCAGTTTCAGTATCTGGGATACATTATTGATCAATAGGGAGTGAATGTGGATCTAGCCAAGATCCAAGTCATCATAGATTTTCCAGCTCCAACCACTTTGACAGAGCTCTGCAGCTTTCTAGGTCTTGCCAATTTCTACTGGAGGTTCGTGTTGCGATTCTCTCATATCACTTGGCCCTTGAGTCAAGTCACAAGGGAGGAGCGAAAGAAAAATTATTTTGGTTTGAATCTCAACAGAAGGCATTCATATAATTGAAACATTGCCTCTTCTCCACACCAGTTCTCACATTAACATATTTGCAACAACCATTTGAGATCGAGACAGATGCCTCTGACTATGCTATTGGGGTAGTCCTTACTCAATAGGGGAATCCAGTGGCATATCACAGTGAGACACTTTTAGACACAATCCAGAAGTATCCCACTTATGACAAAGAGATGTATTCCATTGTGTAGGCCTTCTGACAATGGAAGCATTACATTTTGGGGAAGGAAACGGTCCTCCACACAGACCAGCGACCCCTGTAGTTCATACAAATGCGAGGGAAGTTGTAGAATGATGGCCATCAGAAGTGGTCCACATACCTACAACAGTTCCATTTGAATATCAAGTATAAGAAGGGCAACACCAATAATGTTACAGATTGCCTCATCCGGCCACCGATCATGGTGTTACCAACCGTACTCAACTCTTGTAGGCACAAGACTTCTGATTGGCCACTTCTCTACAAAAGTGACCCAGAATTTGGCCACACATACTAGACGCTCTTGGAGGGTCAACAAGTTCCAGATTGGCACCTCCAGGATGCCCTATTATGCCACCTAGGACACCTTTGTGTTCCTTCAAGAGAGTGTGCCAAGATGACTTGGGAAGCACACTACAGTCGGGTTGTTGGGCATTTCGAGGTCAAGAAAATGGTGGCAATACTTCAGAAGTATTTCTATTGGCCGAATCTTCGATGGGATGTCAGGAAGTACATCAGATCCTACACTTCCTATGCCATTTCCAAACCGACCATCAAGAAGCAAGGCCTCTATACTTCGCTGCCTACCCCTAGTCGACCTTGGGAATCCATCTCCATGGATTACATGTCGAACCTTCCTTCTACTAAGCATGGCGACTGTGTTTTTTTAGTCATCGACAAATTCTCAAAGATGGCCATTATGGCGGCCTGTAAGAAGAATATTATAATGGAAGCCACTGCTAAACTCTTCTTTGAATGAGTGTGGGTACACTTTGGGATCCCACAGTCTATTTTCTCAAATCGAGACAGCAGGTTCGTCAGTACATTTTGGTCTAGTCTATGGTCAATGCTGGACACCAAGCTCACTAAGTCCACATCTTTCCATCCCCAAACTAATGGCCAGATAGAGGTCGTCAACAGGATTATCGTACACATTCTACACATGTACAACTCAAGGAATCCCTGCACATGGGATGAGAGCCTCCCCTATGTCCAGCATAGCTATAACCGAGCTCCCACAGCTCGACTGGCCACAGCCCTTTTCAGGTGGGCTTGGGAATCCAGCCACAATATCCCATTGATGTGGCCATGCCATTTGCAGCTACTCATGTAGATTCAGCTCATGTCCATTCTAAAACCGACAAGGCAAACAACTTCATTAAGCACATCCAACATATCTGCCAGCAAGTCCACCACATTATGGAGAAATCAAATGCCAAGTACAAGCAATGACATGATCAATAGGTGCCACACAAGTTTCAGGTGGGCGACAAAGTCCATTTTCATTTGAAAAAGGAATGCCTTACCGGAGCCTATCAAAAACTCAGACCACTCCAATATGGTCCTTACAACATTACCAAGGTAGTGGGAGAAAATGCATTTGAGCTAAGCATTCCCCCATTCCTTGGCCTGCACTTAGTGTTCAATGTGGACCGCCTTTGACCATACCTCCCACCATTGTTAGCCACATCATACATTGCAGAACAACTCACACCTACAGAGTTAAATCCAAATTGCATGGAACAACCCACAACTGATTGGATCATGGACACACAAATCAAGCACACACGAAAGCAAAGGATCCAACTATATTGAGTTGTCAAAGCAGGCCAACTCCTTCACTAGGGCAAGTGGCTCACCAGGGACCAAGTTTAAGAGAAGTTTCCTCATCTCATGGAGGAAATCAATGCAATGGGGACCATTGCTTCCTAAGGGGAGAGGAATGATCCAAGTGGATATTGGTGGCCTGCTGCCTATTCCAAGTGTACCCCCAACACTATCTCTTTCAGTTTTTCGATTTCCTTAATTGTAGCACAAATTACTATTTTTGGCAGTTTTTTGGGTCCTAAACTTCCAGAGCCGTTTTGAGGCCCTAAACGACACTTTTAGGGAAAACAGAGATACTGGAAATGTCCCAAACCAACATTGTGGTTTTCTTTCAACTTTCTCTTCAAGATGTTTGAAACGAGGAATTATGATAGCCAAACAGAGATCGTATGCCAAAGTTACGACCCCAGGAAGTTAATGTACCAATTTACCCAAACGGGGCCCACAGTTTTGGTGCTTCATCTCCTAGGGTTAGTTTTTTGGATGTTTAGGGTTTTCCATTGTTTCTCAATAATAAATAGGCCTTTGAGCCTCGTTGTAACATAGTTCAGAGGCATGTAGCCACCACATCTCTTCTCAGAGATAAGCTACCATTGCCTAAGCTAGTCTTATTTCCATTGTATTTGTAAGCATATTTCAGTATTTGATATTAATGAAATGAAGTGTTATTTCTACTGCATCTTTGTATTTATGGTTACATCTGTAATTTTTTTCATTCCTCTTTAAGTCTAGATTAGTGGTATCAGAGCAGTTTTCTCTTTCTCTGTTTTTCTTTGCATGTCTCCAACGAGGTAAGGATATAAGGAGTTAGGGCTTGAACTTGTTGAACCTTTGCAAGAACAACCTCGCAAATCCTGACGGCCTCCCATGGCGGATGAAAATAAAGATGAGGGGTAGGAGATCCTTTCAAAATCTTGCTCGAAGAAGCCCTCGAGTGACAAAGGAACACGATGATGGACAATTTTGTCCAGATCCTTCAGCGGCTACCCAAGGGCGATGCATCTACATCCGACAGCTACTCTAGAAGTGCCACACCCTTTAAGGTACAATTTCACTTTGAAATTCCCATATTTGAGGGACAGATAGATGCAGACTCTGTAGATAAATGGTTAAATTTGCTAGAAGGATACTTTTCCGTTCAATATTTTTCCAACCGGGAAAAGATCACTTTTTCACTTCTCAAAGCAGCACCCCATGTCAAGGACTGGTGGGAAACCTACTATGAGCTGAAGGATGAAAATACGAACTCACTATTTTTAGCCGCACCCACTTGGAACTCATTCCGGGATGCCATCAAGGAGCAGTATTACCCTGTCGGAGTTGTTAGGATAAATACATAAAGTGGACAACGTTGCGACAGGGAAGGGACCAAGATGTACCAAAGTTTACCAATGTTTTTCACACCCTTCACACGAAATTGGGTATCAAGGATTCTGAGAACCATTTGGTTCTCAAGTATCACATCTGCCTACATAGATACATCCAAGACGAGATGGAGTTCCTAAACATCTCCTCGCTTGGCACAACATACCAATATGCCATCAAGATCGAGAAAAAGTTTAAATAGAAGAAGCGATACTTTGGATCCGTGAATCCGAAGCAAGGGAAAGGTACCCCCAAACCGTAGAACAAAGGACAAAGCCAAGGAGGGGCGGCCCAAGACAACACGCCAAAGCCCCAAGCAAATAAAAACACCGTGAAGCCGAAGAAGGACATGGGAAAGTGGTGTGAGTTCCATAAGCACTCAACCCACAACATAAGTGAGTTTCAAGCCAAGCAGTTACTAGTGGCTGAGCTAAAGGCTTCAGAATCAGATGCATGTTACGACTCTGAGTCAAAACCCGACAAGGGGAATTACAAAGGGAAGCAGATTATCGATGTGGAGCCTAACACCATTGTTTCCACCATGAAGATCCAGAAGGAGGCACCCGAAGATCCAGAGGAGGAGGAGCACCACTTCCACTCTAAGATGTGGGTAAAGGGTTCCCCGCAATAGTTCATTGTCGATAGCGAGAGCCAAAAGAACCTCATTTCGGCATAGGTCATGAAGCGACTGGGCTTACCAACCACAGCACATCCACAACCGTACACCATCGGTTGGCTTCACAAAGGACAAGATCTCTGCGTCAGCCAATAGTGTCACCTTCCATACAGCATCAAGCCCTTCACGGACAAGGTATTATGTGATGTTGCTCCCCTTTATGTTTGTGATATATTATTAGGCCAACCATACTTATGGAAGCGACATTCTGTGTATGAGTCAAGGCCTCTTGTTGTTATTGTTAGTTTGGGAAATAAGTTGTACAGGATACCAGAGGTAGCACCACCTACCGCCATCTGTTTGGTTACTGCAAAACAATGCAGTAAGCTCATTTCCAAAACCGGGAAATTTGTTTTCCTGATGATATGCACTTAGTGAAAAAAGAAGATGGTGGCCACGACCTATAGACAGGGACTCTTCGCACGACAACAACAGATGGACAAGGTCGTGGAGGAGTACGAGGACATATTCAACTCCCCTGCAGGGGTGCCTCTACACTATCAGGTCAAGCACTGCATCAATCTAACCCCAAGTGTGTCGGTTCCAATGAACTAATCTATCGGTGCTCCGTTCTGGAGAATGACAAAATCAAGAGGAAGATTCAAGAGCTACTACAGAAAGGTCACACGCGGCTGAGTTCATCTCCCTATGGGAGCCTGATCATGTTGGTACAGAAGAAGGATGGGACTTGGAGACTCTGTATTGACTATTGGGTGCAGAAAAAGATCACTGTCTGAAATATGTATCTTATCCCACGGATTGATGACCTTCAGGACCAATTGAAGGGGGGGGGAATATTTCAGCAAGATCGACTTGAAGTCAAGATATCATGAGGTACCAATCGAACCCTCTGATGTGTGGAAGACTGCCTTCAAAGCCAAGGATGGCCATTTCGAATGGTTGGTTATGCCTTTCAGGTTGACAAATGCTCCTGCAACCTTCATGAGTTTGATGGACGACATCTTGCGGCCATTCACCAACTTAGTGGTATACTTGGATGACATCCTAATCTTTAGCCAGAGTTGGGAAGAGCACCTCCAGCACATCTAACAGGTTCTCCAAACATTGTGGTAGCACAAGCTATGTGCCAATTTGGAAAAGTGCACTTTTGGCATGACCCAAGTTCAGTATCTGGGATACATTATTGATGAATAGGGGGTGCATGTGGATCCATCCAAGATCCAAGTCATCCGAGATTGGCCAGCTCCAACCACTTTGACAGAGTTTTGCACCTTTCTGGGTCTTGCCAATTTCTACCTCAGGTTCATGTTGGGATTCTCTCATATCACTTGGCCCTTGAGTCAAGTCACCAAGGGAGTAGTGAAAGCAAAATTCTTTTTGTCTAAATATCAACAGAAGGCATTCATAGAATTGAAACATCCCCTCTTCTCTGCACCATTGCTCACATTACCAAATTTGCAATAGCGATTTGAGATTGAGACAAATGCCTCTGACTATGCTATTGGGGCAGTCCTCACTGAACAGGGGCATACAGTGGCATATCACGGTGAGACACTTTCAGACACACTCTGGAAGTATCCCACTTATGAAAAAGAGATGTATCTCATTGTGCAGGCCTACCGACAATGGAAGCAATACATTTTGGGGAAGGAAATGGTCATCCACAAAGACCACTAGCCCCTGTCGGTTATACAAATGCAAAGGAAGTTGCAGAATGATCGCCATCAAAAGTGGCCCACATACCTGCAATAGTTCCATTTGAATATCAAGTATAAGAAGGGCATCACCAATCAGTTGACCATCGATCATAGCGTTAACCACCATGCTCAACTCTTGTGGGCAGGAGACTTATGATTGGCCACTTCTCTACAAATGTGACCCAGAATTTGGCCACACATACCAGACGCTCTTGGAGGGTCAGCAAGTTCCATATTTTCACCTCCAGGATGCCTTATTATGCCACCTGGGACACCTTTGTGTTCCTTCAAGAGAGTGTGCCAAGATGATTTGGGAAGCACACTACAGTCGGGCCACTGGGCATTTTGGGGTTGAGAAAACAGTGGCAGTACTATAGAAGCATTTCTATTTTCCGAATCTTCAACAGGATGTCGGGAATTACATCAAATCCTACACTACCTATGCCATTGCCAAACCAACCATCAAGAAGCAAGGCCTCTTTACTCCACTACCTACCCCTAGTCGACCTTGGGAATCCATCTCCATGGATTACATGTCGGGCCTTCCTTCTACTAAATATGGCAACGACTGTGTTTTTGTAGTCGTCGATAGATTCTCGAAGATGGCCATTATGGTAGCCTGCAAGAAGAATTTCCTAGTAGAATCCACTTCTAAACTCTTCTTTGAGCGAGTGTGGGTACACTTTGGGATCCCGCAATCTATCATCTCAGATCAGGACAGCAGGTTCCTCAGTACATTTTGGTCTAATCTCTAGTCGATGTTAGACACCAAGCTCACTATGTCCACAACTTTCCATCAAAAACTAATGGCCAGACAGAGGGCATCAACAAGATGATCGTACACCTTCTGCGCATGTACAACTCAAAGCATCCACGCACATGGAATAATAGCGTCCCCTATGTCCAACACAACTATAATTGGGCTCTCCACAGCTCGACTGGCCACAACAATTTTCAGGTGGGCTTGGGATTCCAGCCACTATGTCCCATTGTGATCCAAATTGGATCCATAGAAAGACTGTCAAGAACCATGACTGAATCAGGTTGAACAAATCTCTAAAGAAATCCAAAACAATATCAAAAATGCCTTGAACTAGTGGCCATGGCAACCAACGTGGAACGACAAGGACCTCGGTCAAAGAGCGCTGACTGAGGCCCATGGAGACCGCAAGAGGCCAAAATAGCCCCTGGGAGCCCTGGAATGGGAAAAGAAAGAGGTTTTTGATGCGCGATTAGTAGCATCGCCAGGCAAATAGGGCCCTGAAGGGGGGAGCCTGAGCACTCAGTCACATTGGGAGCCAGGAAATCGTGGGCGAAAAAAGAGAAAAACGCTAATGTATGAAGGCGAGACCCACGCACTGGAAAACTGGTAGTATTGATCAGGGTGCCCTTGAACGATAAGAGGTTTTGGATAGGAGCAGATTGATTCCATACATCGATCGATGCATGGCAGGCTGAGGTGAGAGAAAACCGCCGTTGATCATGTGTTATCGGTCGAGCAAGTCAACTGCGCAAAACGTGCGTCTGGCATCAGATCTGGAGGGCCCAGATTGGACAGCTGAGATTGCACCCAATGGAAAGATGTGAAATCGAAAGGGAATTAAGCCACGTTCTAAAGGGATTTGGAAACTGTTTGACCGCCACAGTGGAGGAGAATGCATCCACGGTGTAACTGAAGAAACAAACCGACAAAGCATGCTGATGCCATTTAGAGGAGGACAAGTGGCCACTCCCTGAGCGTTCATGATGACGTCGAACACAGGGAACTCCAAGTGCAGCTACAGAAGGTGAATCAACACAGGCAGAAGGGGAACCGAACAGGCATAGGGATCGAATGGCTAAAGCCATGAACAAAGACAGATGAATCAGTTAGAATTGGAGTCAAAATTGAGAAGAGTCCAAGCGACCAAGAGAGACAGTGAATAGTGAACCCTCAGAGGAGCACTGAACACAGAGAACAGTAAAGCTAAGTAGAAGAGATAGAGGACCGAGCTGACCAGAGGCAGCATGGGAGAGCTTGAGGATTCAAGCCTTCCCATAGAGGAATCTGTCCAGACTGAGCATCACTTTTGGCTCTTTCCACTGTAGACCAAGAGGTCATAAAGTTGGTAGGAAGAAGAAGAGTCTCTATACTCCAAGTGGCTTGGGGAATCCAAGAACCACCCTACCAAGAAAAATTTGCTTCAGGAGAACTCATATTGAGTCCCTGTATTGTAATTTCTCTACTCAAAGACACAATAAAACAAGGCCACCACTAAAGCTAGACCGGAGACGTAGCCCTGGAGAATAGGGTGAAGTCCTTATTAAAATTGCTTGTTTTTTTGTGTTGCTTACTGTATTTCTCTGTTGTCTTTCCATTTTGTTGTATGTGTATTGGCAATCTGATCGATCCATTGTTTCAATAACACAGAACACACACTAGCACATGAGCCTATAATACCTTTACTTTAATAAAAATTTAACTGATGGCACTCATAGGGTGAATATCAAATCAAGTGGTATCAGAGCTCAAGGCTGTAAGGTTAGACAAGCTTGTGTTGGTATAGCTGTGAATGCTCACAAGATCAAAGCTCAAATTAGGAGAAGGGGAGTTGGTGGAAACTAATCATGAAATTGGAAGAGTCTATCCTTGAAAGACCATGTCAGAAGAAATTTCTATGGGGCCAAACCCTCAATTCATAGAGATTTTCCTAGCTATAAATTCTACGGTTGAAGAAATGTATAGAGACTTTAGAAAGCAAAAGGTGGAAGATGCATCAGGCTCTAAGCAAGAGAAAGAAGAAGATGAGTCTCACTTCCATGATAACTCCAAAGGAAAGGGGAAAGAGGAAAACTTTCTCACGCCTCCTAATAGCCCTGTACATAATAAGAAAGCATATTTGATTAAGTAAGATGTTAAATTTGATTTGCCTATATATGATGGAGAGCTAAATGCTGAAAAATTGGACAATTGGATTAGACAAATTGATGTGTATTGCAGGGTACAGAACATAAACTCAGACAAGAGTAAGATTCAACTGGCAAGCCTATGCCTAGGAGGCACTGCCTTGGTTTGGTGGGAAGGTAGAACCCAAGCTGATATGAAAATCCATGGTAAGACCATCTCTGTCTGGAGTGACTTTGTTTCTG
Organism: Pinus tabuliformis; assembly: GCA_031772625.1. Taxonomy (NCBI): domain Eukaryota; kingdom Viridiplantae; phylum Streptophyta; class Pinopsida; order Pinales; family Pinaceae; genus Pinus; species Pinus tabuliformis. Next base: position 850,793,263 of record CM062811.1, read on the forward strand.
CAATCAAAAAATAGTTCTATCCATTGGCCTACATGCAGCAGGCCATGATGAGTTGGCAAACTCTTCGGCAGTTGAAGGGGCAAAGTGTACAAGGGTATACTCAAGAGTTCAGAAAGAGAGCATTGACGTTGGGTATCTTACTAGACTCACCAAAGACTCTTTTGAAGTACATTGGTGTTCTACACAGCTACATGAGGCATACCATCCTCATGTTTAATCCCACTAGTATAGATGAGGTATTTGTACAAGCTACTCATCTAGAGGCTAGAGGAAAGAATGGAAATCTAGAAGTTGGGGGACCATCCCAACCCACTGTAAGCAAGAGCAAGGAGAAAAGAAAACAGAAGTGGAAAGCAAGAAAGGCTAACATTGCATAAAAAGCCAAAGCTTCATGCACACACTGTAAAAAGGAGGGGCATGATGATGAGCATTTTTGGATTCTGCATCTAGAGTTGAGACCTAAGAAGTCCAAGGGCAAGAAGAAGAATACAACTGCAACTATTCAGAAAGATTTGGGGTCAGACTCGGGAGATGAAACAGGTATAAGAGGTAATAATTCTGAAGCATCTACTAGTAATTCTGCTCAATCTGTTATTGATGAAGAAAATGAGAGAAAAAGACATGAGCCAAGGATAATTTTAGGGGCGAATGTTCGCCCTTTGGCGAAATTAGGGGGTTTTAAATTTTTAGTGGGCGAATATTTTGTATCATAGTACATTTTTACAAATCACCTCAAATAGCCCACCTTATTTTAAGGGAGAGGGTAAAAAAGGCAAATTTAGCCCTTGAAATTAGGACTTACAACCTTCCATTCGCCCATTTTCAAGAGTAGGTTTTATTTAAGTGAATCCATTCGCCCATTTTCAAGAATAGGTTTTATTTAAGTGAATCCTATGGGCCAAATACCATATTTATAAAAGAGGTATGGTAAATAAATAAAACATTTTTTATATTTACTCCATAAGTCACCTTATATACATGTAACGGTGTAAACAAATAAAAATATAAGTAAAGTGGAGGTATGGTAAATAAATAAAACGTATTTTTATACCTACTCAAACGGTATGGTAAATAAATAAAAATATAAATAAACTAGATGTATCGTAAATAAATAAAACCTCTTTTTATATTTAGTCCATAACCCTCGTTCTATTTATGAAGGCTCAAGAAAGAGGTTTTATTTAAGTGAATCCTATGGGCCAAATACCATATTTGTAAAAGAGGTATGGTAAATTAATAAAAATATAAATAAACGAGAGGTATGGTAAACAAATAAAACATTTTTTTATATTTACTCCATAAGTCACCTTATATTTATGAACACTCAAAAAATGGGTTATATTTAGGTGAAACCTATGGCCAAAATACTATGGGACAAATACCATGGACTAGATTGTTATTAATACCATGCAAAAAACCATTATTAACCCTAATATTAGAATTAATAAAAATAAAAATGGCACATGGTATTGACCCATGGTATTCACCAAAATGGCACATGGTATTGACCCATGGTATTCACCTGGAATGTAGCCTATTTAAATGGGGGAATTAAACCAGCATGTAGCCTATGCTAAGATTCACTGGGACTTTAAAAAGTTTTATTATTTTGTGAAAGACTCGCGGTTACAAGATTTTATAACTGAGTAAAATATTCGCCATGCCTGGTGAGAGATTTGCCAAAAAATTATATATAAATATTATATTATTGATAAAATCGCCTTCCATTTTTCCTATATACCATGGAGATTCGCCCATTTATTATATTTATAAATTTAGGGGGGTTCTTAAAATTTTCCCTGACATGAGCTTTTCCATATTCAAGTTATTTCCAAAAATCAAAAGATTGATACTTTGTTTGATAGTGGCTCTCAAGTAAATTTGATTTCTGAAGCAATTGTAAAGAAATTGGGATTAGCAAACACCTCACAAGAAACCATACCCATTAGGATAGTTGAATGATAAAGCACAACTACAAGTGACTAGACAGTGCAAACTCAAGTTTTCTTTTGGGTCAACATTTGTAGATGAGGTTGAGTTAGACATAATTCCTTTGGATATATGTGGAATTGTTTTAGGAAGTCCTTACTTGTATGATAGAAAGGCTATTTTCTATAGCGCTGAGAACAAGTATCTACTGGTTAAATATGGAATTGAATACCTTGTAAGAGCTCATAAGCTCAAGAATAATTATACTCTCATAAACTCAGGACAGATGGAAAGAATGATTAATTCATGCAAAAAATTCTTACTGGTGGTTGTAAAGGAAAATAAACCTGATAAAACCAATGCATTTGAGGGCTGTAATGCTGAACAGCAAGCTGATATAGAAAAGGTTGTTCTAGAGTATGATGTCTTGTTTCAAGAAGCTAAAGGTCTGCCACTCAAAAAGCAAATAGTACATGATATTATTTTGCAGAAAGATGTTCCATTGCCCAACATTGGGATGTACAGGTTGTCTACTTTAGAGAATGCTGAAATCAAGAAGCAGGTGCAGGAGTTGCTCGAGAAGGGCTTCATTAGGCCTAGCACATCACCATGTGGGTCACCAATCGTCTTGGTGAGAAAGAAAGATGGCTCGTGGAGAATGTGCATAAATTACTGAGAACTGAATAAGATAACGATAAAAAATCATTACCCCCTTCCTCGCATAGATGATTTTTTAGATCAATTGAAAGAAGTTGTTTATTTCACCAAGTTGGATTTGCACAGTGGATACCATCAGGTCAAAGTTGCGGAGCAAGATGCATGGAAGACTGCTTTCAAAACAAAGCAGGGATTGTATGAATGGTTGGTTATGCCTTTTGGCTTAACTAAAGCTCCTGCTACTTTCATGAGATTAATGAATGATGTACTCAAACCTTTTCTTGATGATTTTGTTATTGTGTATCTGGACGACATTCTGATTTTTAGTAAAACGTGGGAAGAACATTTAAAGCATGTTAAGCAGATATTAGATGTTTTGAAAAGAGAAAAAATTTATGTTAAACTCTCAAAATGTGAATTTGGCAAAACATCTCTAAACTACTTGGGTCATATAGTAGGGGGAGGTGAATTGAAAATAGATTCCTCTAAAGTGGCAGTCATTGTGAACTGGCGTAAACCCAGGTCTGCTACAGAAGTGAGAAGCTTCCTAGGAGCAGCACAATATTGGAGGAATTTCATCTCTAACTTCTCCTCGATTGTAGCTCCCTTACATGCTTTAACAAGATTGAATAAGGTGTTTCAGTGGGGAGGCAAGCATCAGAAAGCCTTCGACACCCTGAAAGAGAAAATCAGTACAGCACCTGTACTAGCACTGCCAGATTTACAAAGACCATTTGATATCCAAACTGATGCCAGTGACTATGCTATGGGAGCAATGTTGACAGAGCATGGGAAACCCATTTGTTATCATTCTGAGACTTTTAATCTTGCAGTAATTAACTATCCTACATATGATAAAGAATTGTATGCATTAGTTCAGAGTTTGAAAAAGTGGAAACATTATTTAATGGGCAAAGAGACAGTAATACATATTGATCATCAGCCACTTCAATATCTACACTCCCAAACTAAGTTGTAACGATCAAGACATTACAGATGGATGGGTTTTTTACAACAGTTTCACTTAGTCATCAGATATAAAAAGGGCATACATAACAAGGTTGTAGACATGTTATCTAGACCCATTATAGATGCATCTGCCATACTTCAGCATAATTCTATGCTACATGAAAGCTACATAGAACAATATGCTCAAGATATGGATTTTAAAGATGTATATGCAACTTTGAGTCAAGGAAAAAGAGTAGAAGAATTGGACTATCATATAAGGGACCGACTCTTATACCATTGTGGGAAACTCTACATTCCACAAACTAAGAGAGTAAAGATAATTAGGGAAACACACACTTCTCTGATATCAGGTCACTTTGGGGTAAGTAAAATAGTTGCACAACTATAAATATTCTACTATTGGCCGAAAATGAATGAGACAATTTCTAGATATGTAAGAGGATGTGCCATGTGTGCTAAAAGCAGGCCCAACAATAGAAAACTAGGCTTGTACACTCCATTACTAGTTCCTTCTCACCCTTGGGAAAGTGTTTCCATAGATTTTGTTGGAGGACTACCTAGATCTAGGAAAGGTCATGATTATCTATATGTTGTTGTGGGCAGGTTCAGCAAAATGTGTATTTTGATACCTTGTAGTAAATAGATCATAGCTGAACAGACTGCAAAATTGTTCTTTGAACATGTATGGGTTCATTTTGGATTACCCACTTCCATTGTATCTGATCGAGACACCCGATTTGTGGGGAAATTTTGATCTAGTCTGTGGGAACTGATGGACACCAAGTTAAAGAAAAGCACAGCTTTTCATCCATAAATAGATGGCCAGACAGAAGTAGTAAATAGGACTATGATCTAGTTACTGAGAGATTATTGCAGTAAAAATCCTAAGCTTTTGGATGAACACTTGTGTTATGTGCAACATGCTTACAATAGAGCCAAACACTCTTCTACACATAGATATCCTTTTGAGACCTACTTTGGTTTCACACCAAGGTCTCCTTTGGATTTTTTCTTTGGTAATTACACCATGGTTGATGGACACAGTGATGTGGACAAGGCAACCAGGTTCATTGAACATATCCAGGAGATCCAACAGGCAATACAGGAACAGCTGGAAAAGAGCTAGGCCAAGTACAAGGCTAGCCATGACAAGCATCGGATGGAGCATAGTTTTCAAGTTGGAGACCAAATCTAGCTATATATCAGCAAGGACAGGATGCAAGGTGAAGATAAAAAGCTAAAGCCTATCAGGTATGGGCCTTTTAGGATACTTGAGAAAATTGGTGAAAATGTGTTTCACCTTGATCTACCAGCTTACATGCACATCTACTCAGTCATAAATGCAGACTATTTCAGATTGTTTTAACCTTCAATGATTGAGGACCCTGAAAGTCAATTGCCTTCTATTGATGACCTACTACCTGAATACCTCAGTGAGTTGCAGGAAGACACCGTGTTGGACAGGAAGGTGAGGAAAAAGCGTAGGGGAGATGTTGAGTACCTTAGGATTGGGCTCAAAGGTTCAAAGCCAAGCAGCGCAAAGTGGATTGAGATTGGACAAGTGAAGACACAGTATCCTCACTTAGTCGATGCTTGAAAACCAACTTTTGGTGGTCCAAAAGATTTTTAGTAGGGAGGCTGTGATCTGAATTGGATCCATAGAAAGATTGTCGAGAACCATGACTAAATCAGGTCGAACAAATCTCTAAAGAAATCCAAAACGGTATCAAAAACACCCTGAACCAGTGGCCATGGCAGCTGACGTGGAACGACAAGGACCTCAGTCAAAGTGTGCTGACCAAGGCCCATGGAGACCACACAACAGGCCAAAGTAGCCCCTAGGAACCCCGGAATGGGAAAAGGAAGAGCTTTTTGATGCACGATTAGCGGCATCACTAGGCAGACAAGGCACTGAAGGGGGGATCCCGAGCACTCGGTCACATCGGGAGCCAGGAAACCACAGGAAGAAAAAGCAAAAAATGCTAACGTAAAAAGGCGGGTCTCGTGCGCTGGAAAACAGCCTTATTGATTGGGGTGCCCTTGAACGGTAAGAGGTTTTGGACAAGAGCGGAGCGATTCCATACACCGATCAACGCGTGGCAGGCAAAGGTGAGAGAAAATCGTCGTTGATCGCGTGCTATCGGTCGAGCAAGTCAACTACGTGAAACATGCGTCTGGCGTTAGATCTGGAGGGCCTAGATCAGATGGCTGAGATTGCACCCGATAGAAAGAAGTGGAATCGACAGGGAATTAAGCCACGTTCTAAAGGGATTTGGAATCTGTTTGACCGCCACGGTGGAGGAGAATGCATCCACAGCATAACTGAAGAAACGAACTGATGAAGAATGCTGACGCCATTTAGAGGAGGACAAGTGGCCACTCCCTGAGTGTTCATGATGACGCCGAACGCAGGGAACTCCAAGTGCAGCTACAAAAGGTGAATCGACACAGGCGGAAGGGGAACTGAACAGGCATAGGGATCGAATGGCTAAAGCCATGAACAGAGACAGTTGAATCAGTTAGAATTGGAGTCAGAATTGAGAAGAGTCCAAGCGACCAAGAGAGACAGTGAACAGTGAACCCTGAGAGGAGGACTGAACACAGAGAACAGTAAAGCTAAGCAAAAGAGACAGAGGGTCGAGCTGACTAGAGGCAGCATCGAGCATGGGAGAGCTTGAGGATTCAAGCCTTCCCATAGAGGAATCTTTCTGGACTGAGCATCACATTTGGCTCTTTCCATTATAGACCAAGAGGTCACAGAGCTGGTAGGAAGAAGAAGAGTCTGTGTACTCCAAGTGGCTTGGGGAATCCAAGAACCACCCTACCAAGCAAAATCTGCTTCAAGAGAACTCATATTGAGTCCCTGTATTGTAATTTCTCTGCTCAAAGACACAATAAAACAAGTCCACCATTGAAGCTGGACCGAAGACATAGCCCTGGAGAATTGGGTGAACTCCTTATTAAAATTGCTTGTGTCTTTGTGTTGCTTACTGTATTTCTATGTTGTCTTTCCATTTTTTTGTCTGTGTATTGGCAATCTGATCGATCCGTTGTTTCAATAACACAAAGCACACACCAGCACATGAGTTGGTAATACCTTTAGTTTAATAAATCTTTAACTGATGGCACTCATAGGGTGAATATCAGATCACATTGATTTGGCCATGCCATTTGCAGCTACTCATGCAAATTCGGCTCATGTCCAGTCTAAAACCGACAAGGCAAATAGCTTCATTGAGCACATCCAACATATCTTCTGGCAGGTCCACAACATTCTAGAGAAATCAAATACCAAGTACAAGTAGCGACATGATTAACATCGGGTGCCACACAGTTTCAAGTGGGTGACAAAGTCTGGTTGCATTTGTTTAAGGAATGTCTTATCAGAGCCTATCAGAAACTTAGACCACTCCAATATGGTCCTTACACGATTACCAAGGTGGTGGGAGACAATGCATTTGAGTTCAGCATTCCCCCATTCCTTGGCCCGCACCCAGTGTTCAATGTGGACCACCTTCAACCATACTTCCCACCATTGCTAGACACATCATACATTGCAAAACAGCTCACACCTATAGATTTAAATCCAAATTGCATGGTACAAGCTACAACTAATCGTATCATGGACACGCAAATCAAGTACGCCTGACAACAAAGTATCCAACTATATTGAGTTGTCAAAGCATGCCAACTCCTTCACCATGGCAAGTGGCTCACCAGGGACCAAGTCCAACAAAAGTGTCCTCATCTCATGGAGGAACTTAATGCAATGGGGACCATTGCTTCCTAGGGGGAGGAATGATCTAGGTGGATATTGGTAGCCACTTTCCTATTCCACTTGGACCCCCAACACTATCTCTTTCAGTTTTTCGGTTTCCTTAATTGTAGCACAATTTACTATTTTTGGTAGTTTTTCAGGTCCTGAACTTCTGGAGCCGTTTTGAGGCACTAAACGACGTGTTTAGGGAAAACAGAGAGACCAAAAATATCCTAAATCAACATGTTGGTTTTCTTTCGGCTTTCTCTTTGACATCTTCGAACTGAGGTATTATGCTAGCTAAATGGAAATCGTATGCCAAAGTTATGACCCAGGGAAGTTTATGTACCAATTTACCCAAACAGGGCCCACAGTTTTGGCGTTTCATCTCCTAGAGTTAGGTTTTTGGATGTTTAGGGTTTTCCATTGTTTCTCAATAATAAATAGGCCTTTGAACCTCATTGTAACATAGTTCAGAGGCATGTAGCCACCACATCTCTTCTCAGAGATAAGCTACCATCGCCCGAGCTAGTATTATTTCCATTATGTTTGTAAGCATATTTCAGTATTTGATATTAATGAAATGAAGTGTTATTTCTACTACATCTTTGTGATTATGGTTATATCTATAATTTGTTGAGTTCCTGTTTAAATCTGGATCAGTGGTATCAGAGCGGTCTGCTCTTTCTCTGTTTTTCTTTGCATGTCCCCAACAAGGTCGGGATATAAGGAGTTAGGGCTTGAACTAGTTTAACCTTTTCAAGACCAGCCTTGCAAATCCCGACGGCCTCCCATGATGGATGAAAATAAAGACGAGGGGGCAGGAGATCCTATCAAAATCTTGCTCAAAGAAGCCCTCGAATGACAAAGGAACGTGATGATGGACAATTTTGTCCAGATCCTTCAGCGGCTACCCAAGGGCGACACATATACTTCCGCAAGCTACTCTGGAAGTGCCACACCCTTTAAGGTACAAGTTAACTTAGAAATTCCCATATTTGAGGGTCAAATAGATGCAGATGTTGTAGATAAATGGTTAAATCTGCTAGAAGGATAATTTTCTGTTCATGATTTTTCCAATCAGGAAAAGATCACTTTTGCACTTCTCAAAGTAGCCCCCCACGTCAAGGACTGGTGGGAAACCTACTGTGAGCAGAAGGATGAAAGTACGAACTCACTTTTTTTAGCCGCACCCACTTGGAACTCATTCAGAGATGCCATCAAGGAGCAATACTACCCTGAAGGGAGCTATGAGGATAAATACATAAAGTGGACAATGCTGTGACAGGGAAGGCGACAACATGTACCGAAGTTTACCAATGTTTTTTCATACCTTTTGCACGAAGTTCGGTATCAAGGATTCTGAGAACCATTTGGTTCTCAAGTACCGTGGTTGCCTACACAGATACATCTAGGATGAGATGGAGTTCTTGAACATCTCCTTGCTCGGCACAGCATACCAATATGCCATTAATATTGAGCAAAATTTTAAACAAACGAAGCGAGACTTTGGATCTACGAATCCAAAGCAAGGGAAAGGTACCCCCAAACCGAAGAACAAAGGACAAAGCCAAGGCGAGGAGACCCAGGAAAACTCGCCAAAGCCATAAGCAAAGAATAACACCACGAAGCTGAAGAAGGGCATGGGAAAGTGGTGTGAGTTTCATAAGAGCTCCACTCACAACACAAGTGAGTGTCAGGCCAAGCAGTCATTGGTAGCCAAGCTAAAGGCTTCGGAATCAGATGCATGTTCTAACTTTGAGTCAGAACCCAAAAAGGGGAATGAAAAAGGGAAGCAGATTATAGATGTGCAGCCCATGCCACCATTTCCACCACGAAGATCTAGAAGGAGGCACTTGAAGATCCAGAGGGATAGGAGCGCCTCTTCCACTCCCAGATGTGGGTAAAGGGTTCCTTGCTATAATTGATTGTCGACAGTGGGAGCCAAAAGAAACTCATTTCGGTAGAGGTCATGAAGTGGTTGGACTTACCAACCATAGAACATCCACAACTGTACACCATCGAGTGGCTTCACCAAGGATGGGATCGTCACGTCAGCCAACAGTGTTGCCTTCCATACAACATCAAGCCCTTCACGGATGAGGTATTATGTGACGTTTCTCCCCTTGATGTTTATGATGTATTATTAGGCCAACCATACTTATGGAAGTGACATTTTGTGTATGAGTCAAGGCCTCGTGCTGTTATTGTTATGTTGGGAAATAAGTTGTACAGGATACCTGATGTTACCTACCACCATCTCTTTGGTTACTGCAAAAGAATGCAGTAAGATCATTTCCAAACCGGGAAATTTCTTTTCCTGATGATATGCCCTTAAGGAAAGAAGAATACGGTGGCCATGACCTCCAGATAGGGCACCTTCGCATGACAACAATAGATGGACAAGGTCGTGGAGGAGTACGAGGACATATTCACCTCCCCGCAGGGGTGCCTCTGCACTGTCAGGTCAAGCACTCCATCGATCTGAGCCTTGGTGTACCACTACCAAATGGACCAATCTATCGGTGCTCCATTCTAGAGAACAATGAAATCAAGAGGCAGATTCAGGAGCTGTTGTAGAAAGGCCGGCTGAGTTCATTGCCCTATGGGAGCTCGATCGTGTTGGTACAGAAGAAGGATGGGACTTGGAGACTGTGTATTGACTATCGGGCATTGAACAAGATCACTGTCTAGACTAGGTACCCAATCCCACGGATTGATGACCTTCTAGACCAACTGAAGGGGGAAAAATATTCCAACAAGATCAACTTGAAGTCAGGATATCACCAAGTACCAATCGAACCCTCCGATGTGTGGAAGACTACCTTCAAAGCCAAGGAGCGCCTTTTCGAATGGTTGGTTATGCCTTTCAGGTTGATTAATGCTCCTGCAACCTTCATGAGGCTGATTAACGACATCTTGTGGCCATTCACCAACTCATTTGTAGTGGTATACTTGGATGACATCCTGATCTTCAGCCAAAGTAGGGAAGAGCACCTCCACCACATCTGACAGGTTCTCCAAACACTGTTGCAACATGTTACGTCACTATACTAATAGTTTAACCCCTTATTGTTATTAGTGTAACCCCCTTATTATATTTTTGTGCCCCATAGAAGCCCACTATTGTTATTATTGTCCCCTTACATTATTATTTTTATGTGGGCTCTGATTATATTATGACCCCTTAGACTCTTATATACAGAAAGGAGGTCTTGTCATTTGTATCATCCAAGAATTTTTCATTTGTGTAATGTAAAGGAGGTTTCCCCCTCGAAGAGTTTGATTTCTAAGGTGTTGATCTATCTTTTCTATGTTTTTGTGAGTTGGTTTCATAACATTTGGTATCAGAGTTTTGGATTCTAGGGTTTCGCTGCTCCAAACAAGTCATCATCGAATTTTCGCTATAACTAGTTTTCTATGATGTTTCAGAATATAAAAAAACCCATTTGATACAAAATCTCACTAAATCTCGGGTGGGAATTTCAGTTCTTGTCTCACTACATTTTCGGAGATATGATCTGAGGAATTTAGGGTTTTTCCAAGCTCTAGAATTTCATTTAAAACGGGTCATCATGGAATTTGCGCTATAAATGTTTCACTACTAAGTTTTAGAAGCTAAAACAAAAACCCATTTGAGATTAAATCGGTCTGAACCTTGGATCCAAATTTCAGATATTGTCTCGCTATATTTTCGGATATATCATCTGAGGAAATTAGGGTTTTTACATACTCCCAAATTACATCCTAAACAGGTGACCTTGGGAAAATCATCATAACTTTCTGTCTAAGCATCAGATTGAAATTTCATACAAAGTTAAAGAAATAGGATAGACTGCATTTTTTTTGGGTTTAATTTTCAGAAATTAAGGTTGAAACAGTGGCACGTGGCACATCATACAAGTTCACTCTATTGAACTAGTCTATAATTAGGTCATTGCGGGAGATTGGGAATAAATATTTCTTTGAAAATACAATTGCAATCAGACTTGCGGAGTTAGAAAGAGGACTCAATGTGCTATTACAGACTAAAATTTCAAAACTTAAAGATTTAAAATTACAGAGTTACAGTCGTTTCAAGATCAAACTCCTAAAATCGAGAAAAAGCGAGATGGGGAAGTTTGATGGCAAGGATCCAGTAAATTGGATATTTTGATCTACATGGTGTACCACTCTTACAAAAGGTACGTATTACATCTAATTAACTAGAACCAAATCAAATTTTATGGTTTAAAGGGCTTTTTTCTCGTAAACCACTTGTCACGTGGTCAATTTTCACGGAGGAAATTATAGCAGATTGTGAGGATACAAAGAGAAACACCTTCTTTAGCTAATTGATAAATCTCAAACAAAAGGGTTCAATGGCAGAGCACATTGAGGAATTTCAAAAATTGAATATAAGGGTAAATGATATTCTAGAGAAGAAAAGGATTGGTGTCTTCATAGGGACTTTAAAGGATAACGTTCAACATGAGGTTTGTCTTTGGGAACCCGATTCATTGGAGAAGGCATTCAGGTTGGCAAGAAAAATTGAAAGAGAAATTATGGAAATAAGGAATCCCATCACTCATGACTATAATTATGGAAGTGTTTTTTCTCCTATCCTTCTACAACCTACAAGATTTACAACACAACAATAGGAAGAAAAAAGAGAAAAAGGGCTTTATTACAATTGTGATAGCAAATACACTAAAGGTCATAAGTGTGCTGAGAAGAAATTATTTTACATAGATTATGAAGAGGAGGAATAAAAGGATCAAGAAACGTCAAAAGAAGAGGATATACACCAGGAACCAAACCTAGAGAAAGAAGAAATGAATCAGACCATCTCTTGTACTGCATTGGCAGGAATTACCACTCCTCAAACTCTCAAGATAGAAGGACATATCAAGAAGAAGAAGGTTCAAGCACTGAAATGTCAAGAAGAAAAGGATCAAGAAATGTCAAAAGAAGAGGATATACACCAGGAACCAACCCCAGAGAAAGAAGAAATGAATCTGACCATATCTTGTAATGCATTGGTAGGAATTACCAGTCCTCAAACTCTGAAGATAGAAGGGCATATCAAGAAGAAAAAGGTAATAATGTTGATTGATTTAGATAGTACCCATAATTTTATTCATTGTAAGATAGCCAAGGAATTAAGTTTCTTCCTATATCTAGCACCAGAGTGTCAAGTGATGGTTGCAAGTGGAGGAATCATAAATTGCTCTGGAAAGTGCCATAATATCAAGCTATCCATGGGAGAATATGTATTTAATAGCCCAATTCCTTCCATTCCAATGGTTAGTGTTGATGTTGTACTAGGAGTCCAATGGCTACAATCCTTGGGTACAATAGCTTTTAATTTTCAAGAACTTTTCATGAAAATTTCTTCGGAAGGAAATGAAGTTGAATTAAGGGGTATCATAGGGAAACTGAGAAAGATAATCAGCTCTAACAAAATGACAAAGCTTCTAAAGAAAGAAAAATGAGGCGTAATTGCACAATTATGTTCGCTAAAGGTTCCCACATCAAAATCATCTATTTCTCCAGATCTCCAAAAAGTCTTGGATAATCATTCCAAGGTATTTGAGACTCCCAAGGATCTCCCACCTATTCGTGATCATGATCATTCTATTCATTTGATTCCAGGAAGTGTTCCTCCAAACAACGGGTCTTATGGATATCCCTATGCCCAAAAGAGTCAAATTGAACGTATGGTTGTAGAAATGCTAGAGGCTGGTATAATTCAACCTAGCCAATGTTCTTTCTCTGCTCTAGTAGTATTGGTGCACACGAAGGATGGGTCATGGCGCATGCATCCGAATTATAGAGAGATAAAAAAACTCACTATTAAAGATAAATTTCCCATTCCTGTCATTGATGAATTATTGGATGAATTGCATGGGTTAATTTACTTCACCAAGTTGGATTTTCTTTTAGGATATCATCAAATAAGAATGAACACTGAAGACATTCTAAAAACAAAATTATCGAAGAAAGATGCATTTTCATGGACTCTAGAAGCAACAAAGGCCTTTGAACATCTTAAAGAGGCAATGTGCCAAGCACCTGTCTTAGCTAAGCCAGACTTCACAAAAACCTTTTTTCTGGAGTGCGATGCCTCGAGAAATGGAATTGGTGACGTTTTAATGCAAGAAGAAAGACATATTGCTTTCAAAAGTCGTCCAATCAAAGGAAAGTATTTACACAAAGATATTTATGAGAAGGAAATGTTGGCAAGACTACATGCACTTGAGAAATGGCAACCTTACCTAATGAGAAGATCCTAGTTCAAACAATATTATCAGAACTTGATGAGGAAGGAAAAATCATATTGGAACCTGAAGCAATCACAGAAACAAGAACCCGACAGCTACGAAATCAATCAATTTCAGAGTATCTCATCAAGTGGAAGTACTTACCCGCTGAAGATTCCACATGGGAGGACAAGAATGTTATACAAAAGCATCCAGAACTACTCAAGCGTTGAGGACAACACTTTTGAAGGAGCGGGGCATGTTAGGTCCCTATACTGCTAGTTTAACCCCTTATTGTTATTAGTGTAACCCCCTTATTATATTGTTGTGCCCTTACATTATTACTATTATGTCGACTCTGATTATATTATGACCCCTTAGACTCCTATATATAGAAAGGAGGTCTTGTCATTTGTATCATCCAATAATTGTTCATTTGTGTAATGCAAAGGAGGTTGCCCCCTTGAAGAGGTTGATTTCTAAGGCGTTGATCTATCTTTTCTATCTTTTTGTGAGCTTGTTTCATAAAACAACACAAGCTATGTGCCAATTTGGAAAAATGCACTTTTGGACCCAGGTTCAGTATTTGGTATACATTATTGATGAACAGGGGGTGCATGTGGATCCAGCCAAGATCCAAGTCATCCGGGATTAGCCAGCTCCAACCACTTTGACAGAGCTCTGCAACTTTCTGGGTCTTGCTAATTTCTTCTGCAAGTTCGTGTTGGGATTCTCTCATATCACTTGGCCCTTGAGTCAAGTCGCCAAGGGAGGAGCGAAAGAAAAATTCTTTTGGTCTGAATCTCAACAAAAGGCATTCACAAGATTGAAACATCGCCTCTTCTCTACACCAGTGCTCACATTAGCATATTGCAACAGCCATTTGAGATCAACACAGATGCCTCTGACTATGCTATTAGGGCAGTCCTTACTCAACAGGGCATCCAGTGGCATATCACAGTGAGACACTTTCAGACACATTCCAGAAGTATCCCACTTATGAAAAAGAGATGTATTCCATTGTGCAGGCCTGCCGATAATGGAAGCATTACAGTTTGGGGAAGGAAACGATCATCCACACAGACCACCTGCCCCTGTCACTCATACAAACACAAGGGAAGTTGCAGAATGATCGCCATCAGAAGTGGTCCACATACCTGCAACAGTTATGTTTGAATATCAAGTATAAGAAGGGTAGCACCAATAATGTTGCAGATTGCCTCAACCGACCATAAATCATGGCATTAACCACCGTGCTCAACTCTTGTGGGCACGACACTTCTGATTGGCCACACATACCAGACGCTCTTGGAGGGTCAGCAAGTTCCAGATTTCACCTCTAGGATGCCCTATTATGCCACGTGGGACACCTTTGTTTTACTTCAAGAGAGCATACCAAGATTATTTGGGAAACACACTACAGTCGGGCCGCTGATATTTTGAGGTCGAGAAAATGGTGGCAGTACTGCAGAAGTATTTCTATTGGCCGAATCTTTGACAGGATGTCAGGAAGTACCTCAGATCCTACACTGCATGTGTCATTGCCAAATCGACCATCAAGAGGAAAGGACTTTATACTCCCCTACCTACACCTAGTCAACCTTGTGAATCCATCTCCATGGATTACATGTTAGGCCTTCCTTCTACTAAGCATGGCAACGACTATGTTTTTGTGGTCGTCAACAGATTCTTGAAGATGGCCATTATGGCGGCTTGCAAGAAGAAATCGGGACAAGTTCCTCAGTACATTTTGGTCCAGTCTCTGGTCGATGCTGGACACAAAGTTCACTGAGTCCACAACTTCCCATCCCCAAACTGATGGCCAGATAGATGTCATCGACAGGATGATCGTACACATTTTGCGCATGTACAACTCAAAGCATCCACGCACATGGGATGAGAGCCTCCCATATGTCCAGCACAACTATAACTGGGCTCTCCACAGCTCGACTGGCCACAACCCTTTTCAAGTGGGCTTGGGATTCCAGCCACTATGTCCCATTGATTTCACCATGCCATTTGTAGCTACTCATGCAGATTTGGCTCATGTCCACACTGAAACTGACAAGGGAAATAGCTTCATTAAGCACATCCAACATATCTGCCAGTAGGTCCATGACATTCTGGAGAAATCAAGTGCCAAGTACAAGCAATGACATGATCAACATTAGGTGCCACACAAGTTTCAGGTGGGCAACAATGTCTAATTTCATTTGCAAAAGGAATGCCTTATCGGAGCCTATTAGAAACTCAGACCACTCTGATATGGTCCTTACACAATTACCAAGGCAGTGGGAGACAATGCATTTGAGCTTAGTATTCCCCCATTCCTTGGCCTGCACCCAATGTTCAATGTGGACCACCTTCGACCATACTTCCCACCATTGTTAGACACATCATACATTACAGAATAGCTTACACCTACAGATTTAAATCCAGATTGCATGGAACAAGCCACAATTGATCAGATCATGGACAAGCAAATCAATCACACTTGACAGCAAAGGATCCAACTATATCAAGTTGTCAAAGCAAGCCAACTCCTTGACCAGGAAAGTGGCTCACCAGGGACCAACTTCAGCAAAAGTTTCCTCATCTCATGGGGGAACTCAACATAATGGGGACCATTGCTTCCTAAGGGGGGAGGAATGACCCAGGTGGATATTGGTGGCCACCTACCTATTCCACTTGGACCCCCAACACTATCTCTTTTAGTTTTTTGGTTTCCTTAATTATAGCACAATTTACTATTTTTGGCAGTTTTTCGAGTTTTGAACTTCCAAAGCCATTTTGAGGCCCTAAATGTCATTTTTAGGAAAAACAAACAAATTTCTTTGTTTTCAGGGAAAACAGAGAGATCTTCGAAACGAGGTATTATGATAGCCAAATAGAGATCGTATGCCAAAGTTACGACCCTAGGAAGTTGATGTACCAATTTACCCAAACGGGGCCCACAGTTTTGGCGCTTCGTCTCCTAGGGTTATGTTTTTGGATGTTTAGGGTTTTCCATCATTTTTCAATAATAAATAGGCCTTTGAGCCTCATTTTAACACAGTTCAGAGGCATGTAGCCGCCACATCTCTTCTCAAAGATAAACTACCATCACCCGAGCTAGTCTTATTTCCATTCTATTTGTAAGCATATTTTAGTATTTGATATTAATGAAATTAAGTGTTATTTCTACTGCATATTTGTATTTATGTTTATATTTGTAATTTGTTGTGTTCTTGTTTAAATCTAGATAACACTATGTCCCACTGATGTGGCCATACCATTTGCAACTACTCAGGTAGATGCGGCTCATGTCCAATCTGAAGCCAATAAGGTAAACATATTCATTGAGCACATCCAACACATCCGCTAGCAGGTCCACGACATTCTGGGGAAATCAAATGCCAAGTACAGGTAGCAACATGATCAACATCGGGTGCCACACAAGTTTCAGGTGGGCGAAAAAGTCTAGTTGCATTTGCAAAAGGAACGCCTTACAAGAGCCGATCGGAAACTCAGACCACTCCAATATGGTCCTTACACCATTACCAAGGCTATGGGAGACATGCATTTTAGCTTATCATTGCCCCATTCCTTGGCCTACACTCAGTATTCAATGTGGACTGCTTTCAACCATACTTCCCACCATTGTTGGACACATCAGACATTGCAAAACAACTCACACCTACAAAGTCAAATCCAGAATGCATGGAAAAAGCCACAATTGATCGGATCATGGACACGCAAATCAAGAACACCCGATATCAAAGCATCCAACTAAATTGAGTTGTCAAAGCAGGCCAACTACTTCACCAGGGAAAGTGGCTCACTAGGGACCAAGTTCAGCAGAAGTTTCCTCAACACATGGAGGAGCTCAATGCAATGGGGACCATTGCTTCCTAAGGGAAGAGGAATGATCCAGGTGGATATTGGTGGCCACCCACCTATTCCACTTTCACCCCCACCATTGTTTCTTTTAGTTTTTTAGTTTCCTTATTTGTAGCACAATTTACTTTTTTTGGGTCCTAAACTTCCGGAGCCGTTTTGAGGCCCCAAACGACGTTTTTTGGGGAAATATGGGGCCAACCTATATTTATATCCAATGGTTTCCATCCAAAGTTGTAGTCCTCACATAGATCTTTCTAACGAGGTATTGTGTGCGTCAAACGAAGATCGTATGCCAAAGTTATGACCCCGAGAAGTTGATGTACCAATTTACCCAAACAGGGCCCATAGTTTGGCGCTTCATCTCTTAGGGTTAGGTTTTTGGATGTTTAGGGTTTTCCATTGTTTCTCAATAATAAGTAGGCCTTCGAGCCTCATTGAAACACATTTGAGAGGCATGTATCTTCCACATCTCTTCTCAAAGATAAGCTACCATCACCCGAGCTAGTCTTATTTCCATTATGTTTGTAAGAATATTTCAGTATTAATTGATATTAATGAAACGAAGTGTTATTTCTGATGCAGCTCTGTATTTATGGTTATATCTGTAATTTGTTGTGTTCCTGTTTAAATCAGATGACATAGATGTCACCCTGAGCAGCCCCATCAAACAATCCTACTGGAAAAAGAAATTGTGGGTGGTTCGATCTAATACCAGTGCGTTTGATAGTATGTGTGCTTCCCATAGCTAGACACCCACCATTTAATACATAGTTCCATAGTGGAGAAACGTCTAGGAGGAGGAAGTCTTAACATCAATATAACATATGTCCATACTTGCAGAGTCACAAAGCACTGCAAAAGAGATGTAGGGTAGTTTCCAAGGAATTGCTACAAAATGGACACCATCATGTTCCTTGATAACCCCTTTTGCACAAATTATCTTGTAACAACCCTGGTGAAAAGTCCAAGTAATAAAAGTTAATAAAGGAAAAATAAGACCACAGTTAAGGGACATGTATTCCAAGATGAATGTTGGGCAAAGATATCCTAGTGGGCATCACTAGATGTGTGCTTTGGCTAAGGAAATTGGCAGAGGCTAAGGCAAAGGCATTAAAAGGAAAAAAGGCATTTCTTGCACATTTATTTATGAAAATAAAGGAAATTAGGAGAAGAGGAAGGCAAAAGGTCAGAAATTTCATGTGAGGATGAAACTGAAGGAAATTAATGGAAATTAAGAAATTAGAGGCCTCATGCATAAAAAGGCTTATGAGGATCAGTTCATGGCTTTTGTCAAGTTCAAGTTTGGAGCTCTCTCATTATTCTCTCTCTCTTTCACTCTCTTGGTCACTTAGAGTTTTCTTGGAGCACTCTAGTTTGGAGCAAAGGAAAGGAAATGCAAGGAAAGGAAAGGAAAAGAAAGCAAGGAACAAGGAAAGGAAAGCAAGATCAAGCAGC
Organism: Pinus tabuliformis; assembly: GCA_031772625.1. NCBI lineage: Eukaryota > Viridiplantae > Streptophyta > Pinopsida > Pinales > Pinaceae > Pinus > Pinus tabuliformis. Next base: position 850,812,154 of record CM062811.1, read on the forward strand.
TTCGACGGGAATACTTGCAGGTAACCTTTTGCATGTGTGATTTCCTAGCTGGTTTGGACATGCATGGCTTTGCATGTTGATGTGTGGTTCTCTTATTTTCGGTGGCATGGTCTTGTTGGGTTATGACAGTGGCTTTCAGCCTAGCCTAGCCTTTTTCTAGATTCCATGGTATGTTGGGATGTTTATTTTAACTTTATAACTTTGGAATTGCCAGATTGATTTCAGAATCTGAGGCAGAGGTGGTCTCAAGGTTCATTCCCAAAGGACTAGGAATCCCTTGACCGGTTTTGGTAGGATACACAGTAAAGCTTGAGGGAGAAGTATCGGTTTAGGGCATAGTGATCCAGGTTTGGATTGCGGTAAAGCCTGAGAGACAAAGAGACGGAAAATTCCTCAAGGATAGTGATGGATTTCAGATGTCATTCCAATTTCTATTCAGTTTTGATCGGAGCACCAGTTTTGGTGTGATCATGGTTGGATGAGGGTGGAGGTGGTTTAACCTCTGGATTCCCTTGGTTGTTCTTGGATTGGTTTTTCTATGAGATCCCACATTCATGCTTGGAATATGGCACGAGGGTGACTAGTTGAAAGAAATATTTGGTTCAGCCATGTTTATGGTCGGGTGGTACGTCGAAGTCGTGAACCTGGTTAGATTTTCCTATGATTAATAAAGCTAAGTTCTCTCACTTTTGCATTGATTTATATGTGGATTTAATGGTTGTCATATCTCTTATATTTATATGGTTTTATGTTGGTTATAAGCATGGTTGAATGACTGGTTCATGTCATGGTTATTTCATATATTTACTTGTAACTGTTAAATGGATGGATGCAAGACCTAATTGATGATGTAGTAGTTCAATGGAGAAGGAGGTGATCCTTCTGGTTATGTTTCATAAGTTGTTTCAGTCATTTATGCTCTGTCTTGTACCCTAGAACTATAGTTTTCATTGATGCCAAGTATTTGACAGAATGTCAGTCTCGATTGGGGGTGGTCAGGCTTAGTCCTTAGGGCAATTTTTTATTGATCAACATTGTTATTATGTTTTTAATGAATTTTGGAAGTTACAACAAGTTCTGGGTAGAGGCCAAGATTTTGGGCTAGAAAAGTGGCTTAAATCTCGGGGTCATTGGCACAAAACTAGCAATTTTGGTCCACAGTTGCTGGAAGGTAGGCGTGTGACATCGACTTAAGGTTTCTGGTCACTCCCTTTCCCATAACATGAGAGTGACTATGGCCTCAGAGCTAAAAAATAGCATTGGGACCTAAGGATAGGTTGTATGAGTGGTTGACTTGTCTCTTGAGGGTTTTGTTGATGATGTTGGATGACTGTATGTGATGTTTTGTCAATTCCACTTCCTTAAGGTGACATAGGAGGTCAAATTTGATTATAGTAGCATCTCTCCTCATGTTTACCCCAGTTGGCATGGTTACTTTAGGTAGACCTGGGAGGGGGTGTTACATATCCTAATTAATGATCTTGTTACATTAGAATAACCAAGAAAATAGGATAATATTCAAGGGCACTTTCCATTTCCAAACTTTTTAAAACCAACAAGTATTAGTCAAGGACTATTGTGAGCAAAGTATATACATGTAAACTTCCGAGACCACCACAGAGCCGAGATGTAATTTCCCAAACCATGTAAGAGTGTATCCCTTCTCGTTCTTACATAGACCATAGTGTCTAAGTGATCTGGATTTAAACAAGAAACATGGAGATGCAGCGGAAATAATACTTCATTTCATTAATGTAAAATACTGAAATATGCTTACAAACAAGAATGGAAATAAACTAGCTAGGGCGATGGTAGCTTATCTCTGAGAAGAGATGTGGTGGCTACATGCCTCTGAACTACCTTAAATGAGGCTCAAGGGCCTTTTTATTATTGAACAATAAGAGCAAACCCTAAACAACCAAAACCATAACCCAAGGAGATGTAACACCAAGAGTTTATGGGCTCCGTTGGGGTGAGTTGGACAGCCAACTTCTCGAGGTCGCGACTTGGTCATATTATCTCAGTTTGACGAGCATGATAGCTCATTGGAAAGATCTCTCTGAGGACTACAATAGAAAAGATGATTTTAGGCCATAATTTTTTGGTGGTAGATTTCCAACAAAATGTCGTTTAGGTCCTCAAAACAGCTCTAGAAGTTTAGGACACAAAAAACTGCTAAAAATAGTAAATTGTGCTACAGCTAAGGAAACTGAAAAACTGAAAGAAGCAATGGTGGGGATCCAAGTGGAATTGGAAGGTAGACACCAATATCCACCTAGATCATTCCTCCCCCTTAGGAAGCAATGGTCCCCATTGCGTTGAGTTCCTCCATGAGATGAGGGAACTTCTGCTGAACTTGGTCCCTAGTGAGCCACTTGCCCTGGTGAAGGAGTTGGCCTGCTTTGACAACTCGATATAGTTGGATATTCTACTAGCGAGTATGCTTGATCTGTATGTCCATGATTTGATCAGTTGCAGCTTGTTCCATGCAATATGGATTTAACTCTATGGGTGTGAGTTGTTCTGCAATGTCAGATGTGTCTAGTAATAGTGGAAAGTATGGCCGAAGGCAGTCCACATTGAACACTAGGTGTAGGCCAAGGAATGGGGGAATGCTAAGCTCAAATGCATTGTCTGCCACAACCTTGGTAATGGTGTAAGGACCATATCGGAGTGGTCTGAGTTTCCGATAGGCTCTGGTAAGGTGTTCCTTTTGCAAATGCAACCAGACTTTGTCGCCCACCTGAAACTTAGGTGGCACCTGATGTTGATCATGTCGTTGCTTGTACTTGGCATTTGATTTCTCCAAAATGTCATGGACCTGCAGGCAAATATTTTGGATGTGCTCAATGAAGTTGTTTGCCTTATTTTTTTCGGACTAGACATGAGCCGAATCTGACTTGAGTAGCTGCAAATGGCATGGCCACATCAATGGAACATAATAGCTGGAATCACAAGCCCACTTGCAAAGGGCTGTGGCCAGTTGAGCTGTGGAGAGCCTGGTTGTAGCTATGCTGAACATAGGGGAGGCTCTCATCCCATGTGCATGGATGCTTTAAGTTGTACATACATAGAATGTGTATGATCATCCTATTGACAACTTCTGTCTAACCATCAGTTTGAGGATGGAAGGCTGTGGACTTAGTGAGTTTGGTGTCTAGCATCGACTAGAGACTATACCAAAATGTACTGAGGAACCTGCTATCCCGATCTAAGATGATAGACTGTGGGATCCCAAAGTGTACCCACACTTGTTCAAAGAAGAGTTTAGTAGTGGCTTCTGTTGTGATATTCTTCTTGTAGGCCACCGTAATGGCCATCTTTGAGAACCTGTCAACGACCACAAAAACACAGTCATTTCCATGCTTAGTGGAAGGAAGGCCTAACATGTAATCCATGGAGATGGATTCCCAAGGTCGACTAGGGGTAGGCAGCGGGGTATAGAGGCCTTTCTTCTTGATGGTCGGTTTGGCAATGGCGTAGGCGGTGCATGATCTGATGTACTTCCTGACATCCTGTCAAAGATTTGGCCAATAGAAAGACTTCTGCAGTACTGCCACCATTTTCTCGACCCCGAAATGCCCAGCAGCCTAACTATAGTGTGCTTCCCAAATCATCTTGGCACGCTCACTTGAAGGAACACAAAAGTGACCCAGGTGGCATAACAGGGAATCCTGGAGGTGAAAATCTGGAACATGCCAACCCTCCAAGAGTGTCTGGTATGTGTGGTCAAATTCTGGGTCGCTTTTGTAGAGAAGTGGCCAATCAGAAGTCTCGTGGCAGTAAGAGTTAATAACAGTGGCTAACACCATGATTAGTGGTCGACTGATGCAATCTGCAACATTATTGGTGTTTCCCTTCTTATACTTGATATTCAAATGGAACTGTTGTAGGTATGTGGACCATTTCTGATGGCGATCATTCTACAATTTCCCTTCAATTTGTATGAACTGCAAGGGTCGGTGGTCTGTGTGGATGACCATTTCCTTCCCCAAAATGTAATGCTTCCATTTTCAGCAGGCCTGCACAATGGAATACATATCTTTGTCATAAGTGGGATACTTCTGGATTGTGTCTGAAAGTGTCTCACTGTGATATGCCAGTAGATGCCTGTGTTGAGTAAGGACTGCCCCAATAGCATAGTCAGAGGCATTTGTCTCGACCTCAAATGGTTGTTGCAAGTCTGGTAATGCAAGAACTAGTTCCGAGGAGAGGTGATCTTTTAATTCTATGAATCCCTTCTATTGAGATTTGGACCAAAAGAATTTTGCTTTCGCTCCTCCCTTGGTGACTTGACTCAAGGGCCAAGTGATATGAGAAAATACTAACACGAACCTACAGTAAAAGTTGGCAAGACCTAGAAAGCTGCGAAGCTCTGTCAGAGTGGTTGGAGATGGCTAATCCCGAATGACTTGGATCTTGGCTAGATCCACATGCACCCCCTATTCATCAATAATGTATCCCAGATACTAAACCTGGGTCATGCCAAAAGTGCATTTCTCCAAATTGGCACATAACTTGTGTTTCCACATTATTTGGAGAACCTGTCAGATGTGGTGGAAGTTCTCTTCGTAACTCTGGCTGAAGATCAGGATGTCATCCAAGTATACCACTACAAATGAGTTGGTGAATGGCTGCAAGATGTCATCCATTAGCCTCATGAAGGTTGCAGGAGAATTCGTCAATCCGAAAGGCATAACCAACCATTCGAAAAGGCCCTCCTTGGCTTTGAAGGCAGTCTTCCACACATCAAAGGGTTCGATTGGTATCTGGTGATATCCTGACTTCAAATTGATCTTGCTAAAATATTTTCCCCCTTCAGTTGGTCCAAGAGGTCATCAATCTGTGGGATTGGGTACCTATTACGGAAAGTGATCTTGTTCAGTGCTTGATATTCAATACAGAGTCTCCAAGTCCCATCCTTCTTCTGTACCAACACGATCGAGCTCCCACAGGGTGATGAACTCGAGTGGATGTGACCTTTTTGCAACAGCTCCTCAATCTACCTCTTGATTTCATCGTTCTCCAGAATGGAGCACCAATAGATTGGTCCATTGGGATGCGATGCACTTGGTGTCAAATCGATGGAATGCTTGACCTGACAGTGTAGAGGAACCCTTGTGGGGAAGGTGAAGATGTCCTCGTAATCCTCCACGACCTTGTCCATTAGTAGTTGTCGTGCGGAGGGGCCTTGTCTGGAGGTCATGGCCACCATCTTCTTCTTTCCTTGAGGGCGTATCATTAGGAAAAAAAAATTCCCGGTTTTGGAAATGAGCTTACTGCATTGTTTTGCAGTAACCAAAGAGATGGTGGTAGGCGGTGCTACCTCTGGTATCCTGTACAACTTATTTCCAAAAGTAATAATAACAACACAGGGCCTTGATTCATACGCAGCATGTCACTTCCACAAGTATGGTTTTCCTAATAATACATCACAAACTTCAAGGGGAGAAATGTCACACAATACCTCATCCATGAAGGGCTTGATGTTGTATGGAAGGCAACACTGCTAGCTCACGTGAAGATCTCGTCCTTGCTGAAGCCACCCGATGATGTATAGTTGTGGATGTGCTGTGGTCGGTAAGCCTATTTGCTTCACGACCTCTATTGAAATGAGGTTCTTTTGGCTCCCACTGTCGACAATGAACTGTAGCAGGGAGCCTTTACCCACATCTAGGAGTGGAAGAGATGCTCCTCCTCCTCTGGATCTTCGGGTTCCTCCTTCTGGATCTTCACGATGGAAACGGTGGCATTGGGCTCCACATCGATAATCTGCTTCCCTTCTTCATTCCCCTTATCAGGTTCTAACTCAAAGTCAGAATATGCATCTGATTCTGAAACCTTTAGCTTGGCCACCAGTGACTGCTTGGCCCGACACTCACTTGTGTTGTGAGTGGAGCTCTTATGCAACTCACACCACTTTCCCATGTCCTTTTTCGGCTTCACGACGTTGTTCTTTGCTTGCAGCTTTGGCAGGCTGTCTTGGGCTGTCCCACCTTGGCTTTGTCCTTTGTTATGCGGTTTGGGGGCACCTTTCCCTTGCTTTGGATTCACAGATCCAAAGTCTTGCTTCTTCTATTTAAACTTTTGCTTGACCTTAACAGCATATCGATATGTCGTGTCGAGCGAGGAGATGTTCAGGAATTCTATTTCTTCCTGGATGTACTTGTGCAGGCAGCTGCGGTATTTGAGTACCAAATGCAGCTCCATATCCTTGATACCCAACTTTTTGTTAAGGGTATGGAAAATATTGGTAAACTCCGGCACGTCTTGTTCCCTTCTCTGCCGTAGCATGGTCCACTTTATGTATTGATCCTCAGAGCTTCCGACAGGGTAGTATTGGTCCTTGATGGCATATCAGAATGAATTCCAAGTGGGTGCGGCTGAAAATAGTGAACATGTACTTTCATCCTTCTGCTCACAGTAGGTTTCCCACCAATCCTTGACGTGGGGGGCTGCTTTGAGAAGAGAAAAAATAATCTTTTCCTGACTAGAAAAATCGTGAACAGAAAAATAACCTTCTAGCACATTTAACCATTTATCGGTAGCATCTGCATCTATCTAACCCTCGAATATGGGGATTTCAAAATTAACTTGTACCTTAAATGGTGTGGTGTTTCCAGAGTAGTTGTTGGAAGCTGATGCGTCCCCCCTGGGTAGCCGCTGAAGGATTTAGGCAAAGTTGTCCATCATCACGTTCCTTTGTCACTTGAGGGCTTCTTCGAGCAATATTTTGATAGGATCTCCTACCCCCTCATCTTTCTTTTCATCCGCCATGGGAGGCCATCGGGATTTGTGAGGCTGGTCTTGCAAAGGTTCAACCAGTTCAAGCCCTAACTCCTTATATCCTAACCTCATTGGGGACATGCAAAGAAAAATAGAGAAGAAAAGTAGACCACTCTGATACCACTAATCCGAATTTAAACAGGAATGCAACAAATTACAAAGATAACCATAAACATAGAGATGCAGTGGAAATAATACTTCATTTCATTAATGTAAAATACTAAAATGTGCTTACAAACAGGAATGGAAATAAACTAGCTAGTGCGATGGTAGCTTATCTCTGAGAAGAGATGTGGCGGCTACATGCCTTTGAACTATCTTACAATGAAGCTTAAGGGCCTTTTTATTATTGAACAATAAGAGCAAACCCTAAACAACCAAAACCCTAACTCGAGGAGATGTAACACAAAGAGTTTATGGGCCCCGTTGGGGTGAGTTGGACAACCAACTTCCCAGCATTGCGACTTGGTCATATTATCTCCATTTGATGTGCATGATAGCCCGTTGGAAATATCTCTCCGAGGACTACGACGGAAAGGAAAATTTTAGATAAAAAATCGTTGGTAGTAGATTTCCAAAAAAAGTCGTTTAGGGCCTCAAAACGGCTCCGGAAGTTTAGGACCCGAAAAACTGCTAAAAATAGTAAACTATGTTACAATTAAGGAAACTAAAAAACTGAAAGAAGCAATGGTGGGGTCCAAGTGGAATTGGCGGGTGGCCACCAATATCCACCTAGATCACGAAGACCATGTATGTAATTTTTTCATGTAGTTGATTGAGCTCCATCCAAGCCTATTTTCATTGCCTCCTTCCAAATACGATAATGGCCTCTCCACTATTTAATGACCTAGTCCAAAAATATGAGACATTTTTCATGAATAAATTCAATAATTTCCTCTGGGATAGAGATAAAGGGGCTTACATTGTTCAAAGGTTCGATGCCAATCAAAATATGGGTACCTTTACCAAAGGACCACCAAAGCATATGTAAAAACTATCTTTTAACCTTGTGGAAGCTCATCCAAATGTTAGATCACGATCTAACACCAATACCTCCCCTCTGTACCATTTTGTGATATCTATCCTCTTCAAATACTTCACCTTAATAATATTCTTCCATAGTGCCTTGCCATATAAAACCCTCCATAATAATTTAATGAGAAGTTCCCACCCAAATACCTGCATGTCTAATAAGCCCCATCCACCACTCTCCTTAACCTTAGTAATCACTTCCAAGCTCACCAAGTGAAATGTTTAGACATCTCTAGTGCCAGACCAAAGGAAGCGAGTGACAATAGATTGGATCCTCTTAATAACAGTGACGAGAAGAATAATCAAATGAGTCAAATGTACCAATAATTGTTATAGGATATATTGTATGAGAGAATATCTCCCCTCTAGTGAAATCCACCTATGAGTCCCTCTATTCAGACTGTTTTAAAATTTATCTAGAAGCCAAGACCAATCCCCAATCATGTAATTATTCAGCTTCAATATATAACCAAGGTAGGTGAACCCATCCTCCAATGGTTTTATCTCAACACCAAAAATTCTAGTTATATATTCAATCTCCTCCCTTGCCATTAGAAAATAGTAGGTTCGAGTTACTTCCATTAGTAACCAGGCCAAATGAATCCCCATATCTCATAAGAATAGAGTATAGAACAACCCATTATGTCTGTAAGACTAGATCGAAGGTGAGCACATCATCAATGAAAAAAAATGAAAAATAGTAATGTTGTGAGCCAATATAAGTCCCTTGAAGGTATCCATACTTATGTACTCTCTAATATTTAGACTTAAACCATCCCTAACAAGAATGAAGAGAAGAAGCGATAAAGAGAAGCCCTACCATAATCCTCTACCAACCCTAAAGAAAATCAATGGAAAACCATTAATCAAAACAACAAAACTTATGGTGATAAAACATGCCATGATCCAATCCATGTTGTGCACCAGTAGGCCAATCTTGGTTAGAATAAGACGTGGGAAAGCCCATTCAACACAGTCATAAGCCTTTTTTAGGTATAATTTCATAACCACGACGTCCAATTTATTAGAGTGAATGAACTCCTAGGTAGTGGTTATAGCATCATGTATCAACCAATTTGACAGGAAGTTGACGTGTTCATGGGAAATATGCTCGAAGAGTGTGCCTTGATACAACCAACAATAATCTTGGATATCAATTTATAGGTAATATTAGAAAGGAAAATCAGTCAGTAATCCAAGAAGGAGTGTGGATGTGATGCATTTGGAATGAGAGCTAAAAAGGTGGATTTTATGGCCCATAGATATGTCCTGTAGTGCGGGATTCCTCAAAAAGATGTAGAAGGTTTTGTCCCATCAACTCAAAAAAATGTAAGAACAACTCCACTGTCTAGCCATCTAGACCGAGAAATTTTTTCTTTATAAAGGAATTCAAAACTAGATGAATTTTCTCCATAGTGACAAGGTAGAACAGGGCCGCATTAGAAGCCTCTGAAAACATGGCGGGGTAGTCCTCAATCCCCTATAATTGATAATAAATATTAACACAAACACGGGTTGACTCTTGAGAATATACCCTCATAATATGATATTTCCTCCCTTGTTATCTCCATAGTGGTATATACTTTGTCCCCATTAAATCAATCAATATCCCATATAGTGTTTATATTCCTTTTGTTATTAGCATACTAGTGAAAAAACCATGTATTCTAATCAGCCTCACTAAGCCAAATTTCCCTGCTTTTGAGACGCCAGGCAGTTTCTTGAATGGATACTAGCGTCTTCTTGTTTCCCTCTAGTTTCTTCAACCTCACCAGGTCCAATTGAGTAGGGGCTGAGTTGTGTCGACTCTACCAATGAATGGTTTTGTGTGCCTTTGGTTTGTGTTGACTTCATATCACATTTCTCATCCCATCGGTTCACCCTTCCTTCGACTCACTCACACCCGCTTAGTCTACTTCACTTCATTCAAGTCTGCATGGATCACGCCCACTCACTCCTCTTTCCCTTGCTTGGTCTATTCAATTCATGCCAACTCAATCCTCCTACTATCGCTCCATCCCATTTGGTGTACATATGCTCGTCCTTCCTCCTCTAATTGGTCCAACCATGCATTAGGTTGTCTCGTTCCACATGGTTATGGGGACACACTCCTTGGATGTGTCATGACCTTGTGGTTCCTGTGCCCCGAATTCCATGTGTGCTCCCTCACATATTGTCTCTTCCTTCACTTGGGTAGGTTGGGATGCTTAGTCGTGCCGCACCCTTGTGGTGTCTACGCTACCATGTCATATCGTGCCAAATCACATGGAAACCCCAAGTCTCAGTTTTTTGCCACTCATTTGGGCGTGCTCTTGCCTACATCTCTATGTTGTTTGCCACCTTCTTGGTTTCTTTGAAGCCTTGGGCGATTTCCCAACCCTCAACTAAATCCCCCATAACGTCGCATTATTTGCAATATGAATGTGGCAAATAGTGTGATGGAAGTGCACCTAACTCTAGGCCCTAACAAGTGGCTCTTTAAAACAATGGATGTTTCAAATTCTCACATACAATTTATCTTCGAAAAAATCAATAACCATATTAACTTATTATATATTTAATAAAGGCATAGTCTAACTTATAAACAAAATAGTCATTTTCAATTAAATCTGATGAGACAATTTCAAGCAAGATTGTGATTTTTTGTTGTTTAAAATACTTTTTTGAATAAATAAATAGATTCAACACCATGAAACTCCATAGGACACTCAAATTCTATAAATTAAACAACTTAAACACAAGTTTTTAAAAATCTCTACCGAAGAAGAAAAAATAAAAATAAAAATAAAAAATCAAATCTTTCGTCTATAATTTAAACTATGCCTTTAATAAATGTTTAATAATAATATTAATATATTTAACTAAAATTACATTAAAATAATAAAATATATATAAATGATATTCATAAACTTTTGCAACCTTAATAAATAATTATTGAAAATTTGATCTATTATGAAAAATAAAATAAAATGGTAATAATAAAATAATAGTATACAATGAATCAATAGGAATTCATCCTAATTTCAGTGATTTAAGTATTACATCTCACTTTATTTTGATTTTTGTTTAATAGATTCAATATATATATATATAAATAAATGGTGATAATAAAATAATAGTATACAATGAATCATAGGATTCATCCTAATTTCAATCATTTAAACGTTACATCTCACTTTATTTTGATTTGTGTTTAATAGATTCAAAGAATATATATACATATATATAATTTCACCAAACTCATTAGAAAGGTTATTTAGCTAGAATTTTTTAAGTATTCACATTATATTTAAATATAATTATTAAAAAATTATTTAGATATTTTTTTGGTAAATATTGTATTGAAAAAAAATCTAGTATATATCTATTTTAAGTATGGATCTAACATGAACCGAGAGATCAAATTTATTTAGGTGCAAACTTATTTTAGAGTGTAAAAAAACAATGTGTAATTTTTTATTGTTTAAATTGTATTTTTGAATGTTATAGAGATTACATAATATGTGTATTGAGCCATTTTATCAATGCACATTAAATTGGTTGTTTATTATTAATATATTTTAAGTATACTTTAATATTAATTCATATTAATTTAAAAAAAAAAAAAAAAAATATTGTCGGTCAACAAGCTTGCATTATATTATCGAAAGGAAACTAAGTACAAAATTCATCTCCAAAGACCCTTTCTTCTCATGCCAACTAGATTTAGAGAGCATAGGGTCTCGAGGAAAATAGTTACACCTAGTACCAAAATTTATTTCCGCTTGGGCTACTGGCCATACCATACATTTACCAAAATTGAGCCACATTTACAATAAGAAACAACCTCTCAAGGAGGCAAATTAGGTGGAAAGACAGGAGGGGCAGCAAAGAGATATGCATGATCATGCATGTGGAAGTCAATGTGTTATATCCTCACCTCCAGAGTGTGAATGTGACCTTTGGTGCACCGTTGTTGTTGTTGAAGGCTTTCCAAATTGTCCAGGATCTCATTCTGGACATGTTGTACATCATTGATGTAAGCCACCAGTTCGTTCCAGTCCTCGTAGAATTGGTTCCTCATAATATCTATATTCAGTTGGACATGGTGCAACTAGTCTGCAATCATATCTAGGGTGACTGGAGCTAAAACTTGCCCCAGAGAGCAAGTAGGAGAAATGGCTACATCCTCCTTCGTGTCCCAGTTGGTGGCATCATCAGAGGACGAGTGGTTGCCCTCATTATGTTGTTGATTCACTTCTGGATGAGGAACATCCCTCCCCGAACCCCCGGCGCAGACGACCCCTCTAGCGTAGCATTGAGGTGAGCCAAAGGGAATTTCAGATGACCAATGACAGACAGACAAACCCACACTGACCAGAGGAGCACTTTCCAAGGGTCCTCCAGTTTAATCTCCCTTTTGATAAAAATAAATAAATAAATAAATAATAAAAAAAATTAGCAATGAATAGGAAATCACATAACCAATTACCAAATCTTGTCGACCTCGGATTGCAGGCTTGACACTTCAGCTTCCTGAGGCCCTTTGTGCCACCCCAAATCAAGGTCATGCAAATTTCACCCCTCCCAATGATATTTTCACTACCCACCAAGCCAGTACGACAACAGGAGGCAGTTGTCATGGAACTGCCCCTTCCAATACCGATGGAACTGACCTGAAGCAGCTCCCACCTCAAAACCAAACTGGAGCCAAAACACAGACTGAGGATCCAGTGACGCGGCCTAAAGCACAATTCATCCTCTGTAGGCAAAACTGGACGCACAAACAACAAACTTAGAAGACCCCGGTGGAGCCACAGTGTCGCAACACCCTCGGCATGCCAGGATCCCATGGGCCTCCCCAGGATGAGACCTCGCCTTGCTCCCAACTAATCCATAAATCACATGCCTCGCCTACCCAGAACCATGATCATTACCGGGAAAACCACAGTTTGAAACCCAAATTCTCTACAGACCCCCACCTCATCGCCCAACACAATACACTGAAGGTTGATGGAGATTTAACGATGCAGCCAGCAGGAAGGATGCCTGCTTGCTGGGTATTAATGATGCCCATAGTCATTAAGGAGCATTTAGTGGGCACATGGAAGCTAGGAGGTCTTCGTATGCCACCCGTTCGCCACACATTATTTCGATTCTATCAACCCCCATCGGGGACATATTATATTATTTTATTCATAACTCACATAGGATATTTTATTCTATATAACATAAAAATATTTTCTTTTAACACTTTTTTCTATATATAGATATATATGAAGTATATATCACGTATTAAAATATTTTGAAAAGTATAAGGTTTAAACATCTTTCTCACATATATTTTTTTATTTCTAATTACTTTACATCAAATTATATTAGGTCATATGGAAAACTAACTAAATATGCATAGCATATATTTTTTTCTTTTTTATTATAGCCGAAATTACTTTTCTATTTAGAGAATATTTTATTTTTATTTTAAGTGGGATGAACATACTTACACGGCTGTAGAATTAGCCTCTCGGCTCAATAATTTATTATTAAAGCTTGTAAATGTGGATAAACATTATTACTCCTAAAATATTTTAATATATCAATAAAATAGGCCTTCCATAATTATGTGATAAACATGTATATTTTAGAATAAGGATTTCTAAATTTTAACTTAATTATCAATAATTATTAGGTGGCTGGTAGGGATTTAACCGCCATAGAATATTCTAGAATATTCTTAGTAATATTCACAAATTAAATATTGAGACTTATCTCCAAAGTAGTTATGCATTTTTTTCTTTTATAATTGAATTGATTAATTAAAAAAATGTCATATGAACAAGTGTCACATGACATGAGTTGTCTTTTTTTGGGTATGTGGTATTGATAAGCCCTCATAAAATAATATCCATGATAAAGTGGGAGTGAATCTCCATGGTTAAGAATCTTGTTATATTTTTTTAAATGTATATATGTTTAAATTATATATCATACTTTTTTATCATCAGTAATAATAATAATGTGTCAATTGGGGTTATCTTAACATGATGAGTTATATGCCTTGATAAATATTGTTTTAATGGCTTCGTGCTTATGAATATTGTTGTATAGGCTTCGAGCCTTGTGAACTCTTAATTGAAAATTCCTTGGGTGGAGAAAAATGTTGATTTCTTTCCTCATAAAACAATTATTATTATAATTATTGCGCCAAGGCACTCTCCAACCCAATATGGTAGAGATGTCATAATGATTAACATTTTGACTCTGACAAAATAAAATAAAATAAAAAACACAAAATTCTCTAGCCTAGTATAGTAGAGATGTTGTAATGTCCTATTTAACATTTTCGAGCTCCAACCCATGGTATTCTTCTCTTATGTAGCATATTTAAAGGATAATAATTAAATTAGCCTGGATCCATCTTAATTCTAGATCTACCAAGCATCGAGATGGATCAAATCTCCTTTCAGTCTAAAAGAGGTTTGCACCTCAAGAGATTTTATCCCTTTCGATGCTTGGTAGATTTGAAGTTAGATGGATCTAAGCTACTAATTATTTAAAATAAAGTTTTAATTTAGTTAGTTTTATGAATTTTTAAAATTTTAACAATGTGAGATATATGATAAAGTAAGTGTTTTGATGCTTATTTTGGACAAGGGAAGTTGATTTCTTTCCTAAGAAATAATAATGATAATAATAATAATAATAATAATTTAAAATAAAGATATAATTTAGATAATTTTTAAACCATTGTGAATTAGTAACTCGTCAGAGTAACCTTGCTAGACCTGGGATCAAACCTAGTGGCTGCCACTATAACACCAAGAGTATATCCAATAGCCTGTAATCCATATATACTATGAATTTATGACTTAACAAATGTCAAGACTCCACGAGGATGAGGGATCCTACTCCTTCAGCCTTATCAGAATGGGCCAAAGATGTTTCCAGGTGGGATTTGAAACCAAGTGGAGGGGATCACATCCCATTGTGCCAACCACTCGGTCGTCCCACGAGGGGATTATGATTTTTTTAATTATAACAATGTGAGATGTATGATGAATTAAATTTTTTGATGCTTATTATAAATTGATTCCTATTGACATTTACGATCCATTTAATTTATATGGCTGCACTAGTTTTAATTTTATTATTAATAATCATGTCGATAGACATGTCTAATTTGGAATAGGGCTTCAAGAATTTTAATTTAATTATTGTTAAATATTACCTAGATGGTAGGGATCTTAAAGATGCATCATAATGTGTTGATTGGTGAGCATTCACCACCTCTCGAGAAGAAAGAAGCCTTGTTGGAATTATGGTTTCTGACTCTTGCCTTGACTTAATGGCCATCATGAATTTCACTAAATGACGAATGCCTTATGGGAGTGTGTTAGCCTACAAAGGGAATATGTGTGACTCAAGGGAATCAAAGCTAGGTAAGGTCAATAAAAACACCTTGATTTCTTTGACTAATCATCCCCCCCTTTGATAAATATCCATTTCATTAATTATAAAATGAACCCATCGTTAAAAATGTTTGACACAACAAAACCTTTATAACTCTTAATTAATGTCATTTGACCCTCTTCCTCATTCCCTTCTGTTATCAATTTTCAAGACTATGGAACTTCTCTTATCATTTTGGCTTCCCTCTTTGGATTCCCACCTACATCTCTCATCCTTTACCAATTGTATCTTTGATCTCTTCTCACTTTTATTTTGCTTTTTCCTATGTTGTTTTATTTTCTTTAATTGTTCCCTCCTCCATTATTTTGCTTCTTACTTTTCTTCCTATTATATCATTTTTTTACTTTTCTTTTCTTTTTATATTTTTAATTTTTTCCTTTCACTTTTATTTAATAAAATTTAATAAATATTTCTTTAATCCTACTATTTTATTATTTTATTTTTTCATTTGCATTCATATTTTTGTACATAAAAAAATAATTATTTTATATGTAACTTTAATTTTAAATTCCATTTTGATTATTTATGACTTACTCTTCTTTAAATGTTTATTTCATTTTATAAACTTATACCTTATTCTCTTACTTTGATTTTCTATTTTTAAATATTATTTCATTTTTATTTTATTATTTTATTTTTTCAAATCAAAATCAACATTTTTCTTAAATATTTAAATAAATAAATAAATAATTTTATGGATTATAATAATATGTATATTTGATCATTTAAAAATGTTTAACCAAATTTAATGTATAATTTATAACATCTTATTAATAATATATTTTAAATTAATATTTAACTAATTTAAACTAACTATTTATTTTAATTTTATAAACTTATGTTATATTATATCTTTATTTTTAATATACTCTTTAATTATTTCTTTACCTTACTTTTTATAAACTATTTTGATTCCACTTCCCAGGATCACCTTTATCAACATTTTCAACCTAAATTCTATCAATTGTCCACCTTCCTCTGGGTTGATAACCAAAGGCAATGCATTATATGGTTTCTTGTTTAACTACAAACCAACTATTTGAATTATGTGTATCCCTTCTTATCTATATAATATAAATTACAATTAATTAGACCTTTTATCCTCCCCATATTATTTAATATAAACTAGATTGACTTAAATAGCCCCATTGAATCTAGATGCACTTAAATAACCCTTTGAATGTGACAAAAGATATATTTATAAAATTGTTTAATAATATTAATTTAACCTAATTGAATATGCACTTTTGATTTATTGAATCATTTAATGACATTGACTCTATCCTAATATGCTTCAATGTAACTCAACGAACGCCTATTTTTAGCTTTGGCTTCAATGTAACTTAATGAACACCCAACTTTAGCTTTGAATTCAACTATTAATAACATTGTCTTACCCATAAAACACCAATGGCCTAACCTGGAAAGAACTTTTAGTTAAATTGAATTATTTGGTGACAATATACGAGTTCAACTAGAAAAAGTCATGGGACCTTGTGTATCTCTAATGTGAGGACCCCTTATGAGGTCCTCAAACCATAAATAAAATAATTTAATAAAAATTTACAAAAGAAAAATGCATTTGACAAATCAATGTACATATTTATTAAAACATATTAAAAACATTAAAAATATGTACAAATTTGATTTATGGAAATTTACATAAATTAAACAACAACAAAAAGAATACATGATACGATGGCTCGGTTGCAGTGCTCCTGCTAGGACAACCCAACTGAATATGCCACCCTACCAACTAGGAAAGTATATTTTACTTCCTAGCCAAGGGAACCTCCATAGGTTCCATATCCCTTCGATCTCAAGTCGAACCACAGTCATAGTATGTCCACAATTGATCCAACACCCTCCAAACTACAAACCAAATCTAATTTCTCCCTCTCCTCCCCTAGTTTCCCCCCTCCTCTTGGTGCTCTCTTTCCCTTGCTTCCCAACCTCAAACCCCAAAAAAACAAAAATAGTAACCCCCTCAATTCTTTGCCTTTCACACTTATACCCCCCATGAATGTTGACCACACCTTTTCCAATAAATGTGCCCCACTTCTTCGAATTGAATTCCATTAAATCCCCCTCATGCTTACTCATCAAGCCCCTCCTACTCCCCCCTTATCCTTGATTTATATTTGAGAGAACATCTCGATCAAGCCCAAGAAGAAGTAACAATAAAATAATGATGATGAATAGGATAACAACAGAATATTAATATTTAATCATGTTAGTCAACTTTATGGATTCCCAAGAATTCAATCAATTAAAAAATCATGGTTAAATATAATTTACTAATTTTAAATCAAGATGAAGGGTTGAGTAAGCACTAATCAAGCTTAATTATTCAGTGAGTGTAAGGCTAACCATAAGCTTGATCATTAATCATGTTTAAAATTAATCATAGCTTATTTTATAATCAAGCTTACTTGTTAACTAATTGTCTAGCATAATAAGCTAATTCATGTGAAGGGTGGGTATGTAGCTAGTATACATATACCTCATACATATATTAATAACACTTATCAGAATCAAGCACAAAGAATAATAATTTAGCTAGTAAGTTATTATCACAATGTGAGATAGTAGGGTCAGGTAGGGGCATTACATCATGCATGATGTAGCTTAGTCTCCTTGTGGGATGACTAAGTGGTTGGCACAATGGGATGTTACCCCCTCCACCTGATTTCAAATCTCATAGGGGGTGTTATGTAGTATTCTTCTCGAAGGTGTACGAAAAGAAACTACTTTAGGTTGTGGATGACAAACAACCCTCACAGTAAAAATGGTTGTTAAACAGTGTAGATCTACAACAAATGATAGAAACAGAATCTGTCAAAGCCCTGATCTATGCAACATAAATAGTTAAACAGAAGAATGGAATAAGAAAATAAGCGCAAGTAACTCCAATAATCCAATGGGAACCAGATATATAAAGAATGTATTTTATTAAATGACACATGTGAAGGTAACAAATAATGTTACTAGTCCCTCTCTATGGGATGGGTTCTTGGTTATCCTCAATGTCTTCAGCTTTTGTAGAGTCTCTCTCCTCTATAATGTGTAAAACCCAACAAACAAAAATGTTTGAGCTCAATGAGAACTCAAATGGAGAGGAAAAATGGTTTGCGACAGTGATAATAATCAGAATTACAAGAGTGAGTGCAACAATGAAAATAATCAAAAGTGAAGAATGAATGGAAAACCCTTCTATTTATAATAAAATATTAGGTTATCCTTGAATCATGAGAAATAATAAAATATTATTAACCCCATTCTAGAATTAACCATTTGTAATATTTTATTATATTTGGTTAGAGGGAAAAAGTATTTAAACTTTTATTTATAAATAATAAATAAATAAATGATTTATTTATCATCTCAAAAAATATGGTTAAGGAATAATAAACAAATAATGATTTATTTAAGTATTCCTAGGGGATTTCGTCAAACTTGACAAGGAATAATAACTAATTAGTGATTAATTAATTATTCCTAGAGAAAAATAAGATAATTAATGATTTATCTATTTATTTTTCATAATTGGGTCAAAGGTGACAAGGAATATTAATTAAACAATGGTTTAATTAATTATTCCTAGAATATAATTAAATAATAGTGATTTATTTAATTATTCTTCATGGGTTTAATTATAAATGACTTAACAAATGTGGTTTATTAAGTAAATTCTCACAGTGAAAGCAACTTTACTATGGTAAAATTGGCCCTACATAGTGTACTTCGATCCATCTAGTAAATTATGGCTAGATGATCAATTTTTTGTGATAACAGATTGCCCACCAACGTACGAGTGTTAGGATAAAGATGTATGACCGATGTACAATGTAAGGACAAAATCACTAGACAATGAAGTGGAGTCAGAGAGAGAGAGAGAGATAGAGACCAATGGAGTTGAAGCAAAAGAGGATAGTGACAGAGGGGGCAAGACCAATGCAAGTCTCCTTTTATGTTGTGGTACTAGATCTCATTGAGGCGGGGGAGGCATACCTATACCCGCCGAGATAACGTAGTACAGAAATAATGATGTGCCCAAAAACATGAAACTAAGAAAGCAAATACATGTTGCACCTAGAAAAAACATGAGCCATGTCTGAATACAATAACATTTGAGTACATGAGATATAATGGCCCTTCCCTCAAAAAATGGGTTGGAGGGAGGGTAGAATAATCAAAGAAGACATTTTGAACAAGAAATGGCTCTGCAAAATGAATGGACCATCTGAAGGAGACATGCATGTCATGAGTGCTGCAAGTGGCAGGAACCGAACCCATCAAATCTATGGAAATGTATCTGAGGCTATAGCATAATATGAAGTCATTGAGGCATGTGGTGGTCTACCTGAAGGGCCACCCCTTATTGAGGTCTTAAACATCTCACACACACCCGAGAATCACTGGTACAATCTACTGCATCATTGGACCATCAAGTGTATGAATCACGAACATGAAACAACCAAGTCAAAGGGCAATGATGACTCCCTTTTCTTGATCTGAGGCACCGAAAAAGAGTGAAAGTTGGAACCAAGATACACCGCTCTCTAGGTCGTTCTTCTAGAATAGATGTGTTGATGCCAATAGAATAGGGCCCACCATAGGTGAGGAAATGAACTAAGGCATGAGGGAAAATAGTAATGTGACTTATGGATTAACTCCAAGGACAATGGGGAAAATGGGACTGAGGTAAAACTAGATGACTTCCCTTGTCAGAGCATAAAGTGCATGGTTAACGTGGCAGCGATTGACTTGACTCCAAAGGGGATTGTGGATAGTATGACTGAAGGAAAAAATGGGTAACATAGGATGAATGGTATGCAAAGATGGATGGAATACTGTGACATGATACAATTGGACGCGAAACTAACTCCATGGATGTAAAGGTGACTCATCGCAGATGCTTTGAACAAGGGTGGCTCGATGATGCTACCACAGAGAATAGGCCCGATGGGGACCATGAAAGCATGAGAAAATGATGGTCTCTCATGAAGAAAATCAATGGTAATGTCTCAGCAAAATTGCTCTTGGATGGTTGAGACCTGGAGGAATAGTTCCTGGTGGGAACAAAGGGAAGGAACCCCCAAAAAGAGGAGGTCCTTGGGGGGTGGATCTGGATGGCTCCACTATGATGGTAACAATAGGGTGTTGAGGAGCTAGATGTTGGTCATATGTACCAGTCTTCTTTTGAGCAGTCTGTGATGCTAGTAACATGCAAACACTCAAAGAGATAGGCTCAAAGATGGGAGGGGGAGGACCAAGGAAAGCACCCAACAATGAGGAATCTTTGTAGACTCCGAGTGAAACACTGGTGAGAGGGGTAGAAGACTACTTTTCAGACATCGATGAGATAATGGACTCAAGGGAGGTCAAGGATGATGACTCGTAGTATGTCAAATGATCGGTAGTGATGATCCTCCTTTCACTAGGGAAACACATCTTGCAGAAAACTGCAGACGCAGTGGCTGACATGGCATAAGTGTAACTACGAGCTAAGAGATTTTTTAATCTAGAGGGGCATCAATAAACTTCATTTCTACATAAACAGTCTTGCCCGCAAGAGTCACTGGACAATTGTGATACATGTTGAGAGGCTGGGAGGAGTCACCATCCCAAGCATGCAAAGTGATGGTGGATGGGACTAGTTCAGGTGACTTGAGTTACTTCCAAGTGGCAGCAAACATCATGTAGGTGGATGCATCTTCGTTAATAATGCATCAGGAAATGATGGCATTACATACTCGAACTAATATCTGGAAAGAAACGAATGATGGTAATGGAGGATGTTTTGACGCATCAACAGGAAGGACAATCAAACAACCGTCTAAATTATCTAGTATGCCCAAAGAAGTTAGTAGAGATTTCATTTGAGATGGGCATGACTGGAGGACTTCCAGTGTCAACATGGTAGTAGCGGATTGTGCCAAGTCTTCTACCATACTATATGTATGGGCAGCTTGGTTAGAAGTTGCATTACAACATAATGGTCCCTTGGGAATCTTTGGAATTGACTCAACTTTAGGTTGAGGGATCTATAACGAACCATTTGGTGACGTAAGAGGCTCAGTAGATCCTTTGGTTTTGGACTCAGTGGCAGTCAAAGTCGATTACTTATCATATTGATGCGACTAAGTTTGTAAGCTGACATTGGAAGTATTGACCTCGTCAGAATTCATCATGAGGATATGGTAGTCACTAGGACCATAAGGTTAGGGAAGGTGGACTACTTGATCTTGTTGAGATTGAGCAGTAAAAAATCCTTGATGAGGGAAAGGGTTTGTGAACATGGTCAATTGAGATGGTGCGGAATTCTGAGGAAATTGTTTCATGGGTGGTTGACCTCTAGAAGCTACTTGGGCTTCCCACATTTGGCACATCTAGGGTAAGAGGGGACACTCATGTGTATAATGGCCATGTACACCACAACATGCACAAGGCTTGTTCGTATGAATAGCCTTGTTCTTCTTGGGTTGGTCGCCCTGTTGTTGGTTGTTGGTGTTAGGCTGGTTCCCCTGGGGTTCATTAGGTTGATTACCTTGGTTGCCCTAGTCACCCTAGTTACCCTTGTTACCCTTCCCCTTAATATTTTTCTTTAGATTTTTGGGATTGGTCACACTCTGATGTGAAAACACTTGACCCTAAGGGGGCGGTGGCTGCTGGGGCTGAGGATGCATGGGAGGTTGTGGCGCTAATCCCTGAGGGGTTGGAGCGCTCAGTGGTGCATAGGTGTAATACGGTGAAGGGGAAACGGTTTGGTATATAGGTTGAGTACTAGCTGGCCCTAACATCTACTAATGTGGTTGGGTAAATTCATATGATGTGCTTTGTCTTAAATACACGTTGTTGGTAGGAGGGGCATAAGTGTTGGGGGAACTGCTACCCCCTACAAATATCCATAACTCTATTGAGTATATGGTGAAGGATGTGTAATTGCTCCAATGATACCGTTGGCAATGTGAGATGCCCCCGATGCATTGGCACCACTAGGATGGGGGAGGTCTAGTATAATGGTATAGACATAACCAGATTGAGCATAAATCAAGTCATATCTCAGAGCTGTTTGGAGAGCCTCTTATTTTTTCTAAGGAAAATGAGATCTGGCATCTTTGGTAATAGGCGCTAAAATAGTCCTAAGAAATCAATCGAGCTAGACATGGTCTTCGAAGGGTGGATCACGGCACATGCTCCTCCTTCTATGCCATTCATGGACATGATTGGAAAGACGAGTGGTAAAGGATTGAAAAAATGTGGTCAAGAGCTTCTTACCAATGTCGTATTAGAGAGGTAACTGAAAATATGAAAATAATTCTTTAGCAAGCGTCGTGAAAGTGGAATGAGAGGCAGCGGGTTGGTTGACATACCACTTCACCACATCTCTAGTGAGCGTACGTTGGAACAACGGAAGATGAATGGAATCATCGACAATGGAATTGGATGAGCACCACATATGTAAGGAGGGGTTTTCATTAGTGGGGTCCTCTCCAAAATTACCATCAAACTTGGGAATGTCAGAGGGAAGCTTAGTCAACATAGCTAGCCAACTAGCATCATGGTGTATAGGGTCATTAATCAACTAGCTAAAATCTGGGAGGCTTAACCCAACCATGAAAGGTAGCATGGGAGCTATCAGAATGGTTCCTGAGACGGTTCTACTAGATGTGACTACCGAGGTAGAACCGGAGCCAACACTAGGTTGGTTTCCTACACCTGCAGTGGGTCCTGACATGATAATGGTATGCGATGAAGGAAGCTTGGAATCGGATGAGGAATCAGATGAACCAGAAGAGGAGTCGGTATGGGGACTTGGGGGACTATGGACTCGAACCTTGTGGGGAGGAGTAATATGCCCAAGCAGAAAATGGGGATGAAGACCTAAGATCCTCCACAACAAATGCCTTGGTGGCACAATGGTTGTAAGACACAAGTGATATAGAAATGGTGAAGGGAGATAAACAAGACATTTTGTCTCTGTGTTGTGAGATAAATTAATTAAGTTAAGTCTTGGCTTGGTGGTGTAAACCAAGCACCCTTCCCTTAAGGTGTGATTGTGTGTGTAAGTGTGTTTATTAATTAACCCCAAATCGTGTTTTAAAAAATAAAAATATTGTTGAAATAAACTGAAATTAAAAACAAAAAATAAACCGCAAATCAATTCTCTAAATCCCACCCAAACTGGGTTTGCAAACATTGTGCTGGTGGGTGGTGACTGGGATCAAATGACACTATGTTGCTGGAAAGTGGTGCAACAACAACAAAAAACCAGGGAGGAAAATCACTGCAAAAAGATAGGGATATGGGTGTGAAACCTAGGGAAAATAGTGGCACCCTAAGGCAAATGACTGAACAGGGTTCAAGGGAGAACTTTCGATGGAAAAAACCTATCTCTAAAGATCTCAAATAGGAAGGTACAGATCTGGAAAATATGGCTGAAAGCTCTACAAAAAAATCAAACTTCTTACTCAGCCAAACTCCTCCTATAAAGGTGGAAGCATACTAGAAGCCCTAAGGGGCTAAATACCACTTCAACAAGAGAAACAAAGTAGATCAAGGCCTAAGTAGGCTAAGACAGTGGTCAACCAACCTAGTTGATAGATCTTGGCAAAACCCAGAAACAGATCAGGAAAAATTCCCAGAAAACCTAAAATTACAAGTACTGACTTATTTAGGGGGATATCACACTTTTTAGGCCAAAAAGTGCACTTTGGACCTCCATATCACACTTTTGGGGGAGAAAAGTGTGATTTCTACTCCTCGGTTCTCGGGCAGAAAATCTTGTAAAACAATTATCGTCTCTATCGCGATTGGTTCCTGTGACTTGCGGAAATAACCAGAAAACTTGCGGAAGTTAGAAATTTGACTGATCTAGGGTTAGAATGTTAGTAAACAACATTAAGAGACTAAAAAAGAAAAACCCTCAGATTAAAATTGAAGGTCACCTAGGTTTCTGAATTAGAATTAAAAACACAGTAGAGTCGCCAATTTGTTACGTAGAATTCTTCTCGAAGGTATATGAAAAGAAGCTACTTTATGTTGTGCATGACAAACAACCCTCACAGTAAAAATGGTTGTTAAACAGTGTAGATCTGCAGCAAATGATAGAAACAAAACCTGCCAAAGCCCTCATCTATGTAACCGAAATAGTTAAACAACAGAATCGAATAAGAAAATAAGTGCAAGTAACTCTAATAATCCAATGGAAACCAGATATATAAAGAATATTTTTTATTAAATGACACCTGTGAAGGGAACAAATAATGTTACCAGTTCCCCTCTATGGGATGGGTTCTTGGCTATCCTCAATGTCTTTAGCTTTTGTAGAGTATCTCACTTCTATAATGTGTAAAACCCAGCAAACAAAATGTTTGAGCTCAATGAGAACTAAAATGGAAAAGAAAAATGGTGTGCAATAGTGATAATAATCAGAGTTACAACAGTGAGTGCAACAATGAAAATAATCAAAAGTGAAGAATGAATGGAAAACTCTTCTATTTATAACAAAATATTAGGTTATCCTTGAATAATGAGCAATAATAAAATATTATTAACCCCGTTCTAGAATTAACCATTTGGAATAGTTTATTATATTTTGTTAGAGGTAAAAAGTATTTAAACTTTTTTTTTTTCACTTACTGGTTCACGGATACCCAGGTTAGTGGGTAACCGCTATGTCCAGGGTTTTAAACACTGAGTGGACGACACCCGAAGGGCATCAACACCCCTCGGCCTATTTACTGACCTAACCCCAAGAGCTTTCGGGATTCGACCCTGTGACCTCCCATTGGCGAGGCACTTGATTTGACCGATTGAGCTAACTCTTGGGGCTAAAAGTATTTAAACTTTTATTTAGAAATAATAAATAAATAAATGATACTGCACCTTTGAGTTCATGTGACAGTTTCACAAGAGGTTGACGCAAGACGTTAGGGTTGGAGTTGAAGATAGGGTTTTGGATTCAGAGTACCATGGCAGGGAGTGTAGGGGGAGTGCTGCTCCCTCCTACAGCCGAGCAGTCTCAGGAGGGAGTCAGGACGCGGGAAAGAAACATTTCAAAAAACCATTGGACAAGATCTCAGAAACACGAAGTCAGGGGACATCTGGAAGAAGCAGAGATTAGGATCAGGAAGGGAATCAACAGGAAACGAGAAAAGAAAAGGGGAATGGAGGAAATAGAATGGCTTCCAGTAAGACCATTGGAGTCTGCAAGCCCAAGTCAGGCATTATTCCACGGGTCATATTGAGCGACCCAACGATACAAGCTCATAGAGATCATATGACGGAGCATGCAATCATATGTAATTTCATGGGGTTATGGCTGATAGAGAGGGCATTACATGTCTGGATAAGGAGCCATTGGAAGCCAAAGGGAGAAATACATTTACATCTGGGTTCTAAGGGTTTTTTCAAAGTTGTGTTCACAAGCCTAGAGGACAAAGATAGAGTGTTTGAAGGGGGGCCCTATTTCTATGTTGCAGCAGGGCTCTACATGTGGCCATGGATGATGAACTTTGTCCTGCAACGTGAAACATTCACATCAGTACCGGTTTGGATCGGACTATATTCCCTCCCTCTAGATTATTGGCTACCAGAAACTTTGAAAACCATAGGCAACAAGCTGGGACATTTTCTAAAGATCTCAGAGGCAACTCTGAAAGGAATATATACCTCCTTTGCCCGAATATGTTTAAAAATGGATCTATCTGGAACCCTTCTAGAAGCGATCATTTTAGAAGTATGTGATGAAGAATGGGTGCAGAAAATGGACTATGAGCACATACCATTTAGATGTCGCAAACGCCATGAACATGGGCATCTATATAGAGAATGCCCCACAATCAATAGGGAAGATAACCAGAAAACAACTGTGGAAAGAGAACATGAGGATTTCACCAAAGTCAAAAGTAAAGTTAAAGGGGGTAAGCGTCCATATGAGAAGGCAAATGAGGATATACATACAAGACAAAACAGTTTCAAGATCCTGGAGGAAGAAGAGGGGAATAAGGAGACATTCCAGGACATGGAGAATGCAACAAAGGAACAGGATAAGGTAGCTGACATGGAGGATATCATAGTAGACAACCAACAAAAGGATGATATACCAAACCTGATGGAGATTAGTAGGGACCAGGAAATGACTCCAAGCAAAGTAGGAACAGAGGACCATGAGTTACAGGAGATCCTGGATAGGGAAAATCTGGATCTAGAGAAATTTCTAGAACAAGGAAAAAACATAGGGGTGGACTCCCTGCCAAAAGAGGACTATGATAGAGTACAACAGCTCTTTCTCTGGAGGTCACAAGTGAAGGGAGCTAGAGTCAAAAGAAATCATGAAAGCCAGGAGCCAAGCGGGGTCAAGATGATGGAGAATTCTCAGGAACAATCTCCAAAGAACTCGAGTAGGAAAAGAGGAAGAAAGAGACAAAATGAATTGTTGAACGAATGTGGAAAACTGTTGATCAACTTAGGTAAGATGAAAGATCTTACCAGTTATTCCTTTACTAACCTTTCTTAATGAAGTTCACAACCTGGAACATTAGAGGAATAGGGAATAGGAGGAAACAAAGAAATCTTAGTAACAAAATGAAAGAAGAAAAACCAGACATGGTTTTCATTCAGGAGACAAAATGTTCGATGGAAAAGATAAGAGATATTCATAATAAGTGGTTATTTAAATATGAGTATTTAGAGGTTAAGGAAAATCACTCGGCAGGGGGGATTCTCACTTTGTGGGACCCACAGAAATTTGGAATTCTGGATGCTGAAGCATCCAGGAACTATCTCTCCCCAACATGTCAACCTATAGGGGACAAGGAGATATACATGATTACAAATGTTTATGGACCTCAAAAGGTAGTAGACAAACTCAAGCTTCTCACTTCCCTAGAGGAACTAAGAGCGAGACATCCCACTTTGCCCTGGATTTTTGGAGATTTCAATATGATAAGATCTCTTTCGGAAAAAAAATGAGGTACTCGACAACTAGGCAACGACTCCATGGCCTTCCAGAACTTCATTATGAAAATGAGGCTAGTGGAAACTAAAACAATTAATGGAACCTTCACTTGGAACAAAAAAAGGGGAGGGGCTCATCAAGTTGCTTCCAAACTTGATATGTTCATGATTTCAGAGGACCTCTTTCTCTCAGGACCTGCCATGACAGCCTCCATTCTTCCCTTTGGAGGATCAGATCATTGGCCTGTATAGCTGGAAGCTACCTTTATGGGAACTCCAAGAAATAGACCTTTCAGGTTTGAAAATGCCTGGCTCTAACACCCTAACTTCACTAATAACATTGATAAATGGTGGAGAGAGGAGTTGAATATTCAGGGCACAAAAATGTATATGCTCCAGCAGAAACTTAAGTATATCAAATCTCGTCTTAAATTTTGGAACAAAAATGAATTTGGAGACATCTTCAAGGCCAAACGAGAAACTGAACTAAAGCTCCAGGAGATCAATCAGATCAACATCACAGATGAATTCACCGAAGAGCGATAAAAATTAACTGACTCTATGCAGGAAGAATAGGAGGATCGATGCTTACAAGAAGAAATTTTCTGGAGGTAGAAATCAAGGATACAATGGATCAAAGAGGGAGAAAGAAACACAAAATTCTTCCACAAAACCACTATGGCTCACAGGGCACACAACAGAATCACAAAAATCAAAGATTCTCAAGGCATTGAGCTTGTTTCTCACAATGATATGGAATCGGTCCTTGTGCAACACTTCTGCAAAATTGCAAAGGAGCCACTAGAGGACAGATCTAGGTTCATTGATCATTTCACTCAGTATATCCCTCAGCTAGTTACCAAAGAGGACAACCACAATCTCAACAGGCCAGTATTGGAAGAGGAGGTCAGTGAAGTGATTAATGAAATGCAAAGTGGAAAAGCACCAGGCCCGGATGGATTCAATGTAGACTTATTCAAATCCTGTTGGGAAACTGTCAAACAAGACATCCTCGAGGTTGTGGAAGACTCAAGAAGATCCAAAAAAATTTGAAGGCTCTGAATGCATCATTCATAGCTCTGATTCCAAATCAGGAAAATGCTATGACTCCGGATGGTTTCCAGCCCATAGCCTTATGTAATGTGTGTTATTGGGAAAACTAGTGTCTATTCAGAGCTGCTAGTGCCACTAAGACAAGTAGCTATCTTAGAAACAAATAGATTAAAGTTACTTGTGTTTTCCTTTATGAGAGATAGATGAGAGAGAAGCAGAGAGTACCAACCGTAGTCTTTCGCTTGGCTGCTTGCTTCTTTCCTCCCTCCTTTGACAGAGATTCACCACTCCTTCCTTACTTGTCCCGCTTCAAAGAATACCTGTAGAGTCAAAGCAGCATAATACCATCAAAGCATAGAGATCTATAACCATAAACAATATAGGATCAGATGTATATTAACCATACAAATTCATATATCAATATAAGATTCAGAGATATACAAGAA
Source organism: Pinus tabuliformis (assembly GCA_031772625.1). Classification (NCBI taxonomy): domain Eukaryota; kingdom Viridiplantae; phylum Streptophyta; class Pinopsida; order Pinales; family Pinaceae; genus Pinus; species Pinus tabuliformis. The sequence goes on from CM062811.1 coordinate 850,840,884, forward strand.
TATGGAGGAAAACTCAAATAGCTTTATTGATAGAAGTAGTAGAAGAGAGGATTACAACCCATTGGTCTAACCCAGCGCCATCCTCCCATCATGAAATCCCTCTTCACCTCATACAAAGCAAGATCACCCAACAATGTCTTCAAAGAGAAACCAACAGCACTTCCTTGCAAATTACAAAATTCCAGCCTCCTAGATCTCTTGGATGAGGGATCCATATATAGATGTTTACAGGAGAGTGAGTCAGCTTCTGGGATTTTGATTAGTGTCATTTCACTGATAGTTCTTGGTTCCACTTGGAAATTTCATATCTCTTACTCATCCCTGGGTGAATTCAGAGAGGCAAGTGTCATATGAGTAGTTTCTAGAAGATTCTCTGGGTTTTCACCTAGCAAATTTCTTCTGCCATTTGCCTGCTCTTGCTCATGGCACCCTACAGAAGGGCTTTCTAGTATGCATCGCACCCCCCGTGTGTAATAGGTGAGATGCATCGCACCCTATGCATGGAGCAGTTTGTATGGTCCTGTTTTGACCAGTTCTGAGTAGTTTTTCATGGAGAACTTCTGGGAGATGATGTAATCAGCTGACCTTGTTCCTTTAGTGTACGAAACAACACTTTTAGGGGTTTAGAAGCCCTTGGTTTATGGACATATGTGATTGGGGTTGCAGTGCCCAAATATGTATATAACAGTTGCCCCTTAAAGCATGAGGTCATAAATCCTTTTGATGTCGGGTGAAATGCTTTATAATGAGAATCCGAGGTTTTTCGAACTGGAAGGTGACCTGTAATAAGATACAATACAATACGTTATCTTCACAATATTTTCATGATCTAGCTGAGGCAATCATTCCCATGCTCAGCTTTATAAATTCATACTCATGTACATAAGGTAGACAATAGTCTATGTGGCAGACTGATGATTCTGGTAGAGCCATCATCCTTTAGTTTAGATGATTATCTGTGCAGCTGTGATGTACATTTGATGTCTTTATTTTCCTGAATATATCGTAGCCCAGATGGATGAAACTAGATCCGAGGTCTTCAAACTTGTTCAATCTTTGCCCGAAGTACAAGTCGATCCATGTGAAAAGATGTTTTGATGTCGAACATGGAAAGACATCGCCTGATTACCAGCCAATGATGTAAGCTGTTAATAGGCGCAAGAGGAATCACCAATAATGATGATGACCCACAAGGTACTATAGTACAATTCACGTGGTGTGAACACATGAGCTGATGTCAAAAACCACGTAAAATCTTTCGATCGAAGGCCATTGATGTAAACCTTTCGCCGGAAGTGAGAAACTTGCCATTGAGGCATGCAAGCTTCAAAGTATTGAAAGGGTTGTCCCTAAGTCAACTTCTTAGATAATGAGCTGATGTCAATAAGAAGTGACCCGTCGTAGGAGGGCCTTAATGAATCCCACATCTACAACACGAAATGGAGGAAATGATTTTGCAGAGATGAAAACGATCTGATGATACAAGGTTTAGGGTGGCAGTCATGAAAAATGGAGAGTGAAGGTATTGCAGCGGAGGAGACGTTGGCTAGGTTGGTGAATTCTTTGAGTGACTTCTCTTGAACATACTGGCGACACTGAAATGGATTGGTAGCATTACCCCAAGGTGGATGGTACAGTGGACCAATGGTGATGTTACCGGTGAATGGAATAACCCAACCCGACTCAATCATGGTGACGGAGTGAAAGTGTCATGTTCAAGAGCGACCTGCTACCAATGAAGCTATTCAAGTTTTCTTCCCTTTTTCCCTATTCATTACTGACCATACCACTTTATTTTTATGAAGCTTGAGGAGGATAACATATGCTTGTTCTATAATTTTCCCTTTGGGCAAACCCATCGCTATGTTTCAACGAGCCTAGCGACAGTGAAACTCGATCTTGTCTGCATGGACAAGTTTGTCGCTATTGTTTTAACGAGTTTAACAACAAAGATAACTCGGTCCTTTTCAATTTTAGAGAGTCTAAAAAGGGATGTAAAGGCAACTCCAGTGGTCCTTTTTCATAATGTAATCCCTTAAGTCCAAAAAAGTGAAAATTAATACGAAAGGGATGACTTTTCAATAGTTTTAATGAGCCAAACAAGACAAGCGCTCAATCGTTTAGTGTAATAATCCCTCAGGTCCAAAATTATTAAAATCTAGAGGAGGGATATCACTTACGGTCGCTTTAACGAGCTGGGGAGGCCAATTGCTTGACAATCTTTTCATATTTTACGAGTTAGATGAAAAGAGCTCAAAGGAGACTCGTTTTTTGAGGAACAAGTGTTGTTCTTGGATAGCAACTGGTTCCAGGTAAGGTTTGGAACTTTTCAATCACAGCAGTAGAAAGAGGGTGGCTAATAAAATCACTCGTCGTAGTTGTTACTAAAAAGGGTAAACAATCAAATGGAGGCGTGTGATCAGCTAAAAAAGAGTGGAGGTGATGGTAAGAACACGATCAAGGTTCAAAATCTGATAGTCATGTGAATGGTTATTTACCGAAGGTGGGGTTCATTTTTTAATGAGCTTGAACTCTATGAAAACATTTGCTCATTGCTAGGTTTATTTTTGACGAGCTTGAACTTCACGTAAAATTGCTCATGGCGAGGTTTATTTTTTAACGAGCTTGAACTTTGCGTAAAACTGCTCATGATAATAGTCAGAGATGTTGACTTCACCATTAACACTATGTTCTTTTGACAGTCATGCTGCTTTTTCAGTTACTCCATCAAATTGATTAGAAATGTGAATACATGCTTGAAAATGAGTTAAACAACCATATTTTACTTGAACTACGTAAATAGTAACATAAAAATAGTTTTTACCTCTCATTTTTACCATTTCATTAAAATTTGGGATTCTTGGAGCTCTGGAGGAGTTTTACCCCTTGATTTTCACCAGCTATTTCTGGGAGATTTTGTGGACTATTTTCGACGCTGTCTGGACCAGGTAGGAGCTAACCCTGAGCTCTTCAATTGCATTCTTTCCCTTTCTAATTTTGAGCATGCTTTCTTGTTCTTCTGGGCCTCTGGGGTTTGAACAATTCATTCTCTCCCCATCGCACCCAATGTATATCAAAAAGTGCGATGCATATTGAGCTGGCCATTGGCCAGTCAGGATGCATCTCACCCAGTACATAGCTGGGGTGTGATGGGCGCAAAAGGGCAAGTTTATGCACTATTTTTCATGGAAATTTTTGCCTGTTTTTGCCTGAATCGGGATCCTAATTCTTCTCTTGTTTGTTTTTCAGAGATTCATTGGATCAAGATGGTCATTACATGGCATGAATGCGAGCATGAAGAAGAGGACATGGTTGCTTTACATGATCCGGGTATGGTGACTGCTTTGCAGAACTGTGGTTTGCTCAAATTCTTCCGCATATCCAACATGAGGCAACAAATCAATTTGTTGCAATACTTTCTCAATGCATGGGATCCTACCAACCAAGTGTTCCAGATTCGAGGTAAATCCATCCCTTTGACAGTTGAGGATATCTACTTCTTGACCGGTTTATCGAGGCATGGTGCCCCTCTCTCACTATCAGGATCCGCCCGTGGAGGTGAATCTGTGAGGGATTATATTTGCCGATTCTGTAGAGATGGATCTCAGCCGAGCAGGGACGGTAAGATCAATATTCATGATGTCACTGACCGGTCCTTGAGGACTATCTTATTCACCTTTGCTAGATTGGCTGGTAGTGCAGCTCTTCATTTGGCCAACAGGTCCTATATGAAGTATGCTCTGGAATGCCTTGAACCAAAGGTATTCAACGGGTGTGATGCAGTATTTCCAGTTATAAAAGAACAGCTCACCAAGGTGAAGAATGGAAGATCTAAGAACTTCTGTTATGGTTATATTCTCACCGCCTTCGCCTTGGAGAAGATCCCACTGATGCAGCCACAGTACATTTCACTCGGACCATCAGTACCAACGAAACCACGGATGCAGAGATGGGTCGATCTTATGGCCAGACATGTTGGTCAGTCACAGATTTCATTCTCTGATGCCTTCTTTGAGTGGTTTGACCATCAGGAGATGGTCTTTGCTGAGTATCCATATGCTGGGATGGATTTCCGGGGTGACCCAGATTTGGTGCTACCGGCTGGCGAGCAATGGGGTGTTATAGGTAAATGTTCTGACCATATCCCTGTTTATTGTTTTTATAATGTTCTTATGTATTTTAATGCTATCAAGACTAATCAAACTCATATATTCATGCAGATATTGGACCCTTTCTACCAACAATGTGCCTGAGGGTAGTAGCTACCGTTCCAGCAGGAGAGGCTGTAGGGAGGGTTGTCCTCTGCGATCTATACATAGCCAAGACCCTTGCAGTATTGCAAGATCATATCGAGGGTCTCACCCTTGGTATCCAGGATGTGAGGACCGACGAGTTACCTCTGAGATTACAGCGCCATACTATTGGCGTGCCGAGTCGATGGACTAGGCTCTTACATATGATCGCACAGGCGGTGACTTTTTATCACCAACACCATTAGTCTAGGGTGCTTTTCTTCATTTTTTGAGTTCTTGGGTCATGTGACTGATTTTGTCTTGGACATAGAACATTTTGAAAAACTATAAATAGTTATATATAATTTTTATTTTCGAAGCTTTATTTTGGTTAAGTTATATGATCCTGATGCAAATGTTGATTGAAATGCTTTCTTTTATAAATGCTGCAAATGTCTATCTAACACATAATTCGCCAATGAATCAATTAATGTGTTTAAGTTTCTGGAAATGTGTTGATATTGAATAGAATCAAACTGCCTTTCCAAAATCCTGACCCTTAGGAACATACGATAGATAGCTGGATTACGAACAGAATATATGCCAGTGAGCTGTAGGATGACAAGTTGTGAGTCTAGCCTAACAAAAAGTCAACGTATGCCACATGCGACGGCATCAAAGAGAAGTTCTATCAACACGCAATACTCAGCGATGTTGTTCGTTGATCAACCAATACATACTCCTCTGAAACTCACTAACTCGCCGCTTGGATCAAAAATGGCCCAGGCCGCAGAAGATAGGTTCCACGTACTACGACTAGCTCCGTCGGCATATCCAACGAATGATTCCAATAGGTTTGACATCTGCAACAAATGCAAAAGATGGATTACCTAACCAAAATGATCACTCTTGACGAAAACAAAAATGTAACAAAAGCATATGAAGAGGTCACTACACTTAGTCAAGCATAGTAACGCTTAAGGTACAACCCGTTTCGGGGTTGCGCCAGTGGAATTCCATCGTAATCTACTAGCTCGTAGGCTCCTTTTGCTAACACTCATTTAACAATGTAAGGACCCATCCACAAATATTGGAACTTACCTACTCCCAATTTATCGGATTCCTGATCATAAAGCAAGACCAAGTCACCTTCTGAGAAGACACGGGGTTTGACATTTTTGTCAAACTACACCTTAACTCATTTCTTATGGGCTTCGTTAGCCAAGGCGGCGTCATGACGGGTTTCGTCCAATTGGATTAGTTCCAAGAAACGAGCCTCTTCCTCTGAAGTTCTGGGGAGAAGGTCGATTGCGAGCTTGAGATATGAATTCTCACATTGAATGGGTAAGACGGCTTCCAGGCCATACACCAGCTGAAAGGGTGTGAACCCAGTCGCATTTCTTACCGAGGTTCTGTATGCCCACAAGGTTGAGTACAGGATCAGGTGCCAACTCTGTTTGTGGGCTCCGATCAACCTTTGCAGCATTCACTTTAGGACTTTGTTGATGGCCTCAACTTGTTCATTAGCTTGCGGATAATACAGAGTAGAACTGTCATGGGACAATCCTAGTTTGGCAACCAATTCAACCATCATGTGATTGCGAAAATGCGATCCATGATCTGTGACTATAGCCTGTGGAACACTAAACCTAGAGACTACATGATTGAAAAATAAAAGAGCAGCCATTTCGCCACTATTGTTTAATGTAGGCATCGCCTCAGCCCATTTTGTAAAATAGTCAACTGCGACTATGATATACCCATGCCCCCCGGCTGAGGTGGGGTTACATGTCATGAAATCTATGCCCCATTTGGTGAATTCCCCAATAGCAACCACTAGTTGCAAAGGTGCGGGTGGTATTCTGGTTTTGCGGTCAAAGATTTGACAAGCATGGCAAATTCTAATTGCGGTTATGCAATATTTTAACATTGTTGGCCAAAATTAGCCTGCTCATAAGATCTTTTGTGCCGTGGTGTAACCAAATTGATGCCCCCCACATGCACCTAAATGACAATCATTCAGGACTTTTTTGGCCTCCTCATGGGTGAAGCACCTTTGTAGAATTGTATCAATACCAAGACGGTAAAGTGTATCACCAACGATCATGTAGTCGTTTGCTTGGTATCGAGTACATCGTTATTCAGAGCAAGAGGTATTAGGCCTGTATGTTTGGGTTTGGAGATAGATGATTATATCTCTGTACCATGGATCGCTTGATGATATCAGAAACAAAGATTCATCCATGATTGTTGCTTTGGATGTTGAATTGTTGGACGATGATGGGAAATCACATAATAATTCCGCGAAAACTAGAGATTTCTTTGATTTGGATTTTACGAATTCCAAATCAAACTCTTGTAAAATAGGTATCCATTTTGAATATTTTCCCCCAAGTAACTGACGCGACAAAATGTAAGTCATTGGGTTGCAATCTGATAAAATGATAGTTTTGTGAAAGAGGATATAGTGTCGAAATCTCTATACTGCTTGAATAGCTGCGAGAGCCAACTTTTCAACATAGGAGTATTTTCTTTCTGTATCATTTAAGTTTTGGCTTAAATAATAGATAGGATGTTCGATTCCATTTTCTTCTTGAACTAAAACCATTGCGATGGTTGTATCTGCTGCAGCTAGATACAGGTTAAAGTCTTTTTGATAATCAGGAGCGTACATTAATGATGCTTTTATTAGGGATTCTTTTAGAGCATCAAAGGAAGCTTGCGCAACCTGATCCCTTGAAGGGTACTTATTTTTTTCAAAAGACGCGTATAACCTTTAGCAAGTTCAGCATAATTTGGAATGAACCTCCTTAGAAAGTTCGCTTTCCCTTGGAGTTTTTGAATCTGAAGCAAATTTGAAGGTGGAGGCATATCAATGATTGCCTGAACCTTACATGGGTTGAGTCGAATTTTGTCCTTAGAAACTATGAAGCCAAGTAAATGACCAGAAGTGACACAAAACACACACTTGTGTGGATTGAGTCGTATCTTGTAGTGTCAGCAACGTAGAAATATAGCTCTCCAATTCCGTGGATGATCAGTCCGCTTTCGCCAATGAGCCTGAAGATCGTCGAGATATGGTTGAACGATGTTTTTGATGTCATGGAAGGCATAATTCGTAGCCCTCTGAAAAGTTGCCCCTGCATTCTTTAAACCAAAAGGTAATTTGTGGTAGGCGAATGTGCCCCACGGACATATAAATGCAGTCTTCGACTGGTCCTGTGGGTGGACATTTATTTGATTATAACTAGAAAATCCATCCATAAATGAAAAGATTTTGTATCCAGTGCGTTCATCAATTATCTAGTCGATGAAGGGTGTAGGGTAGTTATCCTTTGGACAAGCTTGATTTAGATCCCTGTAATCAACGCACACTCTAATCCTTCCTTGTTTTTTCATCACAGGAACAATATTCAATACCCAATCACTTAGAGGAACTAGGTAAATGAAACCAGTATGTAAAAGTTTTTCACCTTCTGCCTTGGTGGCAACAGCTTTCTTCGGGTGCAACTGCCGAAGCCGTTGTCATACCGGTTTAACATCTGGATACATCTTGATTTCATGTTCAATTTTACTCGATTCAATGCCCAGTATTTCTTCGTATGACCATGCAAAAACATCTTTGAATTTGCAAAAGAGAGCACAATATATGTCCAGTTCTGAAGAAGAACAAGATTTGCTGACATGAATATTCTCTACAACATTAGGTTTGATCGAGATATTTATGGTGATATTTTCTTCAATATTGGATAGATTTCGCTCGAAATCCACCATGTTTACAGTATTTGATAGAAAATAAAAAACTGAAGCATGATCAAGGTCATTGGAATAATCTTTGTTGTAGTCCGGAACATGGGAATGATGGTGGTAATCTTCCCATGGTGCCTCTTCTATCATCATCAGCTGAATAATTCCTTCGTCTGTAGAATGTACATGTGACCAAGGATCTGAAGAGGTGCCATATTCCTTTGTCCTATCCACCCAAACACTCGATGAGAATTGATTTGGGTTTGTCGCCTTGGCTGAGAAAATTGATTGCTGTAAAATCTCTATTGGGCTTGGAGGCAAAACCTGTTGATGATCCATGCTAACAAAATGTTCAGAAATATTCTGAATGGAAGATATCATATTGCAGGTTCCTACTATTGCCCCTTCCGCCAGATTATTCGGAGGTGGTAGGGAAAAATTACCCATCAAGGTAGGGTCTTTCAGTAAGCCTACTCCGACATTTTGGAGTGAATGAGAGCTTCCATGGATCATTGGAATGCTTCCTGTAACTTGTGAACTATTGGGGAGAAAGGTTTGTTGATCAACGATTGTAATTCCTCCTTGGAAAGGAAATGCAATCTTCCTAAAGTAAGTTGATACAACAACAGCCATGGCATAAATACAAGGCCTTCCTAGTAAGATATTGTAATAGAGGTTTCCATCGATAACTTCAACATCAATTTCTATTGTTTTTCCCCCCAGTTCAACTTGTAAGTTACTTAAAATCCCATACGGGGTGTATGTTCGTCCATCGAATGCTTTTAATGTCGTTGATGATCTTAACAAGGGTGGTGATCCTAAAGTTTTCCAGCAACTCATTGACATAATGCAGGTAGATGCCCCCTAGTCAATAATTGTTTGATGAACAATTTTGTTGAGGGTTTTCACTTGAATGAGGAAAGCGAGTTGAGCTGGTAATTGAGGTTCAAATCCTTTATGATTAAAGGCCACAAGATTGGAATCCGTTGGTTCAATCCCACCTATTGCTGATAATAGAGCCTACTTTTGGGAGAGGCAATTTTGCAGTACTTCAAGTGTCGACATAACAGACGACGATTGAGCCAGATCCTCTACTATATTATAATTTTGTGCTACTCGGGCACGAGGATTAAATGTCGATTTGTGTACTACTCCCTTTGGCAGTTTTATCGTTAGCTCAGGAACGATGGGTGGCACAACTTCGGTTGAAGTTGTTGTCGAACTACTAGGTTGATCTGCAGCCTTGTTGTTTGACAGTTGTGGATTCCCGTAATCTTTGTTCCTCGTCGATATCAAAGCATCATTTTGCTATTTCGAAATGGACAACATAAGCACTTGGGATGGGGAAGCATTGTCGCTATCAACCAGATTGGTTTTTGGGTTTGGAAATGGGTTAGTCAATACTACTGAATTTCTTGAATTCTTAAAGATTTTCTTAACTTTAGCTTTATATGGACAATCTCTTGTCCAATGGTCCTCATCGTATATGAGGCATGGCTGATTAGGTTTCTTTTACCCAGAATGTTTTGCAGAAGATTTTTCAGGAGACGAATCATCTTGTTTCTTCTTTTTGATTTTCCCTTTCTTCTTGCCCCCTGGCTGCTTTGGTTCTTTGCCTTTGTCAGTCAACACGGCATTAACTTCCGAGGCAAGAAGTTTATCATTTGTATTTTGACCGGAAACTGTACGAGCCTTCTTAGATGTAGCCTTCGCAATTTTCGCGTTGGTTGTGCCTATCACGCCATCGCCGACATGAGAGTCTTTGTTTGATTTAGGAGGAGGAGGAACGGAAAACTCTGGTCTAGGAGCATCAGGGATTTTGTCGTAGAGTGTGCCAGACTGAGTATAAATCAAGTCTAGATATTATGCACGAGCAATGACTTGCTCTTCAGTAACAACCCCCCCTTTAGCCACATCTTCTGTAATAGAAGGTAACAATGACTTAATAAACCATTCAGCTAGTAGCTGATCAGGAACATGTGTTTTTACCATTCGGCGACAACATCGCCACTCATGAATATGATCAGATATATGAGTGGTTTTCGTTTTCTCAAAATTGGTGAGAAGCTTTGTTCCTATTTCGTACCTTATGGGTAACTGAAAATGGGTTAAAAAGGTCATGGCAAGGTGTTACAGGGAAAAGTGTCTATATAGAACTGCTCTATCCCACTAAGGTGTGACAGTTGCCTTAGAAACAAACAGAGAAAAGCTACTTTCATTTTTCCTTTATGAATTATAGATAGAGAGGAACAGAAATACCAACCTCTGTCTTGTGTTAATCTCCTGATTTGATTCCTCTCTTCTTCGATAGTCTTTAGCTACTTGCTCCCTTGCACGCCCAGCTTCACAAATTACCTGTAAGATCACAGTAGCATAGCACTATACAAAGACATGGATCTATAATCATAAACAATCTAGGATCAGATGTAAATTGACCATTAAAATGTAGCAAGCACCAATGACACAAGAGTATGGAGGAAAACTTGAATAGCTTTTATTGATAAACAAGAAAGAGCCAAGAGGAGTTACAACCAGTTGTTTTGACCCAGCATCAACCTCCCAGCTAAAAAGCGCCTCTTCACCTCAAACAAAGCTTAGATCACCCAACAATCTAATGTTTGTCTCAAGAAACCAACAGCAATTCCTTACAATATGCAAAATTCCCGCCTCCGGATCTCTGGGATGAGGGATCCATATATAGATATCTGTAATGGAGATAAGTCAACTCATGATTTGATTACTGTCTTCCCTCTGATAGTTCTTGCTTCCACTTGGAGATTGATGATCTCTTACTCATCCTTGGTCGAATTCAGTGAGGCAAGTGTCACAGGAGAAGATTCTGGAAGCTTCCATTGCCTCTCCACCTCACGGAATGACACTTCCATTTGTCATTTCTCACCCATTGCACCCCATAGAAGGGATTTTTGAAATGCAATGCACCCACACAGTGTATTTAGGTGAGATGCAACGCACTTGGCCAGTGGAGCAGCTGAAATGATCCTGTTTTGACCAATTCTGAGCAGTTTTTCATGGAGAACTTCTGGGAGAAGCTGTAATCTGTTGACCTTGTTCCTTTAGGGGTTAGAACAACACTTTTAGGGACTTAGGAGCCCTTGGTTTATGGACATTTCATGCTTGGGGTTGTAGTGCCCAAAAATGTCTATAATAGTTGCCCCCTAAAGCATGAGGTCGTTAATCTTTTGATGTCGGGTGAAATGCTTTATTATGAGGATCCAAAGTTCTTTCAAGCTGGGAGGAGACCTGTAATAAGATACAATACAATACATTATCTTCATAATATTTTCATGATCTAGCTGAGGCGGGCATTCCCATGCTCAGCTCTATAAATTCATTTTCATGTACATAGGACAGACAATCGTTTGAGTGTAGACTGATGATTCTGATAGAGCCATCATCCTTTTGATTGGATGATTATCTGTGCGGAAATGATGTACATTTGATGTCTTTATTTCCCTGAATACATATCGCAGCCTGGATGGATGAAACTAGATCCAGGGTCTTCAATCTCGTTCGATCTTTACTCAAAGTACAAGTCGATCCATGTGAGAAATGTTCTGAAGTCGAACATGGAAAGGCATTGCTTGATTACCAGCCAATGATGTAAACTGTTAACAAGCGCGAGAGGAATCACCGATAATGATAATGACCCTCAAGGTACTGCAGTACAATTCACGTGGTGTGAATAAAGGACTTGGCGTCGAACACCACGCAAAATCTTTCAGTCGAAGGCCATTGATGTAAACCTGTCGTCGGAAGTGAGAAACTTGCCATTGAGGCATGCAAGCTTCAAAGTACTGAATGGGGTGTTCCTAGATCAACTTCTTGGATAATGAGCTAATGTCGACAAGAAGCGATCCATCACAGGAGGGCCTTAATGAATCCCACATCAATGACACGGAACGGAGCAAATGCTTTTAATGGAGGTGAAAACAATCTGGTGATATAAGGTTCAGGGTGGCGGTCATGAAAGAATGGAGTATAAATGTATGGTAGTGGGTGAGACACAGGTGAATTCTCTGAATGACTTCTCTTGAACATATCAGCGACACTGATGTGATGGATTGGTAGCATTAACCCCAAATGTGGATGGTGTGATGGGACCATGGTGATGTGACCGGTGAATGAAACAACCCAACCCGACTCGGACGCGGAGTGGAAGTGTCATGTTCAAGAGCGACTTGCTACCAACAAAGTTTCTTCAAGTTTTCTTCCCAATTTTCCCTAGTCATTGTTGACCAGTACCTCTTTATTTTTGTCAAGCTTGAGGAGGATAACATATGCTTGTTCTATAATTTGCCCTTCGGGCAAACCCATCGCTATGTTTTAATGAGCCTAGCGATAGTGAAACTTGTTCTCGTCTATAGACAAGTTTGTCGCTATTAAACTTTTAACGAGTTTAACGACAAAGTTAACGCAGTCCTTTTCAATTTTAGAGAGTCTAAAAAGGAACGTAAAGGTAACTCCAAAATTCCTTTTTCGTCATCTAATACCTTAATTCCGAAAAAGTATAAAACAATACAGAAGGGATGAATTTTCGATACTTTTAACGAGCCGAACAAAACAAGCGCTCGATCTTTTTGTGTAATAATCTCTCAGGTCCAAAAAGATTAAAATTTAGAGGAGAGATAGCACTTCCAGTCCCTTTAACGAGCTGGAGAGGCCAATGGCTCGGCAATCTTTTCATATTTTACGAGTCAGTTGAAAAGAGCTTAAAGGAGACTCGTCTTTTGAGGAACGAGTGATAAAATGGATAGCAACTGATTCTAGGTAAGGTTTGGAATTTTCCAATCACGGCAGTTACACAAATGGCTAGTGAAATCACTCTTCGCATCCTCAAAATGGGTAAACAATCAAATGGGGGTGAATGATCGGCCAATGCAAAAGTGGAAGTGATGGTGCAAACACGACCAAGGCTTTAAATGGCTGAAGTACTACATTCACGATGGTTATTTACCAGTGAATATTTCATTTTTTAATGAGCTTTAATGCGGGGGGAAACATTTGCTCGTGTCTTATGTTTATTTTTTAACAAGCTTGAACTATGTGCTAAAACTGCTCGATTGAATGGTCTCTTTTTAACTTTACCATAAATAGCTTTGTTCTTTCAAAGATCATATTGTATTTTCAAATGCTTCATCAAACTAGTCAGGAATGAGCAATATATGCTTGAAAAACGAGTTAGAACACTAATATTTTACTTTGAACTACGTAAAAAGTAATGAAAAAGTGTTTTTACCTCTCATTTTACCATTTCATTTGAACTTTGGTTTGTTGGAGCTTTGGAGGTGCTTTCCCCCTTTGATTTTCATCAGCTGATTTCGGGAGATTCTGTGGACGATTCTTGGCACCGTCTGGACCAGGTAGGAGCTAAATCTGAGCTCTTTCATTTCATGTTTTCCATTTTACATTCTGAGCCTCTGGGGTTTGAAAAACTCATTCTGCCTTCAGCGCACCCTCTGTGTATCGAAAGGTGCGTTGGATGTTGGCCTGTCTAATGGCCATCTGACATGCAATGCACCCAGAGCACTACTGTAGGTGCGATGGGCGCAAAGAAGGAATTTTATGCACAGTTTTTGATGGAAATTTTGCCTGTTTCTTACCAAAATCAGGATCTAACTCTTCTCTTGTTTGTTTTCCAGAGATCTTTGGAGTAAGATGACCATTACATGGCGAGAACGTGAGCATGAAGAAGAGGACATGCTTGCCCTACATGATCCGGTTACAGTAAACGCACTACGGAATTGTGGCTTGCTGAAGTTTTTCCGTATTTCTAGCATGAGACAACAGATCAACTTACTGCAGTATTTGCTCGATGCTTGGGATCCTACCAACCAGGTGTTCCAGATCAGGGGAAAATCTATCCACTTGACTGTAGTAGACATCTATTTCTTGACTGGCTTGTCGAGGCAGGGTGCCCCCATCTCTTTATCAGGTTCGGCCCAAGGAGGTGAATCTATGAGAGATTATGTTCGCCGGTATTGCAGAGAGGGATCTCAGCCGAGTAAAGATGGCAAGATCATCATCCGTGATGTCACTGACAGGTCCCTTAGGACTATTCTGTTTACTTTTGGTAGGATGGCTGGTGGTGCGGCTCTTCATGTAGCCAACCGATCTTATATGCAGTATGCCTTGGAATGCCTCCAACCGAAGGTGTTCAACTGGTGCGACGCAGTACTTCTTGTGATGAAAGAACAATTGACCAAGATAAAGAGCGGGAGGTTGAAGAACTTTGGGTATGGTTCTATTTTGACCGCCTTTGCCTTGGAGAAGATACCACTGATGCAGCCGCAGTATATTTCACTCGATTTACCTTCACCTACTGAACCACGTATGCAGGGATGGGTTGACCATATGTCTAGGCATGCTGGTCAGTCTCAGATTTCATTTTCTGATACCTTCTTCAGGTGGTTTGATCATCAGGAGATGGTTTATTCTGAGTATCCATATGCTGGCATGGACTTCCGGGGTGATCCAGATTTAGTACTGTCGGATGGCGAACAGTGGGGCGCCATTGGTAAAATCCTTGACCATATTCCTGTTTATTGTTTTTTTATTTACAATGTCCTTGTGCTCTATTCTATCAATACTTTAATCAAACTCATGTGTTCATGTCGATGTTGGTCCTGTTCGGCCAGTAGTACGCCTGAGAGTACCAACTGCCGCCCCAGCAGGAGAGGCTGTTGGAAGGGCTATCCTTCGTGACCTCGATGTGGCCGAGACTCTCACAGCGTTACAGGAGCAGGTTGAGGGCCTCACTCTTGGTATTCCAGATGTGAGGACTGACGAGCTGCCCTTGAGGTTGCAGCGGCATACTACTGGTGTGCCAAGACGATGGACTCGTCTCTTACGCATGATCGCATAGGCTGTGACTTGCTATCACGAGCATCATTAGACTAGGGTGCCCCCTAGCATTTTGAGTTTTTGGTCACTTGACCAATTTTGTATTGGTTACAGAACATTATGTGTAAACCATAAACAGTTATATATATTTTTGATTTTCGAAGTTTTATTTTGATTAAGTTACATGATCCAAATGCAAACATTGATGGTATGCTTCTTTATATAAATGTTGCAAATGTCTATCTAACACAGAATTTGCCAATGAGTCAGTTAATGTGTTTAAGTTTCTGGAAATATGTTGATATTGAATAAAATCAAATTGTCTTTCCAAAATCTTAACCCTTAGGGACATGCGATAAATAGCTGGATTTCGGACAGAATAGATACCAGTGAGTTGTAGTATGACGAGTTGTGAGTCTAGCCTGACAATCATTCGGCTTATACCATGTGTGATGGCATCAGAGAGAAGTTCTATCAATGCGCTATATTCAGCGATGTTATTTGTTGATCGACCAATACATACCCCTCTGAAACTTACTAACTCGCCGCTTGGATCAAAAATGGCCCAGGCCGCGGAAGATAGGTTCCACGAACTACGACTCGCTCCGTCGGCATATCCAACACATGACTCCAATAGGTTTGACATCTGCAATAAATGTAAAAAGTGGATTACTTGACCAAAATAAACACTTTAGCAAAAACAAAAACATAACAAAAGCATACAGGTAACCATTACGCATAGTAACGCTTGAGGTACAACCTGTTACGAGGTTGCGCCAGTGGAATTCCGTCATAATCCATTAACTCGTAGGCTCCTTTTGCTAACACTTGTTTAACAATATAGGGGCCCATCCATAAAGACTTGAATTTACCTGCTCCCAATTTATCGGATTCTTGGTCATAAAGCAAGACCAAGTCACCTTCTGAGAAGACACGGGGTTTGACACTTTTGTCGAACTGCGCTTTGAATCGTTTCTTATAGGCTTCGTTAGCCAAAGTGGCATTACGATGGGTTTCATCCAATTGGATTAGTTCCAAGAAACGAGCTTCTTCTTCTGAAGTTCCGGGGAGGAGATCAATTGCGAGTTTGAGAGACGATATTTCGCACTGGATTGGTAAGACTGCTTCCAGGCCATATACCAGTTGGAAAGGTGTAAACCCAGTTGCATTCCTTACCGATGTTCGGTAAGCCAACAAATCTGAGTACAGGATTAGGTGCCATTTTCTTTTGTGTACTCCAATCATCCTTTGTAGCATGCGTTTCAGGACCTTGTTGATTGCTTCAACTTGTCTGTTGGCTTGCGGATAATTAGGAGTAGAGCTATCGTGAGACAACCCTAGTTTGGCAGCTAACTCGATCATCATGTGATTGCGAAAATGCGATCTATGATCTGTGACTATAGCTTGTGGTACGCCGAATCTGGCGACTACATGATTGAAAAAGAAGAGGGCAGTTGTTTCACCAGTATTATCTAATGTAGGCATCGCCTCGGCCCATTTGGTAAAATAGTCAACGGCGACTATGATATACCCATGTCCCCCGGTCGAGGTGGGATTACATGTCATGAAATTGGTGCCCCATTTGGCGAATGGCCCGACAGCAACTATTGGCTGCAGAGGTGCGGGTGGTCTTCTGGTTTTGCTATCAAAAATTTGACAAGCATGGCAACTTCTGACTGCAGTTATGCAATCTTTGAACATTGTTGGCCAGAAGTATCCTACTCGTAAGAATTTTTGCGATGTAGCATAACCAGATTGATGCCCCCCACACGTGCCTGAATGGCAATCATTCAGGACTTTTTCGGCCTCCTCATGCGTGAGGCACCTTCTCAGAACTGTATTGATACCGCGACGGTAAAGTGTATCACCGATGATCATGTAGTCTTTTGCTTGGTATCGAATACATTTTTGTTCGGAGCGAGAGGTATTTGGCCTATATGTTTGGGTTTGGAGATAAATGATTATATCCCCATACCACCGATTGCTTAAAGATATCAGAAACAAACTTTCCTCCACGATTGTTTCATCGTTGGACGACGATGGGAGATCACATAATAATTCTGCGAAAACTAGAGCTTTCTTTGATTTGGATTTTACAAATTCCAGATCAAACTCTTGTAGGATTGCTATCCATTTTGAATATTTTCCCCCGAGCAACTGTCGCGACAATATGTAAGTCATGGGGTTGCAATCTGACAGAATGGTAGTTTTTCGAAAGAGGACATAGTGTTAAAATCTCTGTATCGCTTGAACAGTTGCGAGCGCTAGCTTTTCAACATAAGAATATTTGCTTTCTGTATCATTTAAGTTTTTACTTAAATAATATATAGGATGTTCAATTCCGTCGTCTTCTTGAACTAAAACCATTGCGATGGTTGTATCCGCTGCAGCCAGATACAAGTTAAAATCTTTTTGATAATCTGGAGCGTACATTAATGATGCTTTCATTAGGGAATCTTTTAAAGCATCAAAGGAAGCTTGTGCAACCTGATCCCAGACAAAGGGTACTTCCTTTCTCAAAAGACGTGTATAACCTTTAGCAAGTTCGGCGTAATTTGGAATGAACCTCCTCAGAAAGTTTGCTTTCCCTTGGAGTTTCTGAATCTGAAGCAAATTTGAAGGTGGAGGCAAATTTATAATTGCCTGAACCTTACATGGGTCGAGACGAATCCCGTCCTTTGAGACTACAAAGCCAAGTAAACGACCAGAACTAACACAAAATACACATTTGTGTGGATTGAGTCGTATCTTGTAGTGTCGGCAACGTAGAAATATCGCTCTCAAATGCTGCGGATGATCAGTCCACTTTCGCGAATGAGTCGGAAGGTCGTCGAGGTATGGTTGAATGATGTTTTTGATGTCATGGAAGGCATAATTCATTGCCCTCTGAAACGTTGCCCCTGCGTTCTTTAAACCAAAGTGTAATTTTTGATATGCGAATGTGCCCATGGACAAATAAATGCAGTCTTTGACTGGTCCTGTGGGCGGATATTTATTTGATTATACCCGGAGAATCCATCCATAAATGAAAAGATTTCGCATCCAGCGCATTCATCAATTCTCTAGTCGATGAAGGGTGTAGGGTAGTTGTCTTATGGACAAGCTTGATTTACATCCCTATAATCGACGCACACTCTAATTGTTCCTTGTTTTTTCATAACAGGGACAATATTCGATACCCAATCGGTTAGAGGAACCGGGTAAATGAAACCAGCATGGAGGAGTTTCTCAACTTCTGCCTTAATGGTAGCGGCTTTCTTGGGGTGCACCTGCCGTAGCCGTTGTCGTACTAGTTTGACATCTGGATACATCTTAATTTCGTGTTCAACGATACTCGAGTCAATGCCTGGCATTTCACTATATGACCAAGCAAAGACATCTCTGAATTCGCGAAAAAGAGCGTCATATATTTCCAGTTCTGAAGGAGAACAACATTTGCCAACATAAATATTCTCTACAACATCTGTTTTGGTCGAGATATTTATGGCGATAGTCTCTTCAATGTTGGACAAGTTTCACTCGGAATCCACCGTGTTTACAGTATTTGATAGAAAATCAAAAACTGAAGGATGATAAAGGTCATCAGGGTTATCTTCTCCACAATCCGGAAGAAGGGAATGATGGTGGGAATCATTCCATGGTGCTCCTTCAATTACCATTGATTGAACAATTCCTTTGTCGGTGACATGCACTCGCGACCAAGGATCTAAAGGGGTACCATATTCTTTAGACCTATCTATCCAAACACTTGATGAGTGTTGATTTTGGCTTGCCATCTAGGGTAGGAACATTGATTGCTACAATATTTCCGTTGGGCTTGGGGGAAAAACCATTGCATGATCCATGTCGATATCGTTTTCTGAGATCTTTTTAGAAGATATCATATTGCAGGTTCCTACCGACGCTACTTCCGCCAGGTTGATTAGAGGTGGAAGGGCAAAAGTTACCATTAATAGAGGATCTTTTAGTAGGCCTATTCTGATATTTTGAAGCGAATGGGGGCTTCCATGGATCATAGGAATGCTTCCTGTAACTTGAGAACCATTGGGTAGGAAGTTTTGTTGATCGACGATTGTAATCCCTCCTTGAAAGGGAAATACAATCTTCCTAAAATAGGTCGACACAACAGCAGCCATAGCATATATCCATGGTCTTCCTAGTAGGATGTTGTAATCAAGATTTCCATCGATTACTTCAACATCTATTTCTACTATTTTCCCTCCTAGTTCAACTTTCAAGTTACTTAGAATACCATATGGGGTATATGTCCTTCCGTCGAATGCTTTTAATGTCATCGAAGATCACGACAAGGTTGGAGATCCTAAAGTTTTCCAGAAACTCATCGACATAATGCATGCAGATGCCCCCTCATCAATAATTGTTCGATGAACAGTTTTGTTGAGGGCTTTCACTTGAACAAGAAAAGCTAGTTGAGCTCGTAATTGAGGATCGTATCCTTTATGATCAAAGGATACAAGATTGGAATCCTTTGGGTCTATCCCACCAATGGCTGATAATAAAGCCTGCTTTTGGGATGGGTAATTTTGTATTACTTCAAGAGTCGACATAGCGGATGGCGATTGGGCCAAATCTTCCACTATATTCTAATGCTGTGCCGCTCTAGCGCGGGGATTAAACGTCGACTTGTCTACTACTCCCTTTGGTAGTTTTATTGTCAATTCAGGAATGATGGGCGGCACAACTTCTATCGAAGTTGTTGTCGAACTACTAGGTTGATCTTTATCCTTGTTGTCCGACAGCTGTGGATTCCCATAATCTTTGTTCCTTGTCGATATCAAAGCATCATTTTGCTGTTTTGAAACCGACAACATTAGCACTTGAGACGGGGAAGCATTTCTACTTTCAACCAAATTTGTTCCTGGATTTGGAAACGGATCAGTTAACACTGCGGAGGTTTTTGAATTCTTGAAGAATTTTTTAAGCTCAGCTCTGTGTGGACAATTTGCGGTCCAATGATCCTCATCGCATATAAAACATGGATTTTTTGGTTTCCTATCTCCAAGAGGGTTTGCAGAAGATTTTTCAGGTGATGATTCTTCCTATTTCTTCTTCTTCCCTTTGCCTTTCTTCTTGCCCCCTGGTTGCTTGGTTTCTTTGCCTTTATCTGTCGATACGGCATTTACTTCCGAGGCAAGAAGTTCATCTTTTGCATTTTGACCTGAAATCTTACGGGCCTTTCTAGATGTAGCCTTTGTCGATTTCATGTCTTTTGTGCCAATCACGCCATCGCCGGCATGAGAGTCATTGTTTGATTTAGGAGGAGGGAGAACTGAGAATTCCGGTCTAGGGGCGTCAGGTATTTTGTCGTAGAGTGTGCCGAACTAAGTGTAAATCAAGTCCAAATATTGCGCACGAGCGATAACTTGCACTTCTGTTACGACTCCCCCCTTTGCCACATCTTCTGTGATGGAAGGTAGTAATGACTTGATAAACCATTCAGCTAAGAGCTGATCGGGAACATACGTTTTTACCATTCTACGACGACATCGCCACTCATGTATATGATCAGATATGTGAGTGGCCGTCGTCTGTTTGAAGTTGGTAAGGAGTTCCGTTCCCGTTTCATACCTTATCGGTAATTGAAAATGGGTTAAAAAGGTTGTGGCTAGGGTACTGAAGTTTTCGAATGAAGCTATAGGCAATTCGATGTACCATTTTTCCGTCGGACCAGTTAACGTCCTCTGAAAAAGGCGAAGCCTTATCGAATCATCATTTAGGGTGTTTGATGAACACCACAGATGAAAGGTCATCACGTGATTCGACGGATCCTCACCCGGATTTCCATTAAATTTAGGAATATCTGATGGAAGTTTATGCGGAATCACTGGCCACCAAGGGGCGTAAGCGATTGGATCGTTTGTTAACCGATTTAAATCAGGTAACTCTAAAGTTGCCCAGGATAAGATGGGATTGCCTGAGTAGTTGGTCTTTGCATACCGGCATAATGCATTTGATGCTGGTAACTTTGGTAGGGTTGGTGGGCATGACCATTGTAAAATGGTTGATTTTGACCATTTTGAATATATGGCTGTCTACTATTTGCAAAGATTTGTTGCTTAGAACCTTGGTATACTTGTTGGAATTTCGGTTGTTGGTATTGTACTAGCCATGGTTGTGAAGCCATGTGCTGTTGCCCGATACTAACAGTTTGACCAAGATGAGGGGTAATTGTACCCGTCTGAACATGTGTCATTCCACCAGTCGGCGATTGTGGTTGAGTAACAGGGTCAAGGGGCTGTTGCATTACAACCTGAGAAACTTGAGGTTGGCATATAACAGGCAGCGCTTGAACTTGCGACACCGTCACAATAGCTGGTGTAGTTAGTATATTTGACATAGGTAAGCATTGTTGCATCGAATATACAACTCTTGGTTGTTGAGGTAGTATTGGTACCCAACCGCTTGAGGTAATTCCAGTATAACCCGAATGTTGTTGTGAACTCCCATATGGATGTCCTCCCGGAGGGGATAATGAAAGGGTATACTGCCCCCCATACGGTGGTAATCCAGAACCCAAGGGAATGGTTTGCCCTTGAGGGCCAAACTGCCCAAATTGACCTCCAAATGGATCAATTTGTTGAGACTCAACATAAGAGTTTCCGGATACTATTCCGGATGAACAAACAGGAACAGACCATACTGTCGAAATGGCCCCTGAGTGGGCTCTTTCTAGTGGTTGAGAGCTAGTTGGGATAGATGGTATACTGGTGAACATTGTTGGAGTGATAGCAGGGAGTTCTGCCGCCGCTGTGTCAGACAACACAGTCCTAGATGTTGACGGTTGTTCAGACATTTCTAGTCTATCCAAAAGATTACCTAGCGATTCTATAGGAGCTTCTACTGGCGGTAGACTAACTTCTGATGAAGAAGGATATAGAGTGATCCCGACTCCAAATTGCGATGGAGTACTAATTGGAGGATCTTCCACAATCTCTTCTATGGCAATCAGACCAGGTGGAAGGGGTAGACCGTCAAGTCCGTAGAATATTTCTGGTGCTGAAGAAGGTATGGAATCGGCAGCGACAGATGTTTGAGGAGCAAGACTCTCCGAACCGGTTGTAAATGGAACTGGTTCGGTAACAAAAGTGCTTATCCTCAAACTAGGATCAGTACTACTATCCTTCTGTGGCTGCTGAACTTCTTCTGTAGAGGTAAGGATTCCAGAAATGTTTGGAGTAACCGGAGTCTCTGATGTTGTTGGAAAACTTGTTCTAACTTTAACAGGAGATATGGAACCAGTTAAACGAGTTCGCTTTATCCATACTAGCTTCGATTCCGGAGACAAAGACAGTTGACTCGTAAGCCTCCGCGAACGATGGGGTTTCAATTGACTTTCTTCCACAATTGCGGATTACTTGATCAACTAAAATAAAGGGGAAGTATGTTTCCGAATTAAATGAATTTTATATGCTTTGACACAACTTGTTTTTTCAATTTTTAAGAGTCGAGAAAAAACAAAAGATGACTCTAGTCTCCTTCAATTTTTAATGAGCCTGAAGTGACAAGTGCTGAGATGGACCTTTTCTGTTAAGGAGTCTGAAAAGGAACGAAAGGTACTGCTCTGGAAATCTAGGTAGAGGGATTACCAAACCAATCGCAAAACTGCAGAATACTTTTTATGGTACGGCAGTCAATCTTCCCAAATGCTGTGTTCAGTGCATTGCGATCGATAGGGCGGCAGACACGGCTTCCTATGGATAAAGGATTAAGCCTATTGGGGTCTCCCAAAATATACTCGACGGTATGTGGGAGCACAAGTCCGTACTGGCACTTATCGCCTCAAAGTGGAGGAATCACCCAACCATCAGTGAGAACAATAGTTACCAGGCTTTACGACACCGAAATACATCTCTAGCCTAGACTTCTAAATGTTGTGCGTTAAGTTCCAAAGCGTTGTTAGATTCATTGAATTTATTTTAAGTTGATCTTGTTTATGAAGTTTGCCTTTCAGGTTCACCGCGAGATGTAGATGTAATTCCTAAAATGCAATCTAAGATGATAAACAAACTTTTATCTTCTTTGTGCAATGAAAATCCTAGCTACTAAGGAAAGAAAGACAGAATCTTTTCACAAAGAGCAAAGAGCACACTCTAAATGCACTTTTCTAAATCAAGCCAATCAGACTGTCTATATGCAAATGCACATGCATGTATTTGTTTTCGACTTTCTTAGTATATGAATGCTAAAAAGAAAGTTGATGCACAAATCTGAATTTCTTTTCAAGCGACAAATATCAACCAGTTTCTTTTCAAAATCAAAAATGGAGACGATCACAACACCTTGCGATTTTGAAATGAACACTTGTTCTTGACACTGGAAAATTACAAATTCAGACCAAAAAACAATAGTAACAGGATAATCGACCATCAATAGTAATCAAACTCTTTCCTACGATTGAAATCGACACTTGCGACAGTTTCAAATCAAAGGACGACAGTACGATTACGCTAATTTTGCAAAGGAGAACTGAAAATGACTCAAAAAACACACAAAAACATTTACAGTTCTTTTGTACAAAGGAGGCGGAATAACAGCAAGGAAAAGGGGTTCAAACAGACATATACTGATCACAAGCAGCAAAATTTAGGAATAGAACTGGAAAGAATGAATCACAGAAACCAAAACTGCACAGAGCCTAGTCTAATCAGCGCACCTGTAACACAGAGAATTTAAAATGCAGCGCACCTTGTCCACTTGGGAAGTGCGCTGAAGTTCAGATTCTCTGAACAGTACCTGCGCTGGGCCAGAAACGAGATTCTGTTTGGGTTCCGGGTCACAGTTTGCAGTTCAGTTCTTGGGTTTTGGCCGAGCAAAAAGCAATCAGTAATGCAACAATCAAGGGTAGATCTAAGGAGGATCTAAGAGCTATCACAAGGGCAATCAGATAGTTTGTGAATCAGTTGTTTGAATCATAAACAGATCCAGTAGATGGATTGAAGTAGCATTTATCTACTTTACATTTGTTATGGCAAATGTAGTTTGAATGCTACCTGTAAGTTTATGAAACAGACAACAAAGAATGATAAACAAACAAACTAATTTCTCCCCAGCGGAGTCGCCATTTTTTTACAAGGAAAAGTGTCTATATAGAACTGCTCTATCCCACTAAGGTGTGACAGCTGCCTTAGAAACAAACAGAGAAAAGCTACTTTCATTTTTCCTTTAT
This sequence comes from Pinus tabuliformis, assembly GCA_031772625.1. Classification (NCBI taxonomy): domain Eukaryota; kingdom Viridiplantae; phylum Streptophyta; class Pinopsida; order Pinales; family Pinaceae; genus Pinus; species Pinus tabuliformis. Next base: position 850,864,911 of record CM062811.1, read on the forward strand.
GAATTATAGATAGAGAGGAACAGAAAGACCAACCTCTATCTTGTGCTAATCTCCTGATTTGATTCCTCTCTTATTTGATAGTCTTTAGCTACCTGCTCCCTTGCACGCCTAGCTTCACAAAGTACCTGTAAGATCACAATAGCATAGCACTATACAAAGACATGGATCTATAATCAGAAACAATCTAGGATCAGATGTAAATTGACCATACAAATGTAGCAAGCATCAATGACACAAGAGTATGGAGGAAAACTTGAATAGCTTTTATTGATAAACAAGAAAGAGCCAAGAGGAGTTACAACCAGTTGTTCTGACCCAGCATCAACCTCCCAGCTAAAAATCCCCTCTTCACCTCAAACAAAGCTTAGATCACCCAACAATCTGATGTTTGTCTCAAGAAACCAACAGCAATTCCTTACAATATGCAAAATTCCCGCCTCCGAATCTCTGGGATGAGGGATCCATATATAGATATCTGTAATGGAGATGAGTCAGCTCATGATTTGATTAGTGTCTTCCCTCTGATAGTTCTTTCTTCCACTTGGAGATTGATGATCTCTTACTCATCCTTGGTCGAATTCAATGAAGCAAGTGTCACAGGAGAAGATTCTGGAAGCTTCCATTGCCTCTCCACCTCATGGAATGACACTGCCATTTGTCATTTCTCACCCATCGCACCCCATAGAAGGGCTTTCTTAAATGAAACGCACCCACACAGTGTATTTAGGTGAGATGCAACGCACTTGGCCAGTGGAGTAGCTGAAATGATCCTTTTTTGACCAATTCTGAGCAGTTTTTCATGGAGAACTTCTGGGAGAAGCTTTAATCTGTTGACCTTGTTCCTTTAGGGGTTAGAACAACACTTTTAGGGACTTAGGAGCCCTTGGTTTATGGACATTTCATGCTTGGGGTTGTAGTGCCCAAAAATGTCTATAACACAAGGGCGCTGAAGTTATCGAATGAAGCTCTAAGCAATTCGATGTACCATTTTGCTGCCAGACCAATTAATGTTCGCTGAAAGAGGCGAAGCCTAATCGAATCATCATTGAGAGTGTTGGACGAACACCACAGATGAAAGGTCATCACATGATTTGACGAATCTTCACCCGGATTTCCATTGAATCTAGGAATATCTGACAGAAGTTTATAAGGAATCGCTAGACACTAAGGGGGGTAAGCAATTGGATCATTTGTTAGCCAATTCAGATCTGGTAATTTCAACATTGTGATGAAAGGCAACTGTTGATTCAAGTTTGTCGAAGCGTACCTAGGATAATATGGGATTGCCTGAGCAGTGGGTCTTTGCATACCAGCATAATGTATTTGATGTTGATAACTTTGATAAGGTTGATGGACATAACCATTATGATATGATTAATGGTGATCGTTTTGAATATACGGTTGCACATGACCCGCAAAGCTTTGTTGCTCAGGTCCTCGGTAAGCTTGTTGGAATTGTGATTGTTGATATTGCACCAGCCATGGTTGTGAAGCCATTTGTTGTTGTCCAATACTGGATGTTTGACCAAGATGAGGGGTGATAGTACCTGTTTGAGCCTGAGTCGCTTCAGTTAAGAAGCCAATAATCGACGATTGTGGTTGAGTCGTTGAGACAAGAGGCTGTTGTATTAAGACCCGAGAGACTTGAGGTTGACATACGACAGGCATGGCTTGTACTTTAGACACCGTTACAATAGCTAGTGTAGTGGGAATATTCAACATGGGTAGATTTGGTTGCATTGAATATACAACTATTGGCTATTGAGGCAATATTGGCACCCAACCACTGGATGAAATTCCAACTTGACCCGAATTTTGTTGTGAACTCTCATATGGTTGTTCTCCGAGAGGGAATAATGAAAATGCATACTATCCCCCATATGGCGGCAATCCAGTGTTCAAAGGAAAAATTGGTCCTTGTAGACTGGACTGCCCAAATTGATATTGTTGTGGAGGATCAATTTGCTGAGACTCAACATAAGAAATTCCAAATATAATTCCAGACGAACAAACGGGAATAGACCATACTATTGAAATAGTCCCTGGGTGGACTCCATCTAGCGGTTGAGAGCTAGTTGTGACAGATGGTACACTAGCGAACATTGTCAAAGTAATGGCAGGAAGTTCTGCTACTGCTATATCGGATGACACAATCCTAGATGTCGATGGTTGTTCAGACATATTGAATCTATCCAAAAGACTTCCTAACGATTCTACAGGAACTTTCGATGAAGGTTGACTATCTTTTGAATTAGAAGGATATAGGTGGATCCCAGTTCCAAAATGTAATGGGGTACTGGTTGGAATATCCTCCACAATCTCTTCTATTGCAATCAGTCCAGGTGGAAGAGGCAGACCGTCAGGTCCGTAAAATATTTCTGGTGCTGAAGAAGGTGCACACTCTGCAGTGACAGATGTTGGAGGGTTAACACCTTCTGAATCAGTCCTAGATGGAGCTGGTTCAGGAATAGATGTGTTTACCGTTACAGTAGGATCAGTTCTAGTGTCCTCTTGTAACTGTGGAACTTCTTCTATAGAGGCAGGGATACCAGAAATAGTTGGAGTAACTGGAGTTTCTGAGGATGTTGAAACACAAGTTTCAAACAAACCAGGAGACTTTGACCCAGTTAAATGAGATTGCTTGGCCCATAATGGTTTCATTTCTGGAGTCAAAGACGGTTGACTCGTTAATCTCCGCAAACGACGGGGTTTTTATTGACTGTCTTCCACGATTGTGGATTACTTGATCAACTCAAAATAAAAAAAGGGGAAAATGTTATTCCGAATTAAACGAATTTTATGACACTTTGACACAACTTGCTTTTTCAATTTTTAAGAGTCGAGAAAAAGCTAAAGATGACTCTAGTCACCTTCGGTTTTTAATGAACCTGAAGTGAAAAGTGCTCAGATGGACCTTTTCTTTTAAGGAGACTGAAAAGGAACGAAAGTGACTACTCTGGAAATCTAGACAGAGGGATTACCAAACCAATCGCAAAACTGCAGAATACTTTTTATGGTACGGTAGTCAATCTTCCCGAATGCTATGTTCAGTGTATTACGATCAATAGGGTGGCAAACACAGCTTATTAAGGATAAAGGATGTAGACTGTTGTGGTCTCCCAATATATACTCGACGGTACATGGGAGTACAAGTCCGTACTGGCACTTGTTTTCTCAAAGAGGAGGAATCACCCAACCTACGATGAAAGTGATAGTTACCAGGCTTTACGATGCCAGAATATGTCTCTAGCCTAGACTTCTAGATGTTGTGCGTTAGGTTCCAAAGCGTTTTTATGTTCATTGAATTTATTTTACAATTGATCTTTCTTAAGAAGTTTGCCTTTAAGGTTCACCACATGATGTAGATATAAAATTCCTAAATATGCAATCTAAGATGATAAGCAGTCGTTTATTTTCTTTTGCAATGAAAATCCTAGATACTAAGGAAAGAGAAGCGAAATTCTTTCAACATAGAGCAGAGAGCACACACTAGATACACTTTTCCTAAATCAATTTCCACAAGAAGTCTACATGCAAATGCACATGCACGTATTTGTTTTCCGCTTTCTTAATGTGTGAATGACAAAAAGAATACTAAGTATAGATTTGAACTATCTTCTTTCAAAGCAACAGTACTAACAATTTTCTTTTCAAAAAACGAAAGTAAAGCCAAGACGACACTTTGCGATTTCGAATTCAAAATTGCTTTCGACACTTGAAATACTAATGATTCAAATCAAATACAATGGCAAAAGTGTAATCGACTATCTAAAAGAGGAATTCTTTGTAATACTCTTTTTCTTGACTGAAAACGACACTTGCGACACTTTCAAATCAAAAGACGACAGTTCGATTAAGCTACTATTTGCACAAGAGAACTGTAAATGACGAAAAATACATAAAAACATTCACAATTCTTTATCAATGGAGGCTAAATAATGCAAAGGAAGATGGTTTCAATAGAGATATACTGATCACAGACAGCAAAACTACTGAATAAAGCTGAAGACAATGAAGAAAAAACCAAAATCTGGAGGCAGAAACAGTCTCATCTGATCATCGCACCTGTAACACAAGGAAATAGGGATGCATCTCACCTACAGCACACGGGAGGTGCGATGCATCTAGACTACCAAGAAGAGACAGTGTGATGGTCTAGGGATGAGACTGAGCTTGGTTTTTTCTCACAGTTTGCAACTAAGTTCAGGGATTTAGGCTGAGCTAATGATTGTCAATAAACACAAAGTATAGGGGTTGATCTAATGAGGTTATTTGAGCTACCACCAGGGCACTTAGGATGTTTGCAAGTCAGTCGTTCAGTTCATAAACAAACCCGGAGATTGACTGAAGCAGCATTGATCTACTTTGCACTTTCATATCAAATGCAGTTCAAAGGCTAGCTGGCTTAACTTTAGGCTCCGTCTGTAGTTTATGAAGCAAACAAATAGAGACAAGCAATCAAACTATTCGCTCCCTAGTGGAGTCGCCATTTTGTTATCGGGAAAACTAGTGTCTATTCAAAGCTGCTAATCCCACTAAGACAGGTAGCTATCTTAGAAACAAACAGATTAAAGTTACTTGTGTTTTCCTTTATGAGAGATAGATGAGAGAGAAGCAAAGAGTACCAACCTCAATCTTTCGCTTGGCTCCTTGCTTGTTTCCTCCCTCCTTTGACAGAGATTCACCACTCCTTCCTTACTTGTCCCGCTTCAAAGAACACCTATAGAGTCAAAGCAGCATAATACCATCAAAGCATAGAGATCTATAACCATAAACAATATAGGATTAGATGTATATTAACCATACAAATGCATATATCAATATAAGATTTAGAGATATACAAGAATATGGAGGAAAACTCAAATAGCTTTATTGATAGAAGTAGTAGAAGAGAGGATTACAACCCATTGGTCTGACCCAGTGCCATCCTCCCAGCATGAAAGCCCTCTTCACCTCATACAAAGCAAGATCACCCAACAATGTCTTCAAAGAGAAACCAACAACACTTCCTTGCAAATTACAAAATTCTAGCCTCCTAGATCTCTTGGATGAGGGATCCATATATAGATGTTTACAGGAGAGTGAGTCAGCTTCTGGGATTTTGATTAGTGTCATTTCACTGATAGTTCTTGGTTCCACTTGGAGATTTCAGATCTCTTACTCATCCCTAGGCGAATTCAGAGAGGCAAGTGTCATATGAGTAGTTTCTAGAAAATTCTCGAGGTTTCCACCTAGCAAACTGCTTCCGCCATTTGTCTGCTCTCACTAATCACACCCTACAAAAGGGCTTTCTAGTATGCATCACACCCCCCGTGTGTAATAGGTGAGATGCATCGCACCCTATGCATGGAGCAGTCTGTATGGTCTCGTTTTGACCAATTCTAAGTAGTTTTTCATGGAGAACTTCTAGGAGATGATGTAATCAACTGACCTTGTTCCTTTAGGGTATGAAACAACACTTTTAGGGGTTTAGAATCCCTTGGTTTATGGACATATGTGACTGGGGTTGCAGTGCCCAAATATGTCTATAAAAATGTGGTATATAAAATTATCTCCAAAGTTATAGCCAATCAACTCAAACCACTTCTACCCTCTCTCATATTGGAGGAGAAAATAGGCTATGTGGAGGGAATACAAATCCTCAACAATATCATCCAAGCTCATGAGGTAGTACTCTCTCTCAAAAACAAAAAACAAGCTGGTATGATCTTTCAGTTGGACCTCATGAAGCCTATGACAAATTGAGCTGGGCTTACATAAGAGCAATTCTCAAAGCTTATAGTTTTGATAAGAACTGGATAAGATGGGTCATGGCTTTAGTTACCTCAACCAATTTTTCCATACTGCTTAATGGAGCTCCATCAAGGACCTTCACTCCCTCCAAAGGGCTCAGACAAGGAGACCCTCTTCCACCGTTCTTCTTCGTCCTCATGATGGAAGGGCCAGGTAGAGCGATTAAAATGGCAAAAGCTGAAGGAAGAATTCAAGGTATCAAACTCACTGCGGATGGAGAGGCAAACACACATCAACAATTTTTCGATGACACAATGTTACAGGGCATACCTACAGTCAAGGAGGCCAGAGCTATCAAAAGCATCTTAAATGACTTTTCTATGGCAACAGGCACTGAGGTAAGCCTTCACAAGTCCAAAGTTTTTTTCTTTAACACTAATATTGCTATTCAGAGAAATATTACCAGAATTCTTGGATTTCAAAGAGAACAGCTACCTTCCAAATATCTTGGCATTCCCCTTACTGAAAAACCACTAAGTAAGAAAGTGTGGGAACCAATTTAAAAAAAAATTCAGGACAAGATCAAAAAATGGACATGTAGATCACTAAATCAAGCAAGGCGCCTTGTGCTCACATAGGCGGTCTTGCAAGCCATTCCCATTTTTATGTTTTCAGCTCTTCCAGCTCTTCAAGGTATTAAGCAGCAAATAAGAAGCATACAAAGGGACTTTCTGTGGGGCAGAAGGGAAGAGAAAAAGAAGTGGGATTTAGTAGCCTGGGACAAGCTATGCAAGCCCAAGAGCCGTGGTGGATTGGGGCTTCATGATCCTGAGACCCTTAGCAGAGACTCGGGAGCCAAGCTTTGGTGGAGATGGATTAAGGAACCGAATGCCCCCTAGGCTACGCTTTGGAAACAAAAATATGCCAAGGACTGGCAAGAGAAGGATCACATTAGAATGTCAAGGAAAATCAGGGGCTCCCATATTTGGAACCTTTCCTGGGATAATAAAAACATTATTCAGCACCATTGTTTTTTGGAAATTCGAGCAGGGGATCTTACTCGATTTTGGGAGGAAAACTGGCAACAAGAACCCAACCTTTATAGGGATGAATTTGCAGATCTCAAAAGTGACACAAACAACAAAGGTATGGTTTTGGTAAAAGACTTCTGGGATCAGGGAAGGAATAATGGAAAATGGAGGGAGTGGAAGGATCTTGGATACAATGATGAAAACCAGCTGAAGACCAAGGCAGAAGCCCTCACCCAGGAGCTAGAGCATAGAAGGATTCTTGTCTCTTCCTCAACGGATCAATTAAGATGGGGTAAGAACACTGAAGGAAAATTTAACCTCAAAGAGGCCAAACAGGAAGTCACAGGATTTAACTTTATGAATCTGGATCAAATCTGGAAGAAAATTTGGCAAAGTCCGCATTGGATGAAGATAAAGCTTTTCATCTGGCTAGTGCATCAAAGGAAGATCTTAACTTGGGAGAATCTCCTCAAGAAAGGATCCATTGGTCCTTCCAAGTGTTACCTTTGTGGCGCTCATGAGGAGATGATTAAACACCTTCCCAACCTCTGTCCTTTCACTTCAAATGTGTGGGACTGGGTGGCTACTATTTTTAGACAAATTGATAGGGATAGTCTTAGCATATCCAACACTCTAAAGAACCGGAGGAAGAACTTCTCAGGGAATGAGATAGTTAATAAAACCTGGATTTTGGTTTTAGGTTTTATCATCTGGAATGTGTGGAAAGAACACAACATTCGAATCTTCAAAAACAAATCAAACAGGCCTCAATATATAATTGAGAAAATTCTGAGGCAACTCAAAGATACAGTAAGAAGCTTGCTAAGGACCCTTCCTAAAGATCCTCCCCTGCCCCATGAGGAGAGAATTTTACTTCACTTGGGTCTCCAGTCTATCAATCCTCTAGGAATAATGAAGGCAGTGAGCCTTATAAACAAGTGTGCTACCATTTGGAAGCCTCCTCCTTATGGTTTCTTAAAGGTTAACATTGATGGAACAGCTAAGGGCAACCCAGGGTTAGCGGGCTTTATGGGTGCCATAAGAAACGATCAGGGACAAATACAGATAATCTTCCATGGCCACTTGGGGAAGGCCACAAACAACATGGTTGAGCTCATGGCATTAGAGCAATGCTTGGAAATCCTGGTGAATTCAAGTTTACACAATGTTATAATTGAAGTGGATTCGGAATTAATTATTAGAGCTGCTAAGAAAATTAGCAATGGAACCTCTCCAGATAAATTATCAAAGCACTGGAAGCTCTTGCAGGTTTTTTACCGCATCTATTCTCACTTGTGAACCCTTAAAACTGTTAGATTTTCTCATGTGAAAAGGAAGGCTAACATGTTATCAGATCATTTGGCAAATGAAGGAGTCACAAATAGGGACATGGATTCTAGGTATGCCTGGGATTCACTTCCCCTAGGTAAATTGCAGGAGGACTGTCTTTGTCAGGCTACCTAGGATATGGAACAATGGACTAACAAGTTGGATCAAAGGGACCCTGAAGACCAGCGGGAGGTTGGAGAACTCCACACAATCTAACCCGCCTTGGTTTGGTATTTTCCAAAGTCCGGACTCCCTTTGTTTGAAGGATGAAAGGTTTGACTCAGACAACTCCACAGGATGGGGTAGCCCTCATCATTTGGCTTAGGTGGTGGTTAATAGAGAATCCAGGTGAACAGGATTGGCTCAAGTATTTCCTGTTGGACGGAATTAAGGGACAACAAGTGGCGAAAGGACGTGTTTGGTTTTTCTGCGAGTCAACCGGTCCAAAACCGCAAGTGGCATATCGGGCGGGGTCTGAATGGTTTCCAGTTTTTCTGTGTTTGGCTCCAATTCCATTCTTTGAGAGATGCGTGGCAGTGTGAGGTGAGAGAAAACCACCCCCATCGGGCAGTTAACTCACGCGCTGCTCATCCTTCTGATATCCATGATGATCGTTGAATCTTCATCTGTGGATCAACGATGGTGATTGTTTATGCATTTTGGTCAGACCGGAATCTGTATAGAGTATTATGCTTTAACTTCCGTTAGGTCCGTTTGTCAGTTTTCAGGTTAGCTTGTGGTGGGACCTCTTGTGAACCCACGGCAAGTTATGGGCTTGCCCTCCATGGTCCTCTAGGCTCATTTGATGCATGCAAGCACTACCAGATGACCTTGTACTCTATTTGGCGGTTCTCACCGAATTTTAGGTTTAGGTTTCTCTTAGTTTTGGGTGATTAGTTTGGTTTGGCTTACCCGGCTGACTGTTAAATGCTCGCAAAGCGGGTGTGGCTCCTTGTAAATTATGTATATTTGGCTAAATTTAATAGAAGGTCCTACTGTTACCTGATAAAAAAAAATTATTTATTTATCATCTCAAAAAATATGATTAAGGAATAATAAATAAATAATGATTTATTTAAGTATTCCTAGGGGATTTAGTCAAACTTGACAAGGAATAATAACTAATTAGTGATTAATTAATTATTACTAGATAAAAATAAGATAATTAATGATTTATTTATTTGTTTTTCATAATTGGGTCAAATAATTAATTATTCCTAGAAGATAATTAAATAAATAGTGATTTATTTAATTATTCTTCATGGGTTTAATTATAAATGACTTAACAAATGTGGTTTATTAAGTAATTTCTCACAATGAAAGCAATTTTACTATGGTAAAATTGTCCCTACATGGTGTACTTCGATCCATCTAGTAAATTTTTGCTAGATGATTAACTTTTTGTGATAATAGGGGGCATCTCTAGCTCATTGTGATAAGGCCAAAGACGTTGGCTCCCACCACCATGGAGTCTAAACTCTTGCTAAGTCATAAATTCCTAGTATATTTGGCTTATGCGCTATTGGATATACTCTTGGTGTTATATTTTTAGTTGTTAGGTTTGATCTTGGGCTTCACCTAGATTTACTCCAACGAGTTACCGATTCACCATGGAAAAAAGAAAAAGGAATTCAAAGAATATGTGACAACGTCTAGGTCCTTATTTTAGTTTTTTAATATAGAAAATAAGTTGTCTTAATATTATTTATTTAGTACAATTAATATATTTTAGCAAAGAAGAAAGGAATTTTTTATTTAAATTGTGTTTTTAAGTTGAATTATTTACGAAAATTTTACAGGGTTTTATGTACATATTTTCAAAGGGTTTTATGTTCATATTTTTAAATGGTTTTATGTACATATACAAGTGATTAGAAGGCTTTTTTTAGGTGGGGGTGGGGGTGGGGGGGGGATACAATTTCTACTCTCTAAATTAATAAGGGTTCATTTTGAAATTCTATCTTTTGTTGAACATAGCACAAGTTACCGACAAAAGAATTTGCTTTCTTGATGGTGTTAGAATATTTATGAAAGCACAAGAAACTTAATTCAATCTTTATATAAAATTTATAACAACAAGTATGGTATACATCATATTGTCTAATATCCATTTCAAATACATATATATGTTTAATTATAATGATAATTTGAATTCATATAAATTTTACATTTGGGGAGCAACACCCAACCATGCATTAAAATTGAGAAAATTCAAAGAGGCTAGCTATTAAAACCAATTCATTCCAGCTTCCCAAGAGGTCAAAAATTCAATCTATATCAAATATTTTCCTATTATATCTAGTGGTAAAGACTTTCCAAAACAAACATAAAAATTTATAGACTTTTGTGAACATACTTATATTCCATGAGTGGGGGGGTCTAGACCATCTGGTACTTTTACTCTTTCCCATACTAGATCAGGAACATTGAGATAAATAATTTCAAACATAGAGAGATTGGCATAATTCCTTGAAGACGAGGGCTCAAAATTGTCTTTGACTGAAGGATAGTTGCGATTACTCCAGTTGTTGATGAACACTTCCCAATTCATCATTTTTTTGTGTATGAGAGATTCTTGATCAATTAATATCTCCATTTCACAAGTGACACTTGATACGAGTTGGATGTATTTAATTTGAAATACAAGGATATATCTTTTTAGCTACTTCATATATGTCATTAAATTACTTTTGGTTATGTAGGAATTCTCAACCATTATGTAAAATAACCACAACGTACACCTTCTCAACAAAGCAAATTTTTCGTCGCACAAAACATAAAAAAGAATTATAATTTTCAAATGTTGGAACATGTTGCTCCAAATAAAGGGGATAACAAGGTTTACCTTGCATCTCCAACCAGAAATTTCAATCTATTTTCAATTCCCAGAAGAGTTGAAGACAAATTGTTAAAGCACTAACATCCATCCCCTAAAATCTTGTGAGATTGGTTCCTACAACCATATAATCAGTTGGCATGTATTCCACGATCCTTTTGATCTTCTAGAATATGATTAAAATAAGGCCTTTCATCTTAATTGACGAAATCAAACTCTACAAAAAACAACCACCCTCCTTCACTATACAGTCTAACATCACATAACACAACTTCCTTTGAAATGAGGTATTGTGTGCATCAAATGGAGATCGTATGCCAAAGTTACAACCCCTGGAAGTTGATTTACCAATTTACCCAAATGGGGCCCATAGTTTGGCGCTTCATCTCGTAGGGTTAGGTTTTTTTATATTTAGGGTTTTCGATTGTTTCTCAATAATAAATAGGCCTTCGAGCCCCATTCTAACACAAATGAGAGGCATGTTGCCACCACATCTCTTCTCAGAGATAAGCTACCATCACCTGAGCTAGTCCTATTTCCATTTTGTTTGTAAGCATATTTCAATATTTGATATTAATGAAATGAAGTGTTATTTCTACTGCATCTATGTATTTATGTTTATATCTGTAATTTGTTGTGTTCTTGTTTTAATCTAGATCACATAGATGTCGCCCTAAGTAGCCCCATTAAACAATCTTACTGGAAAAAGAATTTGTGGGTGGTTCGATCTAATACCAGTCCCTTTGATAGCATGTGTGCTTCCCATAGCTAGATACCCACCATCTAAGACATAGTTCCACAGTTGAGAAGTGTCTAGGAGGAGGAAGTTTTAACATCAACATAACATATGTCCATACCTGCAAGGTCACAGAGCACTGCAAAAAAGATGTAGGGTAGTTTCCAAGGAATTTCTACAAAATGGACACCATTCTGGTCCTTGATAACCCCTTTTGTACAAATTATCTTGTAACTTCCTTGGTGAAAAGTTCATGTAATAAAAGTTAATAAAGGCAAAATAAGACCATGGTTAAGGGACATGTATTCCATGATGAAATTTGGGCAAAGATATCCTAGTGGGCATCACTATATGTTTGTTTTAGCTAAGGAAATTGGAAAAGGCTAAGGCAAAGGCATTTTTGGCACATTTATTTATGAAAATAAAGGAAATTAGGAGAAAATGAAGGTAAAAGGTCACAGGTTGCATGTGAGGAGGAAATTGAAGGAAAATAAATAAAATGAATAAATTAGAGGCCTCATGCATAAAAAGGCTTATGAGGATCAGTTCATGGATTTTGTCAAGTTCAAGTTTGGATCTCTCTCATTATTCTCTCTCTCTTTCACTCTCTTGGTCACTTAGAGTTTTCTTGGAGCACTCTACTTTGGAGCAAAGGAAAGGAAAGGAAAACAAAGTAAGGAACAAGGAATGGAAAGCAGGATCAAGCAGCTCCAGTAGGAATACTTGCAGGTAACCTTTTGCATGTGTGATTTCCTAGCTGGTTTGGACATGCATGGATTTGCATGTTGGTGTATGGTTCTCTTGTTATCGGTGGCATGGTCTTGCTGGGTTATGACATTGGTTTTCAGCCTAGCCTAGAATTTTTCTGGATTCCATCGTATGTTGCGATGTTTATTTTGGTTTTAGAACTTTGGAATTGCCAGACAGATTTTGAAATCCAAGGTGTAGGTGGTCTCATGGTTCATTCCCAAAGGCCTAGGAATCCCTTGACCAGTTTTGGCAGGATATAGGGTAAAGCCTGAGGGAGAAATATCAGTTTAGGGCATAGTGATCCAGGTTTAGATTGCGGTAAAGCTTGAGAGACAAGCAGACAAAAAATTCCCCAAGGATAGTGATGGATTTTGGATGGCATTCCAAGTTCTGTTCAGTTGTGATCAGAGCTACGGCTTTGGTGTGATCACGGTTGGATGAGGGTGGAGGTGGCTTAACCTCTGGATTCCCTTGGCTATTCTTGGATTGGTTGTTCTATGAGATCCCACATTCATGCTTGGAATATGGCACGGGGGTGACTGGCTAAAAGAGAGATTTGGTTCAGCCATGTCTATGGTCAGGTGGTACGTGGAAGTCCTGAACCTGGTCATATTTTCCTATGATTAATAAAGCTAAGTTCTCTCACTTTTTCACTTATTTATATGTGAATTTAATGATTGTCATATCTCTGATATTTATATGGTTTTATGCTGGTTATAAGCATGGTTGAATGACTGGTTCATGTCATGGTTATTTCATATATTTACTTGTAACTATTAAATGGATGGATGCAAGACCTAATTGATGATGTAGTAGTTCAATGGAGAAGGAGGTGATCCTTCTGGTTGTGTTTCATAAGTTGTTTCAGTCATTTATGCTCTGTCTTGTATCCTAAACCTGTAGTTTGCATTGATTCCAAGTGTTTGACATAATGTCAATCCTGGTTGGGGGTGCTCAGTCTTAGTCCTGAGGGTGATTTTTGATTGATCATCATTGTTATTATGTTTTTAATGAATTTTGGAAGTTACAACAAGTTTTGGGCAGAGGCCAGGATTTTGGGCTAGAAAAGTGGCTTAAATCTTAGGGTCGCTGGCATAGAACTAGAAATTTTTGTCCACAGTCACTGGAAGGCAGGCCTGTGAGAGCGACTTTGGATTTCTGGTCACTCCCTTTCCCATAGCATGAGAGAGTCTATGGCCTCAAAGCTGCAAACTAGCAGTGGGACCCAGGGATAGGTTGTCTGAGTGGCTAACTTATCTCCTGAGGGTTCTGTTGATGATATTGGATGACTATATGTGATGTTCTGTCAATTCCACTTCCTTGAAGTGACATAGGAGGTCGAATCTGATTGTAGTAGCATCTCTCCTCATGTTTACCCCAGTGGGAATGGTTGCTTTGGGTAGACCTGGGAGGGGGTGTTACATATCCCAATTAAGGATCTTATTATGTCAAACTAAGCAAGAAAATAGGATAATCTTCAAGGGCACTTTCCATTTCCAAACTTTCTGAAACCAACAAGTATTAGTCAAGGAGTAGTGCGAGCAAATTATATACATGTAAACTTCCGATACCACCACAAAGCTGAGATGTAATTTCCCAAACCATGTAAGAGTGTCTCCCTTCTCATTCTTACATAGACCATATTGTCAAAGACCATGTATGTAATGTTTCCATGTAGTTTATTGAACTCCATCCAGGCCTAGTTTCATTGCCTCCTTCCAAATACAATAATGACCTCTCCATTTTTTAATGACCTAGTCCAAAAATATGAGACATTTGGCATGAATAAATTCAATAATTTCCTCTGGGATACAAATAGAGTGGCTGGCACCGATCAAAGGATCAATGCCAATCAAAATATGGGTCCCTTTACCAAAGGACCACCAAAGCATTTGTAAAAACTATATTTTAACCTTGTGGAAGCTCATCCAAATGTTAGATCACGATCTAATACCAATACCTCCCCTTCTGTACCATTTTGTGATATCTATCCTCTTCAAATACTTCACCTTAATATTATTCTTGCATAGTCCCTTGCCATAGAAAACCCTCCATGGTGATTAAATGAGAAGTTCCCACCCAAATACCTGCATGTCTAATAAGCCCCATCCACCACTATCATTAACCTTAGTAATCACTTCCTAGCTCACCAAGTGAAATGTTTAGACCTCTCTGGTACCAGACCAAAGGAAGCGAGTGACAATAGATTGGATCCTCTTAATAATAGTCACCAGAAGCACAAGAAGATGAGTCAAATATACCGATAATTCTTATAGGATAGAATGTATGAGAGAATATATCCCCCCAAGTGAAAGCCACCTATGAGTCCCTCTGTTCGGTTTGGTTTTAAAATTTATCCAGAAGCCAAGACTAATCCCCAATCCTATAATTATCCAGCTTCAATATATAACCCAGGTAGGTGAACCCATCCTCTAACGTTTTTATCTCAACACCAAAAATTCCAGCTATATATTCAATCTCCTCCCTATTTCCATTAGAAAATAGTAGGGTTGAATTACTACCATTAGCAACTAGGCCAGATGACTCCCCATATCTCATAAGAATAGAGTGTAGAACAACCCATTATGTCTGCGAGACCAGACCAAAAGTGAGGACATCATCAACGAAAAACAAATGAAAAATAGTAACTTTGTGAGCCAATCTAAGTCCCCTAAAGGTACCCATACTTATAGCCTCTCTAATATTTATAATTAAACCATACCTAACAAGAATGAAGAGAAGAGGTGATAAAAAGAAGCCCTGCCATAATCCTCTACCAACGCTAAAGAAAATCAATGGAAAACCATTAATCAAATCAACAAAACTTATGGTGGTAAAATAGGCCATGATCCAATACATGTTGTGCATCGATAGGCCAACCTTGGTTAGAATAAGACGTGGGAAATCCCAATCAAACACAGTCATAAGTCTTTTGTAGGTATAATTTCATAACCACAGCCTCCAATTTCTTAGAGTGAATGAACTCCTAACTAGTGGCTATAGAGTCATGTATCAACCAATTTGACAAGAAGTTGAATTCTTCATGGGAAATATGCTCGAAGAGAGTGGCCTTGATACAACCAACAATAATCTTGGATATCAATTTATATGTAATATTACAAAGAAAAATCGACCAGTAATCCAAGGAGTGTGGATGTGATGCATTTGGAATGAGAGCTAAAAAGGTGGAGTTTATGGCCCATAAATATGTCTGGTAGTGAGGGATTCCTCAACAAGATCCAGAAGCTTTTGTCCCATCAACTCACAGAAATGTAAGAACAACTCCACCGTCTAGCAATCTGGATTGAGACTTTTGTTCTTTGTAAAGGAATTAAAAACCAGATGAATTTTATTCATAGTGACAAGGCTGCATTAGAAGCCTCTAAAAACCTGGTGGGGTAGTCCTCAATCCCCTATAATTGATAATCAATATTAACACCAACACGGGCCGGGAATATACCCTCATAATATGATACTACTTCCCTTTGTATCTCCGCATTGGTATATACTTTGTCCCCATTAGATGAATCAATATCCCATATAGTGTTTATATTCCATTTGTTATTATCATACTAGTGAAAAAACCATGTATTTTGATCGCCCTCACTAAGCCAGATTTCCCTGATTTTGAGACACCATGTGTTCTCTTGAATGGATAAAATTGTCCTATTGTTTTCCTCCAATTTATTCATCCTCACCAGGTCTAATTGAGTAGGGGTTGAGTTGGGTCGACTCTACTAATGAATGGTTGTGTGTGCCCTCTGTTTGTGCTCACTTCATGTCGCATGTCATATCTCATCGATTCGCCCTTCCTTCAACTCACTCACACCCGCTCAGTCTACTTCATTTCATTCATGCCTACCTTGATCACACCCACTCACTCCTCTTTCCCTTGCTTGGTTTATTCAATTCATGCCAACTCGATCCTCCTACTATTGCTCCATCCCATTTGGTGTACATATGTTGGTCCTTCCTCCTCTACTTGGTCCAATCATGCATTGTGTTGTCTTGTTCCACATGGTTATGGGGACATACTCCTTGGATGTGTCATGCCCTTTTGGCACTTTTGCCAACAATTTCAAGTCTGCTCCCTCACATATTGTCTCCTCCTTCACTTGGGCAGGTTGGGATGCTCAGTCATACCACACCCTTGCGATGTCTATGCTACCACGCCATCTTGTGCCAAATCACATGGAAACCCCAAGTCTCAGTTTTTCGCCACTCAGTTGGGAACGCTCTTTCCTACACCTCTAGGTTATTCACCACCTTCTTCGTTTCACTAAAGCCTTGGGCAACTACCCAACCCTCAACCAAATCCCCCATAACATTACATTATTTGCAATATGAATGTCGGAAATAGTGTGATGGAAGTGCACATAACTCTAGGCCCTAACAAGTGGTCATTTAAAACAATGGATGTTTCAAATTCTCACATACAATTTATCTTCAAAAATTTCAATAACCATATTAACTTATTATATATTTACTAAAGGCATAGCCTAACTTATAAACAAAATAGTCTTTTTCACTGAAATCTCGTGATACAATTTCAAGCAAGATTGTGATTGTTTGTTGTTTAAAATACTTTTTTGAATGAACAAATAGATTCGACACCATGAAAAACCCCTGGGGCACTCAAATTCTATAAATTAAACAACTTAAACACAAGTTTTTAAAAATCTCTACCGGAATTTTATCCAAATTGATTAGAAAAAGTGACCTAAAAAAAACTTTCATCTACAATTTAAACTATGCCTTTAATAAATATTTAATAATAATATTAATATATTTAACTAAAATTACTTAAAAAATAATAAAATATATATAAACGATATTCATAAACTCATGCAACCCTAATAAATAATTATTGAAAATTCGAGCTATTATGAAAAATAAAATAAAATGGTGATAATAAAAGAATAGTACACAATGAATCAATAGGAATTCATCCTAATTTCAATCATTTAAGCATTACATCTCACTTTATTTTGATTTGTGTTTAATATATATATATATATATAGATAACCAAGCTCATTAGAAAGGTTATTGAGCTAAAAAATTTTAAGTATTCACACTATATTTAAATATAATTATTAAAAAAATATTTATATTTTTTTGGTAAATATTGTATTGAAAAAATACTGCTATACATATATCTTAAGTATGGATCTAACACGAACTGAGAGATCAAATTTCTTTAGTGGAACTTATTTTAGAGTGTAATTTAAAAACAATATGTAATTTTTTATTTTTAAATTGTATTTTTGAATGTTATAGGGATTACATAATATATGTATTGAGCCATTTATCAACACACATTAAACTAGTTTTTTATTATTAATATATTTTTAAGTATACTTCAATATTAATTCATATTAATTTTATTTATTTATTTTTTGTCGGTCAACAAGCTTGCATTATATTATCAAAAGGAAACTAAGTACAAAATTCATCTCCAAAGACCCTTTCTTCTCATGCCAGCCAGATTTAGAGAGCATAGGGCCTCGAGGAAAACAGTTACACCCAGTACCAGAATTTATTTCCACTTGGCCTACTGGCCATACCATACATTTACCAAAATTGAGCCACATCTACAATAAGAAACAACCTCTCAAGGAGGCAGATTGGGCGGAAAGATAGGAGGGGCAGCAAAGAGAGATGCATGATCATGCATGTGGAAGTCAATGTGTTCTATCCTCGCCTCCAAAGTGTGAAGGTGATCGTTGGTGTGTCGGTGTTGTCGTCGAAGGCTTTCCAAATTGTCAAGGATCTCATTACAAACATGTTGTGCATCATTGATGTAAGGCACCAGTTCGTTCCAATTCTCGTAGCATTGGTTCCTCATAATATCTATATTTAGTTGGACATGGTGATGTTGGTCTGTAATCATATCTAGGGTGACTGGAACTAAAACTTGCCCCAAAGAGCAAGTAGGAGAAATGGATACATCCTCCTCCGTGTCCTGGCTGGTGGCATCATCAAAGGATGAGTGGTTGCCCTCATTATGTTTTTGATTCACTTCTAGATGAGGAGCATCTCCCCCCCCCCTCCCCCCACCCCCGGCGCAGATGACCCCTCTAGCATGGCATTGAGGCGAGCCAAAGGGAATTTCAAATGACCAATGACAGACAGACAAACCCACACCGACCAGAGGAGCACTTTCGAAGGGAACAATTCTTAATAAGAAATTACTTTCAAGAGCCATCTGAGGCACCTGAAAGTAGTACACCAAAGACACTGAGAAGGAGCAGGAGAAAAGAAAAGAGTGCCATAGTCCAAGACTCTCCTACTACCGGAACTCAAGAAGTTGGTCAAGAAGAAAAAGAGAACAGAACTAAGGACAAGAAACAGAGAAAATTGAAAGGCAAAAGAAACATAGAAGAAGTCTATCAATCACCTGAGCCATCTATAGAGGAAGACTATCAAATATTGTCTGAGAGATTAGTGCATCTTCAAGAACAGGTGGTTACAGCAAAGAAGAAGGAAAAAGGAAAATAGAGCATAGAAGAAGGGAGTACTAGTCCACCGTATTTAAGAAGAAGCAACAGGCTTAGACGAAGGGGGAGTAAAACACAAGTAAAATGACCCCACTTCATTGACTTGGGTGGGGAAACACCCGAGAAACCTCCAGCTGGCCGTAGTCCACCTCGTCCTCAGCCAAGTATTGAAACTAGTCCTCCACATGTTGATGAAAGCCCTTCTTGGCCAGAGCTATAAAGTAGTCCTCCTCCTCCACAAGACTTTGAAGTCAGTCCAAGAAAAACACCCGAAGTAGATCCCAGTCAACAGGAGGTGTATGACTACCTCGAATCTTTAGAAAAGATAGCTGCAGGCCCGAGTACCACTCTGCCCCACATGACACCAGATGCACAAGTCCAATCCTTAAAGCAAGAAGTGTTTGAATTAGAGGTTCTAAACAGGCATATTAAGCAAGAAAATGAAGCACTTAAGGAGCAGAGCAAAGTGGATAAAATTATTCATGATAATACTATGCTTCATTTGGGACTATGGCAAAAGAAGAACAAGAAACTAAAGAAAAAGTGCAGAAAGTTGAGCAGAGAATTGATCAATCTCAAATTCAGATGTCTGATAAGGAAACCCAGGATGGTGGTAGCACCAAGAAAGAAGAAAAGAGGACTAGATGTCCTAGCAGAGGCTTCAGAACATATGGATTAAAGGGGAATGACTAAAATTTTGGTTGCATGAGGACATGCAACACCTTCATAGTGGGGGTATGTTGAGTCCCAAACTTGCATCTTCCCTATACACCTTTTCAGCCTTCTTTTCCATTTACTTGACCCACCAAGTTGTCAAATCATTGCATATTAGTTTAAAAAGAGCTTATAAAATGGTTTCCTAACTATGTTTGTGACTACTATTTGATTTAGATTTTTGTTCAATCAGCTTCGGAAACTTGTCACTTTCTGCAGCCAGCTCAAGTTTCCGCAGCCATTTTGTTGAAGACTATGTTACAGGTGTCCAATGGAGAATCCGGCCACATGGGCAAGCTGCAAATGACATGTACATGGAGCGTATCCCCTTGGTTTAGTCGAATCACTCACATACAGCCATGGTCAAGGATGGTCAAAGGAGTGGTCAAACTAAGAGTTTTGTGGTGGCACGACTCTGTTTTGCCCATGTGAAGTTTTGTGTGGCAAGTTCCTCAATCTCCGGAGGTGTGCTAACACCTGTGGATCAATCCATGAACCAAATCGAACAACCACCACTCCATAGATTTATTTGTCACGGCTACCATACTGCTAGATCTCAGGACGTGGAGATTTACGTGTTTGTTTGGCAGCGTAGAATTTAGGAATCAGTTATAGCATCTTTAGTTATAAATAACACGTTATCATAAGCTTGATAGTTAGCTTTTACATGTAATCTTGACTGTGTTTACGAGCCCACTGTGCCGTGCTCTATCTTTATGTTTTGACTGCACTTTAATATATGAGAAGACAGCATTCTTAAGTTCAATTTGTGGCTGAGTATTGATTGGCCGAGGTTGCAGAGGGCCCTTGTACACCAAGGCTCTGTATCTACTGTATAGTTTCTCGCTTTCTTTCATTATTTCACTTCTTTCATAATCGTTTACTTGTATATTATTCATGTTAACTGTTGTCCATATTTCCTTTTATGCTTATTCATGATTGTTAGCTGATCAGTGTTTTTCTTTCAGGTTCTTGTAGGCAGCCCAGGCAATTTACATAGTTTTAATGACTAATGACATGAGATCATCTTGTCCTTTCTGCTGATTCATTTTCTGAGTTTTAATTCCAGCATTGTCATTTCTTTCAATTCTGCTTTGCTTATTTACTTTTATGCAATTTAGATATCATATTACTCATTTGTTTATGATTTCCTTCCTATAGCCAAGCGACTCAAATAGTGAGGAATCAGAATATTACTTGATGTAGTATGATTTAGTTTACTTTCCTACAAGTTAGTGATTAAATTACTTATTTCATTTTCAGGGATTGAAGTATGAATGAGTAGTTTAAATCTTTGTTTCATTTTATGCAATTTCATTTCCTGCAATTTAGATATCATATTACTCAATTTGTTTATGATTACTTCCTATAGCCAGAGCGAGTCGAAAGATGAAGGGTCAGAATATGAGTTGAAGTAGTGTGATTTAGTTTGCTTTGCTTACAATCTTTGAGTTGCTTTGAGTTCAGTTTTTATTTTCTTTTTATACAGCAGTAAGGATACTGGGCTTCATTGTCACTAGTTCACTATTTTGGTACATTTTATTTTCTTTTGAGAATTGGTTTCATCACAGACAGTTTGAAACCTTTTTGAGAACTTTAAAGTTTGGAGAATCATTGTAGAAATCACCATTACCATCCATACTTGACTTTCAATTCTACCATCTCACATTATGGAATCAACAGAAGATAAACCCAAAAACAAACCAAAAACTCAAAAACGACAAAGAACTAAGAAATCGGTTATCTTGCATATACAGTGCACTTCACTTCAGCAGTTTACGACTCTTGGATTGACATTTTAAATAGCAATTTAGGACACACTAAATTGACCAAACATTTTGGCGTCGTTGTTGGGGAAGTGAAACTAGGTAGCCAATTTCTTAAAAAAAAAAACAAGAAAATTTCAAGGAAGCTAAAAATTGATAACTTCTCAAAGTATGCTCTCCTCTTGCACCTAGTGTGATCTGGAGGATTAGAAAAGAGAGTTATTTGTTTAATAATTTCTTGAGTATGCTCGCTTCTTGCACCTAGAGTGACCTGAAAGATCAGAAAGAGAATTATTAGCCCGACTTGAAGAAAAATAAAAAAAATGACATGCATAGAGCAAGAGATTATAGGGGAAGGTTTTTAGCTAGGGCCAAGAGTTCGATTTTTACAACTCCATCTACTTCAAGGAATAAACAAGAAACACCTCCATCATCTCCAACTCACACTCCTAGCCTTAGGATTCCTGGAATTCAAGAGGCAGTAGTTGAATTAGGAGACTCTCCCACACCATCCACCGAATCTGAATTAGGAAAAGACCATTTCTTTACTTCTACAGGAAAACACATTGTAATTGAAGAAGTAGAATCACCTGAAGAAGAAGAGGGAGAAATTCCTCCTCGTTCACCATTAGTAGAGGAACTAGAGGACTCTGAAGTCTCTAAGGAAACTATCATGACAGAGGAAGTAGTAAACGGATTTGGTAGAGGTAGAGGTAGAGGAGGAGGAGGAAACAATGGAGGAGGTAGAGGTAACAATGGGGGAAATAGGGATGGAGATAACTCATTCAAAATTCCTATAGTTGATGAGGATTCTCAAGCAACAATGAAAAAAATCTCACCATCTGTCCTCCAAAACATACATGGGTTAAGAAATGAGGATCCTGAAACATTTCTATTTGAGTTTGAAGTCGTGTGTCGAACTTATGATTATCTGGAAGACTCTCAAAAACTCAAATTGTTTCCTTCAACATTAAAAGGAGTTGCTTTGAAATGGTTCATGGGATTAGTCACTCAATCCATTAGGACTTGGAATCATATGAAACAAACATTTTTGGATAGATACCTGGACTATTGTATGCCCACCAATCACAAGGATGGGGTATTCAAAATGGTGCAAAGAGAAGATGAAAACTTGGAGGATTTACTTGAAAGATTTCAATACAACCTGAAAAGAGCAAAAATGAATAACTTAGATGAGGAAACCTTGAAATCCCTTCTATTAAAATCCATTAGAGATGAATGGATAGATATTTTAAACATGATGGGAAAAGGAGATATATCTCAACTTCCACTTCATGATATAGCAGAGCTATGTGTCCATCTCTCAAGGGGAAAATCTAAGACTGGAAAAGGGCCTAGAGATCCTTCTCTCATTAGAGCAAACAAATCTGCAACTGGATCAGTAAGTAGGGTTGAGATTGGCAACATGCTTGATGAATTCAAAACTGATATCTTAGGGAGTCTTAGTGAGCAACTAAACACCCCTAAGATACAAAACAAGCAGAAAGCAGAAGCTGAAGCCTTGGCCATCTTTTGCCCAAAATGTAGAAAGAAACATGCTCTAAGGGAATGCCCCTTGGATGCAAAATTTGTAGAAACATGTGTGATTTGTTCAGAAAACCATGATACCAAGGATTGTCCTTCAATTCCTGGGCTCAAAGCTATCTTTCAAGAAGATCCAAATTCAATTGAGTCTCTCTGTTTTGTTGCAAGGACACCTTGGCAGGGGAAACAAAATCAAGGGTTTAACAACTGTATGAACTTTCAACCCCCACCAAATTGGAATCCTTGGCAACAACCTTGGTCCCAACCTCAAAATCCTTTTCAATCATGGGTACAAGGTATGCAAAATCCTTATGGGAGATTTGCTCAATTTTATCAATACCCTCCATCTTTTCAAAATCAACAAGCTCCACAACTTCCAAATCAAAATCGACAACTATCATTGCCATTTCCGCAACAACAACAACCTTCTCAACAGAATCCAAACTCTCAACTCTTGCTTCCATTCTAACAGAAGACAAATCAACTACCTTCCCAGTCATTGCCGAACCCCAACAATAAAAACCCTCAAAATGCTTACATGGTAGAAGGACAACAATTTCCTACCTATATGATTATTCCTCTCAATGATGTACAACTCATATCTGGTAGAGTTTTAGATAAGCCTTCTATAGATGCTCAAAAGCAAAGCATTTCTGAGGAAGATTCTCTTGAAGCCAATAAAGGTTCTGAAGCATCTCTTCAAAACCCAAGCACTCAAAAAGAAAAAGAAAAAGAGTCAACCCCCACAACTCCTATAGTTGAGCAACCTGCATCTTCATCCACACCTCCTTTTCCTGAAAGATTACAAATTGACAAAGGGGTGAAAAAACAAATCTTGTTGCCTGACTATGATTTTCTAGATGAATTAAAGAATGTCTGTATCAAGATTCCCTTGTTACAAGCCATTAGAGAGATTCATATTCTAGCAAAAACAATAAAGGAGTTGAGTCTTAAAAGACCAAGAAGGAAACCAAGAGATACAAGAAGAATCCAGCTGGTAGGAAAAATTGCAGATATCGTGATGGGAAAAATTACTATGCAAAAGTATGTAGATCCCGGTAGTCAAATTGTAAAAACACATATCAATGGGGTAGAAATTCCAAATACTTTGATTTATTTAGGGGCTGCTATCAACATTATGAGTAGACAGACTATGGAACAGCTAAAACTTCCTAATCTTCTTTTTACACCTACTTTACTGCAACTTGCAGATCGATCAATTATCAAACCAGATGATGTATTAGAAGACATTTCGGTCTCCTTAGATTCTTGGGAATATCCAGTAGATTTCATGATTTTAACTCCCAATAGTAATTTAGGAGGACACCCTCTCATCTTAGGAAGACCTTGGCTAGCCACAGTTGATGCTTTTATCAGTTGTAGATCTGGGGATATGTATATTTCTGATGGTAATTCGACAAAGAAATTCAATCTATATCCTCCAGCAAAAGAAATTACAGAAATAGGAGATAATGAGTGGGTTGATGATGAGGATACTATACAACCTGTCTTTACCATTTCTTAAATCAGTGAAGATAGTCAAATCCTGAACACATTAGAAAACTTTGAAACATCTTCAGAATATGGCCACACACAATTTCAGTTAGATTCTGACATTGAGTATCTATCATCTAGACAAATGTCTCTTTTCTCTATGGAAGAGTTTGGTAGTTCCGCTATTGAGATCTTTCTAGGTAAAACATTGAATATCAACAAAAACTTGGAAAAATCACAACAGGGAGAGCTAACCAAAATCTTGCAAAAACATTATACTACATTTGCATGGGAGTATATTGATATGAAAGGTATTGACCCTAAGACTTGCATTCATCACATCTACATCGAGGAAAACAGTAGACCAATCAGACAACCTCAAAGAAGGATGAATCCAAACCTTAGGGAGATAGTGAAAGAAGAGCTCCAAAAACTACTCAATGTAAACTTCATTTATCCAATTTCAGATAGCCGATGGGTTTCTCCTTTGGTTATAGTACCTAAAAAGAATGGTAAATGGAGGGTATGCATTGATTACAGGGAATTGAACAAAGCAACTTTGAAGGATCACTTTCCTTTACCCTTTATCGATCAGGTATTAGATACTCTAGCAGGCAAGAAGTACTTTTCATTCTTGGATGGTTTTAGTGGCTATAATCAGATTCAGGTAGCACCTGAAGATCAAGATAAGACCACATTTACTTGTCCATGGGGAACTTTTGCTTACCGAGTACTTCCTTTTGGATTATGTAATGCACCTGCAACATTTCAAAGGGCAGTACAAGGAATCTTTTCTGATCTAATCCATGATTGTGTAGAGATTTATATGGATGATTTTACAGTTTATGGTGATTCATTTGAACAGGCATTAGAGAATTTGGAAAAAGTCCTTATAAGGTGTAAAGAAACAAACCTTTCATTGAGTCATGAAAAATGCTTTATGATGTTTACTGAAGGTATTGTTTTGGGACATCATATTTCAGGGGATGGGATTAAAGTTGATAGATCAAAAGTTGAAGTCATCTCCAAGTTGCCTATTCCAAATTGTCAAAAAGATGTTAGAAGTTTTCTGGGATTTACTGGATACTATAGAAGATTTATAGAAAACTTCACCAAAATAGCATCTCCACTCTTCAAATTACTTACAAAAGACTGTGAATTCAAATGGGATCCTGATTGTCAATATTCATTTGAAACTTTGAAAACAAGAATATCTGAAGCACCCATTTTGAGAGGGCCAAATTGGAAACTTCCTTTCCATATTTCTAAAAATGCTTCAGATACGGCTCTAGGAGCTGTGTTGGGTCAAAATGACTTAGTTCCTTATGCCATTTACTACACCAGTAAAAATTTGACTCCCACTAAGTTGAACTATATTGTGACTGAAAAAAAGTTCTTAGTTGTTGTTCATGCAATCAATAAGTTTAGACATTATATAATAGGCTATGAAACTTTTGTCCATACTGATCATTCTACAATTAGATACCTAATGAAAAAACCTGTTACTAATGGCAGAGTTACAAGATGGTTCTTACTTTTACAAGAATTCAATATTACTGTGTTGGATAGACCAGGGAAACAAAATACAGTAGCTGATTTCTTGTCTAGGATCCAAAATACTAACGAAGATTCTCCTGTAGGGGATAAGTTTCCAGATGAATATTTATTTGCAGTAACTACTAAAACTTCTTAGTATGCAGATATTGCTAACTATTTGGTTACAAGGAAGCTACCTCCACATTTATTTCCTAGTGAAAAAAGAAGAATTATTCGAGAGAGTTTGAATTATTCATGGATTTCTAACGAATTGTTTAAAACAGGGCTAGATTGTGTGATCAGAAGATGTGTTCGGGAAAATGAAATGCCTGACATCCTCAAGGCATGTCATGATGAACCATGCAGTGGACACTTTGCTGACAAAAGGATGGCCTATAAAATCCTTTCTTTAGGACATTATTGGCCTTCCCTCTTCAAAGATACAAAACAATATGTCAGAAGGTGTGACAGCTACCAAAGAGTTGGGAGACCGACTCTTTCAAATGAAATGCCATTACAACCACAGGTACTCATCGAACCCTTTGAAAAATGGGCCTTAGATTTCATTGGACCCATTAATCCACCATCTAAACAGAAGAAATATATATTGGTATGCACTGATTATGTCACTAAATGGGTAGAAACCAAAGCATTGCCTTCAGCCACTGAAAATTCAGTTGTTAATTTTCTTTATGAGGATATTTTTACTCGTTTTGGTGTCCCAAGAGAAATTGTGACAGATCAGGGAAGTCAATTTACATCTAATTTGATGGAGAAGCTAATGGAAGAATACAAAATCAAGCACAGAAAATCTACTCCTTACCATCCGCAAGCAAATGGCCAAGTGGAGTCTACAAACAAAGTTCTTGAGAGCATCATCACCAAAACTATCCATCTACACAGAAGAGATTGGGCAGAAAGGCTTCCTGAAGCCTTGTGGGCCTGCAGAACTACATGGAGGAATACAACAGGACATTCTCCCTATGAACTCGTTTATGGGAAAGAAATCCTACTCCCCATTGAGTTTCAAGTCAAGACTTTCAAGATGGTAGTTCAGTTGGGGATGAATCTATCAAAAGCCCAAAAGCACAAAATGGAGCAGCTGGATGAGCTAGATGAGATCAGACAAGAAGCAATCTTAAGAACTGATCTAGTTCAACATCAAAGAGCTAAGTGGCATGACAAATACATCAAAGAGAAAAAGTTTCAAGAGGGAGATTGGGCACTACTGTTTGATTCCAAGTTTAAAGACTTCAAAGGTAAATTTCAGACCCATTGGCTTGGGCCATATGAAATTGACAAAGTCTTTAGCAATGGAGCGGTAAGAATCAAGACCATTGATGAATTTCAAACTCCTCTTATTGTGAATGGCCACAGATTGAAAATTTATCATAAGCCACTCTTAAAAGAGGAATTTGTCAAAATATTTCAAGAGAATTCTGCAATAAGGCTGGTGAAGAAGAATCCTTCTTCCCCACCAGCCTAGCTTTTGTTTCTTTCAGTTAAAAAAAAAAAAAAAACTGTATAAGCCTGAAAACCAATCACAGATTGGCGGTCTTATACAGAAAATATAGAGTGAAAATCAGAGACACCTGACACTCTATATTTTCCAAAAATAAATTATTCTCTCCTTCTTTTTCCATCTTCACTCCACTTCATTTGCCATTCCACTCCATCTCCATCTCATTTTCATTTCACTTCACTCCGCTTCATCTCACTCCATTTCATCAATAAATGTCCCTTTCAGGACCATTTTCACTCAGTTAGTTATTATCTAACTATTTTTGTTCAGCTAAGTGGGTGATGTGTCAGTTTCTGCAACTGGTAGCAGTTTCCATAGCCAGAAGCAGTTTCTGCAACCACCACTCTCTTTTTAAAATTTACAATCAAAATGTTAGTGCAATAATCATGAAAATGCAGGTGTGATTGAGTATATGCTATGAAGATATGGAGCATCTCCAGACATCAATAAAGAGCAGTTGGTTAAAAGCTAATGGACAACAAATGACAAGGTTCCCAAAGGTATGAGCAAAAATTTCTTTCAAATAGCAATTAAAGTCACGATTTTGCATAGTTGTCAAACCATAAAAGCTCTACTATGTGCAATGATCGTCACGATAGCTCCATTACCCATTACCATCCCACGATATTATTCCGCACACCATGCATTCATTTCTTAACGGTCTCATGATTGATTTTCGGGTTTAAACTCATAGTCGACTGCACTTTCATACACCACCTGTAATCATGAGATGTGACCTATCTCATTACGGCTCCTCTCCACCACATTTTCCGCAGCCATTCATTAAACGTGTAACATTTCGTACGCAGTCGTTCAATTCAAAATCCCGACTCCTCTTCATTTCCTTACCATTCTATTAAGACCATATTCTTCACATACATCTGCACTTCATCTTGTGAACTCACCACGGCTACTCATCCTCTGTTCCGCCTGTAATTCTGAAACACTCCCGTTACCTGCTATCCATCTACCAATTGTAGCCACTGTATTTTTGCCATAAACCCTACAACCGAGCCACCTTCCCTCTGCTAAGCCCTCACACGCAATTGAATTTTCAGTTGAAATTCAAAACAGAGGAAAGAATGGGACGATTACTAAGGGCAGAACCAGAAGGACCTAAATATTTAGAAGGTTACCCTCAAGCAAAAGATTTGCTGAAGAAAGCAAAATGGTTACGCTTCATCCAAAAATTTAAGGGCCATAATAAAGAGGTAACCAAAGCCTTTGCACAGTCTTTCGATGGCCAAATGGTGGAAATTGGAGACTTAAAGCTCACGGTCACTGAAGCAACAGTAGCAGCTGCCACAGGCTTACCCCAGGAAGGTGAGCGATGGTTTAAAAGCAAAAGCGTGGACAAACAGGCATGGAGAATTATGCTATGAAACCCAGGTATGGACGTTACTGTGTTTACAAAAGGAATTCCTGTTCATGCATTGAAAGAAGAATGGACCAGCCTACTGTTAGTTATCCAAAAGTTTATCACTTGCGAAGGACGCGTTGGTTCAATGTACATGTACCATGCTAGGTTGTTGATGAACTTCTTAGAGATTCAAACTCTTATTTTGCCTTATTTCTTACTGCTGAGTTTGAAAAATATGAGTACTGATGAGCCCCAAATTTGGTAACATTTCGGGCTCATTTGGCCTAACTACCCTTGCTCAACCCTTCATTTTTCATAACTTATGCATCATTTTTTAGTATATTTATGTCATTTGTATGAATAAGGGCAGTCACTATTCCTAGGTGGCTAACACGTGCTTATTTCAGGTTTTTTGACATTTAATGAAGCAAAACCACGCAGATGAGGGCTAGGAGACAGCCAAGATGGGGTTGAGGATTCGTAGGAGGATTGTCCACAGCATTAAATGGCCTTCCTTGGGATTTTCACCCCCAAATCCGAGCTCTGACAGCCACCACAATCGGATATAAAAGGCAGCCAAACGGATTTTGAGGAAGCAGCAGTTCACTCTTAGTTTGGTCAGCCAAGCCCCACTGATTTAGGAGGCCAACTTGGGGCCTCGAGATGTATAAATGATAGGGCTTTAGACTTCGAAAAGGACTTTTTCGAAACCTTGTTGCACATTCTGGACTACGAGCTGCTAGCTCTATTTTGCTCTTTTGTAGCCATTATTGGCATGTTATTTGACTTATGATTACTATCTTTTAATGGAAAGCAGGCAGATTTGAGTTCAGTTCTGAGTTCTTAAAGGAGCCATAGCTCTCGGGGTTGGGCCCAACCTGAGAGCCTAAGGCCTCCTTCCTTTGTATTGTTATCTTTTCTTTCAGCATTATGGTTTTGTTCCTTTACATGCATTTAGAACGCAGTTTGCTGAGTTAGATTTCTTGGTGTGGTTAAGTAGGTCATTCTCATAGCACAGAATTGCTTTAGCTATTTAGAATAAATTGAAGAGATTGGAGTTGATAAAAGTTCCAGAAAAGGGTTGCTTGCACACTCATTTTCACCTCTTTCTAGGGGCTGGAATTGCAGACAGTGCTACCCACCAAAAACATTGGTTTACGTGTTCATGCAATCTTTGATGCAATATTTTTGTTTGTAGAAGTGTCCATGCGTTCAGATCTCTTGGAATGTTTCTTTGTTTCAGTACCATGCATGATTCTCCTTAGAAATAACGCTGTTGTTCATTGGTTTTATTAAACAGTTAGAATAGGTTAATAATATTTCGGTTATGTGCAGGACGTGGATGATTTGTTTCGTTTACACTATGAAGCACTACTCCCACACTCTCTTGTCTTTCCAAGCCGTGCCCAGGCCAACTACTCATCTTCCAATTAAGCCCCTTGTCTCTCAGCTACTCTACCACCCACGTTATCCCACTTTCTCGGCCTTCCATTCCCTCTACCCTCCTTTAGACAAACCAGCTTAGCACACCCCCTCATCATCTCATCTCTCTGTCACTAAGGCATTACAAACCCCTCTCCTACCTCCCTATCCACCCATGCAGCCTCCTCCACTCACCCATCACCCAAAAATCCGATTGTAGAACATCCTGTAGGAATTACTGAACTTCCTGTAGAAATTCTGAACATCCTGTAGAACCCCTGCAGACTTCCTGTAGAAGCTCATAAACACGGTTGCTTGGCATCCAAACTTTGTGAAACTCTCTGAAAGGATGTTAGGGACTCCTTAGACCCTCTCTGAGCCTTCCTGACCTCTTCCAAGCATTTCCCCCCTGATCTACCCCTGCACAGTAAAGATCCAGTTAGAAGCAAATGCACAATAATTCCAACAACTTGAACAAAAATACAAAAATATGTTCTCTTCAGATCAAAGTAGTCTAGACACATGCATCTCACCTTCCTAGAAGTAATGGCATCTCTTTCAGTAGTTTGCATTCCCACCTTTGCATCAGTAGGACTAGCTGGTAGAATTAGGGTTTGCTAGGGTTTGTGTTTCTTGTTGGCTTTCAGTTCCTTTCTGCAGTAGGTTAATTTCCTTTGAGTTAGCTTTCGTTCATCGGTTAAAAAGCTTCTTCTAAGAGCTCATAGAAGTTGGCTTGAGCCCTAGCGGACTTGTGCTAGCTGACCAAGTGACAGCTGCGGCAAGAGCTAGTACTTGTGCATACAGCACCGTCGCTTCCAAGTTTGTTACGAACTACCGGGTTGATAAAATTAGAGAAGGAAGCTCCAGGAGTTGTAGCATTATTGCTACAATACTGGAGCCCACCATCTTTTTGGCGTCGTTGCTGGGGAAGCGTCAGAGTATTGGTGATTGTTGCTTTTCTTCTATTTTCCTACTCTCGCCTTCTGCTAAGTAGTTTATTTCATTTTCATTCTGCAATTTCCTTTCTGCAAAAGTAGCATAGACATTTCCTGCTTTCATAGATTAACATTTCAATTCCACAATTTCATTCCTGCAAGCGTAGATTAGCATTTCAATTCTGCAAAGCATAGCTTAGCATTTCATTTCTGCAATTTCATTTGAGCAAAATAGATTAGTTCTTTCATGCTTTCATTTCAATTCCGCATTTCCATTTCAGCAAGATAGTTAGTTGCAGTTCAATCTGTTTTAGTTTTGCAGGTACCAGAAAAAACAAAAGCAATCAGAAGTCTTTTCATTTCATGCCTCGTAGAAATCGAGATAAAACAGGCAAATTCTTACCCAACACCCCCACCACATCACTGAGTCACCCTTCTCTCTTCTTTGGTGACAGTGATCCAGAAGAACCTATAGGTGAACCTCCTGAGATATACGAAGATCCTATAGCAGAAGAAGAGTTAGAGACCACTCCATCTGAAGCTATGGCTAACAATAGGGGAGAAGACGAGAGAATTGAAGGTGCCTTCCCCATCCAAGAGACCAATGGGGACTTGAAAATGAAGAACATCAGCCCCTCCACTTTACCTCACTTCCATGGTCTGACTACTGAAGATCCTGATACATTCCTGTTTGAGTTTGCCGTCCTTTGTCGAACCTATGACTATACCGAGGATGAGCAAAAACTGAAACTCTTCCCCTCTACCCTTAAGGACGCAGCACTACGCTGGTTCATGGGCTTACCTGGGAACAGTATCACCACTTGGGCCCAGATGCAGCAAGCTTTCAATACCAAATACCGGGACTACTGTAGCTCCAAGGAAACCAAGGGAGAAATCTTTCGAATGACCATGGGAAATGATGAGTCTTTAGAAGATTACGAGGAAAGGTTCCAACTCAGCTATAAATGGGCCAGGTGCACACTTGACCCTGAATCCCTCAAGTTGGCCCTGCTCCGAGGAGTCCCTGAAGACCTCTTAGATACCCTTCACATGCTAGCTGGAGGGGATATTTACCAACTACCTTATGAGGACATAAAGACTGTGTTTAGAAACCACTCTAGGGCAGCCCGGAAAAGAGGTAGAGGAAACCTCCTCTCAGCTGGTATTCCTTTCTCCAAACATGAGTTTGCAAATCAATTAGAGGACCTCAAGAGTGAGGTGAGACAGACCATCGCCATGCAACTTGATACATTCCGAATCCAGCAGAAGAAGGAGGAAGCTGAGAGGGCTTTGGCTATCTTCTGCCCTAGGTGTACAAGGAAACACCCTAAGAACGAGTGCCCATTACATTCAGTTGAGGTATGCTTTGTCTGTGAGGAGGACCACCCCACAAACCAATGTCCAACCTTACTTGGGCTTAAAGCCATGTATCAAGGGACAGAAGCGCCCACTGAACCTCTCTATTTCCTCAACCAAAGAAGGCCACATGGACCTAGACCTTACCAACAGGGGATGCAAGGGACACCCCAAACCTATTACAGCCCCAACCAATCTGCTCCTATGCCTTCCTGGGGACCCCCTGTTCATCCTTCCTGGTCTATACCTCCTCCGTGGTCTTACCCACCTCAGTACCATACTCAGCCCACTACTCCTTCGTTTCACTCACATGCCCAGCCATAGCCTTAGTGGAATGCACCTCAACCAGGGTGGAGGCCCCAGTACAATACTCCTCCCGCCATTTTGCCTCCACCACCAGCTCAACCACAACCATTACCTCCTGCTCCTCCGAGGCAGCCCCAAATGCCTGCTCAACCGAACCCGAATCCCAACAATAGACAGGCCCAACAGGTATATACTGGGGAAACATCATGCCCTACCTATGCTGTGGAGATCCAGGAGATCAATCTGCGATCTGAAAAGACTCTTCCGGATCGCCAACCTCCTTCCCCAGAGGACGACGAAGATAAACAGGAAAGTGAACCAAAGGCCATTCCACCCTTTCCTGAAAGACTAACAGCCACCACACAACCCAACCCAGAGGAGGATGAGCTTCTGGGAGAGCTCAAACAGTTGTGTGTGAAAATACCACTTCTCCAAGCCATCAAAGATGTACCGATATACAACAAACTGGTTAAGGAAAAGTGTTTTAGGCACCCAGGCAGGCGAAAAAGAGATGCTTCAACCATCAATTTCATAGGACAACTGTCTGATCTTATGTTAGGGCAGGCCATCTGCCCAAAATATTTGGATCCTGGGAGTCCTGTAGTAGATGTACACATCAATGGCACCATCATACCTCACACATTGATTGATCTGGGGGCTGCCATTAATGTGATGACCAGAGATACCATGCTCAAACTCAACCTCCAGGGTTCTTTGAGAAAGACCTCGACAGTCCTACAACTAGCAGATCGCTCCACAGTGACTCCCGAAGGGATTGTAGAGGATGTCTTAGTCTCTGTTGACTCTTGGGAGTACCCTGCAGATTTCTTGGTTCTGCAACCAAAGGCAAAGCTCACTGGATACCCTCTCATTTTGGGAAGGCCTTGGTTAGCCATTGCAGATGCTTACATAAGCTATCGTGCAGGAAACATGACCATCAAAAATGGTCCTATGTCTAAGCAGCTAGTCCTGTACCCTCCTGCCCAACCCTTATTAGAGCATGACTTACCACTTTGGTTGGAGGAAGGAGAAGAGGATGAGGTGTACTCAGCACCTTTGTGCACCCTAGACACCACTAGGGGAGGCCTCCCAACCGAGGATGATTTGATTGAGACCTTGATCCAGACTCCACCTCCCAGTGTATTGTCCTTAGAGGAATTGGTGGAGGATGCCCAAGCCAGCACGTCAGTGGACCTTTGTGCGACCAACCCTGTCACTCCCAGAGTCAAAAATGTGGAGTTCGGCCCTGAGAGAACGTTAAAGATCAGCTCCTCCCTATCTCCTTCTCAGGAAAAGGAGTTGTGTAGTTTGTTGGCCAGTCATCTAGATGCTTTTGCTTGGAACTATAAGGAGATGAAAGGAGTTCATCCTTCGGTCTGTACCCATCACATCTACATCAAAGAAGACTGTAAACCGGTTAGGCAACCCCAAAGGAGAATGAATCCAGCCCTTAAGGACATCGTCAAGGAGGAATTACAAAAACTGTTGGATGTCGGATTCATTTACCCCATCTCGGATAGCGAATGGGTGTCCCCTTTGGTGTTGGTTCCCAAGAAAAACGGGAAGTGGAGAATCTGTGTGGACTACCGAGAACTGAACAAAGCTACCAAGAAAGACCATTTTCCTCTACCTTTCATAGATCAAGTGTTGGATGGACTGGCAGGAAAGAAGTTTTTCTCTTTCCTGGATGGGTTTAGCGGGTATAACCAGATCCAAATCAGCCCGGAAGACCAAGATAAGACCACCTTCACTTGTCCTTGGGGTACCTTTGCTTACCGAGTTCTTCCCTTTGGACTATGCAATGCTCCTGCCACCTTCCAGAGAGCCGTCTTGAGCATCTTTTCTGAGCTGGTCCATGATTCGGTGGAAATCTATATGGATGACTTCACTCCTTATGGGTCCAACTTCCAGGAAGCATTGTCCAATCTGGGAAAATTCCTAACCAAGTGCATTGAGATGAACCTGTCCCTTAGTCCCGAAAAGTGTGAATTCTTGATGACTGAAGGGACCGTGTTAGGCCATACCATTTCTCGTCAAGGATTACAGGTGGATCCCAACAAAATTGCTCTCATCAAGAAGGTTCCACCTCCTCAGAAGGTAAGAGATGTTCGAAGTTTCCTAGGATTAGCGGGATATTATAGGAGATTCATTAAAGACTTCAGCAAGCTAGCCTCGCCATTGTTTGGCCTCTTGGCAAAAGATGTTGAGTTTAAATGGACTGACGATTGTCAGAAGGCTCTGAATGAATTAAAGGACAAGTTGGTGTCTGCCCCAATCTTGAGAGGTCCAAACTGGGCCCTACCTTTCCACATCCACACTGATGCCTCGAACAAAGCCATAGGGGCAGCCTTAGGACAAGTTGAACAAAAACTTCCATATGCCATTTACTTTGTCAGCAAAAACTTATCCAAGGCAGAACTGAATTACACTGTAACTGAGAAAGAATTCTTGGCCGTGGTCCATGCACTGAACAAGTTCTAACATTATATCACTGGCTATCAAACATTTGTACATACTGATCATGCTGTAATTAGATATTTAATGAATAAACCAGATGTGAATGCTCGTATTATTAGATGGTTACTTTTGTTGCAGCAGTTTGATTTGACTATCGTTGACAAACCAGGTAAAGAAAATGTTGTTGCTGACTTTTTGTCTAGATTGGATTTACCTGCAGATAAGGATGGAACACTGGATGACCAGATGCCCGATGAACATCTGTTTTCTATTTCAGTACTCTCTCCATGGTTTGCTGATATAGCAAACTACCTTGTTTCAGCACAGTTCCCTCCGCACTTATCCTCAAGAGAAAAGAGCAGAATCGTCAGAAAGAGTGCCTCATTCACTTGGATCGGGGGAAACCTGTTCAAGCTTGGCCCTGATCAGATCTTAAGGCGTTGTGTAAGGGAGGAGGAAGTCTTTGATATCCTCCTCACCTGTCATGATGGGCCTTGTGGAGGACATTTTGCAGCAAAGAGGACTGCCTTCAAAATTCTGCAGGCCGGCTACTATTGGCCCATGCTTCATCAAGATGTCAGAAGGTATATCAGCCAGTGTGACTGATGCCAAAGGATGGGGAAACCGACTCCAAGGGATGAAATGCCTCTCCAACCTCAAGTGACTCTTGAGCCATTTGAGAAGTGGGGTATGGATTTTGTGGGTCCAATCAATCCTCCTTCGAGACAGAGGTCTTACATCATTGTGTGCACAGTCTACCTGACCAAGTGGGCAGAAACCAAGGCAATCAAAGTAGCGACAAAAGAAAAGGTGGCCGAGTTCTTAAGAGAAAACATCTTCTACAAATTTGGCTACCCAAGAGAGCTAGTCACCGATCAAGGAAGCCAATTCACCTCCAACTTAATTGAAGACCTACTAACTCATCGCGAAATCAAGCATAGGACTTCCACCCCCTATCATCCTCAAGCAAATGGGCAGGTGGAAGTCACCAATAGAGCGTTGGAAGGGATCTTGACTAAGGTGGTGAGCAGCAGTAGAAAAGATTGGGCAGATAGCCTGGTTGAGGCCACGTGGGCTTACAACACCACTTGGAAGACCACAACCGGCTTCACACCTTATGAGCTGGTCTATGGGAAGAGAGCTCTGCTGTCAATTGAATTCAAGTACAACACTTTGAGGATGGCAGCTCAGCTGGACCTCGATCTCAGCCATGCCCAACAAGAAAGGTTATTGCAGCTGAATGGATTGGACGAGCACCGAATGCAGGCCCTTCTTCACTCAGAAGTGGTTCAACTTCAGAGGAAGGTGTGGCATGACCAACACCTCAATGACAAGCAATTTCAGCCGGGAGATTGGGCACTGTTGTATGATTCCAGGTATAAAGATTTCAAGGGGAAGCCGAGAACCAGATGGTTGGGACCATATGCAATGGAAAAATGTAATGACAATGGATCTGTTCTTATTCGGACCATTGATGAGGTGGCCATCCCTATGCTTGTCAATGGGCATCGACTAAAGATCTACAGGAAACCTCTCTCAAGACAAGAATTCATCAAAACAGTGGAAAAATCAGTGCTGGTCATAGATCAGGGTTCTACCTCTGTTTTGGGCATACCTTGAAGATCTTAAAAAAAAAAAAAGATCCTTGGGTGAAAACCTTTCTAAGGCTCCCAAGGCAGATGGTAGGGGTGAAAACCTCATTGAGGCGTCCCTACTATCTTTCTGAAAATGGTTGAAAAAAGACCCTTGAGTGAAAACCTCTTTGAGGCGCTCAAGGCAGATGGTAAGGGTGAAAACCTTATGGAGGCGCCTCTGCTGTCTTTCAAAAAAAAAACAAAAAAAAAGAGAAAAAAAAAAACAAAAAAAACAGGGACAGCAAGTTCACAATGTGGCAATGCATGCGGGTTGCAGGTATTCTATGGAGGAAAAGAGGTCCCTCAACTCAAAGACAAGGGTCCTTACTATGCTACCAGGTGACCTCACCAGCACCCCCTCCGGAAACACTCATCTTCTCCAAGGTCTAGGCACGATTTGATCACAGTTTAGTCTTCTACAGGAAGCTACAGGACTTTCTACAGGAAACTTCCTGTAGAAGTTTTGGACGACCCAGAACTAATTGTGTGGGGAGATCTAATGCCCGAGGTCCGGCACGGAGGCATGCAAGTTAATATTGTCTCCATCACACACTGCTTTCACCTCCTTCTACCACCCCAGTTGCCATGCAATGGAAATACCTGCACAGTCAAAACAGTACATTGAATTATCAGAGGAAGCGCTTCTCAAATAAAATAAAAAAAATTGCAGAGACACCATGCACTACTGATCCAAAGCCATCTGAGGGTCCTATGATCGTGGCTGTGATGCCACCGTCTCCACTGTCT
Organism: Pinus tabuliformis; assembly: GCA_031772625.1. Lineage (NCBI taxonomy): Eukaryota > Viridiplantae > Streptophyta > Pinopsida > Pinales > Pinaceae > Pinus > Pinus tabuliformis. The sequence goes on from CM062811.1 coordinate 850,902,618, forward strand.
CAGCATGCACCCGAGGAGGAAGAACTGCTACAGGACATCCTACAGGAATCCCGTAGCAGTTCATCCAGCTAGAGTGTACACCATCGAAGCGCCTGCAACACACAGAGCGGGCACATGCACCACCCGCAGCCGAGTCACAAGCTTCGTCATCATCAACAGTCTGCGAAGAGGAATCCCCGTGCCTGTGCATGAAGCAGCAACGAGCAAATCTAATCACCATCGTCCTGAAACCTGAAAATCATGTCGCGGCCACACAGGTAAGTGCCTCGCCCTTTCTTTCGTCAAATTACATGAATACTACTCTAGAATGTTTGCAAGTATGGAAATGAACGGGTTGAGCAGTCGAATGGCCATTCAACTGGCCACGACAACCAGTCAGATGGTCTAGTTGGATTTGGAAAGTGGTGGTCGTGGCAAGCAAAACGGGTAATAGACACGTGAGGGATGTCCAGTCGGGGAGAAGCGGCGATTTAACGAAAATGGCGGTGGCGGATCTGCGGGGAATGATGCGGCAGTCAGGGAGATTTGCAGTGAAATGAGTAGGTGACGTCGTCCAACGGTCCGGCAGGGACAGCTCACCCCCGCGCCACGAATTCCGCAGGGATTCAAATCCACTAGCTAGATCGCCACTCCACTCATTTATCATCAGCCGTTTTGAAGTCGAGTGAGCGTCCGAATTTCTCTGAAGCTCGTTACTCCAAGTCTTCGGCTTGTTCGAATGTCTGGTAGCGGCACAGAAGGCACAGCACCACTGCCGTGCTCTCCAGAACCCGTGCGCTACTTCTACAGGAAAGCTACGCTACAGGAAGCTCACTGCCACGAGGAAAATTGGTCCCTTCACGTCAAAGGTAGCGAATTGGAAAAGGTAAGCCTGAACCTGTTCCTCCCATGCAATTGGTTTAAAGGGTGGCGAAGTCGACGTCTTCAAAAATGTAAAACTACAGTCTGAGCATAAAATTGCAAGCGTCGTCTTCCTTTTGCATGAATTTTCGTCGGAGTATATGTGGGGTTTTCTACAGTATGTGATTTATAATTGAGCCCCTGTCAAGGCTCATCTGTCGAATATCTTCACGAATTGTGTGCGTGACAGAGGCGTAGTTCTACGCTCTGTCCCAAAGAAATATGAAAGGCCATCTTTTGATACGCACCCGCCACCTCTGGCCAACATAGCAGGTTTTCACCATGCCAGGTGGATTCATCAGAAAGGAACCGACAGACTCGAAGAAACTAAGGGAGAACCCTGAGGTGGTGGAACTGTTCACTCGTGCGCGATGGATGTCGTTCTGCGACAAACTTCAAGGTTATGATGATGAGGTGGCAGAGGAGTTCTTGCGAGCTCTGAAGCCAAAATCAAAAACGCTGGCCACTGTCAATTTCAGGGGTTTGAGTCTCAGACTCACCCCACAGTTCATTAGCAGAGTCACTGAGCTCCCAATGGGGGTACCGTGGGACAAGGAGGAGAGGAAATTAGGCCAAAAGGATAAAAAGGAGTTCTTCCCTCCGGAGGAGCAATTCTCAGAGGATAAGAACGGGGTGCGCAGAGCTAGTTTACAGCCACTTTGGAGTGAGGTCAGCCTCCAAATTATGAAATACATCACATGCGAAGGACGGTTCAACATTGTATATGGGTACCATTTCCGGCTACTCACAGAATTAAGGCATCAGATGGACCTACCTGCAGAAAGCAAACTAAGTATTCCCTACTTCCTCCTGCAGTCTATGACTGAATGTACCACCAAATTACGAGAGGGCACGCCAGACCAGGTAGCTCATCATGGGCTCATTAAGCTCCTCGTGGAGGATGCACTCCACACATACAAAGTCCCTCTCTCGTGGGAAGCCTTCCGGAATCTAACTAAGGATGGCGATATCAAAATGTTGACCGAGGAGCTCACCTCCTCCAGCAGCGAGGAAAAGGAGTCAGTACGCACAGAGAAGAAAGGGAAAGGCCAAGAACCCACGGCCAAAGCACCGAAGGAAGAGAAAAAGGGAAACAAGAGAAAAAGGTTGCCGAAGAGAAGGATGACAAATCCACATTGACACCCAGGGAGAAAAGGTTACAAAGTAGGGTGGACAGGACTGAGCAAGTCCACGTCAGTAAAGGCACCTCGACAGCAGCCTCAACCAAGTCAAAAAGCAAAAACACCCGCAGTCAAACAAGCTAAAACGGTGCCACCTGTTTCTACAGGAAAACCAAAACCGGCTTCTACAGGAAGCCAGAAATCAGCTGATACAGGGCCTTCTACAGGAAGCCCTGAGAAAGGAAAACCAAAGGAAAAGAGAGCCAAAATTCTTGCAAGGGAGGCAGCAGCTGTGCTGGCCACCCTCAGTACACCTCCTAAGCCGAAGGAAAAGAGAAAGAGGGAGATCCCTCTGTATTTTAAAGCCCAGAGAAGTGTGAGAATCAAAACAGGTAGGCCACAGCCCCCATCCAGCAGCCCAATTACTATAGAGGATGCTCCTACCTCGCCAAGGGAGAGGTCCCCCTCAAAGATATCAGTCACTTATGAGAGGGGGAGCCTGAAGACAACTACTTGGAAGGAAAGAATGGACAGGTTGGCCTCAAAAGACCAGCTATAGGATGCTAAGGCCGCTCTACAGGAAACCTTGGCCCGGTTTAAGGAGACAGAGAGGATGGAGGGAGAGGCACCCTCATCACCACCTAGGGAAGATGAAGTAGAGCCACCAAGAGAAGAAGAGAAAGAGCATATTCCGGAGCCTAGTTCCCAGCCAAGTCTGAGCTCATATTATAACTTCTTAGAAGCTGGAAAAATTATACCACAGAAATTCACTGTGCCACTTTTCTTCGCGTTGGAGGAAGAAAGAGTGAGAACTCACACGTGGATGAAAATAGCTAAATCAAAAGGAGTGGCTGATATAGGCCCCTTGGAGGAACAACTCAAGGAGGCACGAAAAGAATTAGCTATGGCCAAACACGTGGCAAACTGCCAGCGGGTGTTCCTACAGGAAGAGAACGAGAAACTTAGACTGTAGCTACAGGAGCTGAAGAAGGAAAAGGGCACATCCTCAGGGGACACTACAGCAGAACATCAAGGCAGAGAAGGACTGCAAGTCGGTCTTGGGGAGCCAACCTCACATCTACAGGAAGGGGGACTGCAAGCACAAATCAAGATACAAGCTCTCAAACAGCAGTTATAGCAAAAAGAGGCACAACTGGCTTGCATGGCCAGTTGGGCCATGGATGCTCTATAATGCAAACAGTCGGCCAAATCCTATGGCCTATACCTACGATACCAGTGGCTGCAATTTCAGATAAATGCATTGGCACAGAGGGGTATCTCCCAACTCCAAGACCCCCAGCAGTTCACAGCGTTATGTAATAGCAGCTCATCAGAGGATAAGGCCAAACTCTCGGAGTTTTATCTCCATAATTTGGCCCTTCCTAACGTGACTACATGGGATCCCAACACAGTTGTAGGGGATATGCAATTGATGGCATTTGCCTCATGGTTGAACCATGAAGAGAAGAGGGCAGCAGAAGTCAAGGAAGTCATGGACCGAGAATTACATGAGCCACTGCTGATCAGAACAGAGCCAAGGGATCCCACTGCGTTGATATCGGCCCACCAACACTTAGCCACCAACCCTCAAACTTTATTGAGATATATGGATTAGCAGGCACAGGCCATAGAACATTTCAAGGATATGGAGCGACTATTAGGGGACAACTGTGTTCATGCTTGCACCCGCCGATGGAACTCATTGTCCCACAGCCTTAAAATCAGAGAATACCATACTCCAACTTGAATGAGGGAAGCTCTAGCACGGGTGCCCCTCTACAAAAAGTCCATACAGAACCTTCAAGCCAGCTGGATTGGCCTCAAGCTAAGCCCACCTCTGCTGTTAGGATTGATGGAAGGCAGCACAGAAAAAGAAGAGAAAAAGCAGTGGGAAGAGGTGGAAAGGAAGGCTGGGTTCCATGCCAGTGAGGAAGAGACCACTTCAGAAGCCTGGGATGTGAGGGTGGCAGTGAAAGCAATGAAGGACGAGGAGCTGGATTAGTTGCTCAAGGATGAGCAATCATTTTAGCTGGGGAGTGATGATGAGCCCCAAATTTGGTAACATTTTGGGCTCATTTGGCCTAACTACCCTTGCTCAACCCTTCATTTTTCATAACTTATGCATCATTTTTTAGTATATTTATGTCATTTGTATGAATAAGGGCAGTCACTATTCCTAGGTGGCTAACACATGCTTATTTCAGGTTTTTTTACATTTAATGAAGTAAAACCACGCAGATGAGGGCTAGGAGACAGCCAAGATGGGGTTGAGGATTCGTAGAAGGATTGTCCACAGCATTAAATGGCCTTCCTCGGGATTTTCACCCCCAACTCCGAGCTCTGACAGCCACCACAACCGGATCTAGAAGGCAGCCAAACGGATTTTGAGGAAGCAGCAGTTCACTCTTAGCTTGGTCAGCCAAGCCCCACTGATTTAGGAGGCCAGCTTGGGGCCTCGAGATGTATAAATTATAGGGCTTTAGCCTTCGAAAAGGACTTTTTCGAAACCTTGTTGCACATTCTAGACTACGAGCTGCTAGCTCTGTTTTTCTCTTTTGTAGCCATTATTGGCATGTTGTTTGACTTATGATTACTATCTTTTAATGGAAAGCAGGCAGATTTGAGTTCAATTCTGAGTTCTTAAAGGAGCCATAGCTCTCGGGGTTGGGCCCAACCTGAGAGCCTAAGGCCTCCTTCCTTTGTATTGTTATCTTTTCTTTCAGCATTATGGTTTTGTTCCTTTACATGCATTTAGAACGCAGTTTGCTGAGTTAGATTTCTTGGTGTGGTTAAGTAGGTCATTCTCATAGGACAGAATTACTTTAGCTGTTTAGAATAAATTGAAGAGATTGGAGTTGATAAAAGTTCCAGAAAAGGGTTGCTTGCACACTCATTTTCACCTCTGTCTAGGGTCTGGAATTGCAGACAGTGCTGCCCACCAAAAACATTGGTTTACGTGTTCATGCAATCTTTGATGCAATATTTTTGTTTGTAGAAGTGTCCATGCGTTCATATCTCTTGGAATGTTTCTTTGTTTCAGTACCATGCATGATTCTCCTTAGAAATAACGCTGTTGTTCATTGGTTTTATTAAACAGTTAGAATAGGTTAATAATATTTCGGTTATGTGCAGGACGTGGATGATTTGTTTCGTTTACACTGTGCAGCACTACTCCCTCACTCTCTTGTCTTTCTAAGCCGTGCCCAGGCCAACTACTCATCTTCCAATTAGGCCCCTTGTCTCTCAGCTACTCTACCACCCACGTTATCCCACTTTCTCGGCCTTCCATTCCCTCTACCCTCCTTTAGACAAACCAGCTTAGCACACCCCCTCATCATCTCATCTCTCTGTCACTAAGGCATTACAAACCCCTCTCATACCTCCCTATCCACCCATGCAGCCTCCTCCACTCACCCATCACCCAAAAATCCGATTGTAGAACATCCTGTAGGAATTACTGAACTTCCTGTAGAAATTCTGAACATCCTGTAGAACCCCTGCAGACTTCCTGTAGAAGCTCATAAACACGGTTGCTTGGCATCCAAACTTTGTGAAACTCTCTGAAAGGATGTTAGGGACTCCTTAGACCCTCCCTGAGCCTTCCTGACCTCTTCCAAGCATTTCCCCCCTGATCTACCCCTGCACAGTAAAGATCCAATTAGAAGCACATGCATAATAATTCCAACAACTTGAACAAAAATACAAAAATATGTTCTCTTCAGATCAAAGTAGTCTAGACACATGCATCTCACCTTCCTAGAAGTAATGGCATCTCTTTCAGTAGTTTGCATTCCCACCTTTGCATCAGTAAGACTAGCTGGTAGAATTAGGGTTTGCTAGGGTTTGTGTTTCTTGTTGGCTTTCAGTTCCTTTCTGTAGTAGGTTAATTTCCTTTGAGTTAGCTTTCATTCATCGGTTAAAAAGCTTCTTCTAAGAGCTCATAGAAGTTGGCTTGAGCCCTAGCGGACTTGTGCCAGCTGACCAAGTGATAGTTGCGGCAAGAGCTAGTACTTGTGCATACAGCACCATCGCTTCCAAGTTTGTTACGAACTACCAGGTTGATAAAATTAGAGAAGGAAGCTCCAGGAGTTGTAGCATTATTGCTACAATACTGGAGCCCACCAAGTACCACAGTCCAAAAGCACATAGGAAATATAGAACCTCATCTATATCATCATGGACTTGTAAAGATTCTCATTGAAGACCAAATGAAGAAAAACAAAGATACCTGGGAACAATTCTTAATAAGAAATTACTTTCAAGAGACATCTGAGGCACCTGAAAGTAGTACACCAAAGACACCGAGAAGGAGTAGGAGAAAAGAAAAGAGTGCCATAGTCTAAGACTCTCCTACTACCGAAACTCAAGAAGTTGGTCAAGAAGAAAAAGAGAACAGAACTAAGGACAAGAAACAGAGAAAATTGAAAGGCAAAAGAAACATAGAAGAAGTCTATCAATCACCTGAGCCATCTATAGAGGAAGACTATCAAACATTGTCTGAGAGATTAGTGCATCTTCAAGAACAGGCTGTTACAGCAAAGAAGAAGGAAAAAGGAAAACAAAGCATAGAAGAAGGGAGTACTAGTCCACCGTATTTAAGAAGAAGCAACAGGCTTAGAGGAAGGGGGAGTAAAACACAAGTAAAACGACCCCACTCCATTGACTTGGGTGGGGAAGCACCCGAGAAACCTCCCGTTGGCCATAGTCCACCTCATCCTCAGCCAAGTATTGAAACTAGTCCTCCACATGTTGATGAAAGCCCTTCTCGGCTAGAGCTAGAAAGCAGTCCTCCTGCTCCACAAGACTTTGAAGTTAGTCCAAGAAAAACACCCGAAATAGATCCCAGTCAACAGGAGGTGTATGACTACCTCAAATCTTTAGAAAAGACAGCTGCAAGCCCGAGTACCACTCTGCCCCACATGACACCAGATGCACAAGTCCAATCCTTAAAGCAAGAAGTGTTTGAATTAGAGGTTCTAAACAGGCATATTAAGCAAGAAAATGAAGCACTTAAGGAGCAGAGCAAAGTGGATAAAATTATTCATGATAATACTATGCTTCATTTGGGACTATGGCAAAAGAAGAACAAGAAACTAAAGAAAAAGTGCAAAAAGTTGAGCAGAGAATTGATCAATCTCAAATTCAGATGTCTGATAAGGAAACCCAGGATGGTGGTAGCACCAAGAAAGAAGAAAAGAGGACTAGATGTCCTAGCAGAGGCTTCAGAACATATGGATTAAAGGGGAATGACTAAAATTTTGGTTGCATGAGGACATGCAACACCTTCACAGTGGGGGTATGTTGAGTCCCAAACTTGCATCTTCCCTATACACCTTTTCAGCCTTCTTTTCCATTTACTTGACCCACCAAGCTGTCAAATCATTGCATATTAGTTTAAAAAGAGCTTATAAAATGGTTTCCTAACTATGTTTGTGACTGCTGTTTGATTTAGATTTTTGTTCAATCAGCTGCGGAAACTTGTCACTTTCTGCAGCCAGCTCAAGTTTCCGCAGCCATTTTGTTGAAGACTATGTTACAGGTGTCCAATGGAGAATCCAGCCACATGGGCAAGCTGCAAATGACATGTACATGGAGCGTATCCCCTTGGTTTAGCCGAATCACTCACAAACAGCCATGGTCAAGGATGGTCAAAGGAGTGGTCAAACTAAGAGTTTTGCGGTGGCACGACTCTGTTTTGCCCACGTGAAGTTTTGTGTGGCAAGTTCCTCAATCTCCGGAGGTGTGCTAACACCTGTGGATCAATCCGTGAACCAAATCGAACAACCACCACTCCATAGATTTATTTGTCACGGCTACCATACTGCTAGATCTCAGGACATGGAGATTTACGTGTTTGTTTGGCAGCGTAGAATTTAGGAATCAGTGATAGCATTTTTAGTTATAAATAACACGTTATCATACACTTTATAGTTAGCTTTTACATGTAATCTTGACTGTGTTTACGAGCCCACTGTGCCGTGCTCTATCTTTATGTTTTGACTGCACTTTAATATAGGAGAAGACAGCATTCTTAAGTTCAATTTGTGACTGAGTATTGATTGGCCGAGGTTGCAGAGAGCCCCTGTACACTAAGGCTCTGTATCTATTGTATAGTTTCTCGCTTTCTTTCATTATGTCACTTATTTCATAATCGTTTACTTGTATATTATTCATGTTAACTGCTGTCCATATTTCCTTTTATGCTTTCTCATGATTATTAGCTGATCAGTGTTTTTCTTTCAGGTTCTTGTAGGTAGCATGAGCAATTTACATAGTTTTAATGACTAATGACATGAGATCATCTTGTCCTTTCTGCTGATTCATTTTCTGAGTTTTAATTCCAGCATTGTCATTTCTTTCAGTTCTGCTTTGCTTATTTACTTTTATGCAATTTAGATATCATATTACTCATTTGTTTATGATTTCCTTCCTATAGCCAAGCGACTCAAATAGTGAGGAATCAGAATATTACTTGATGCAGTATGATTTAGTTTACTTTCCTGCAAGTTAGTGATTAAATTACTTATGTCATTTTCGGGGATTGAAGTATGAATGAGTAGTTTAAATCTTTGTTTCATTTTATGCAATTTCATTTCCCGCAATTTAGATATCATATTACTCAATTTGTTTATGATTACTTCCTATAGCCAGAGCGAGTCGAAAGGTGAAGGGTCAGAATATGAGTTGAAGTAGTGTGATTTAGTTTGCTTTGCTTACAGTCTTTGAATTGCTTTGAGTTCAGTTTTTATTTTCTTTTTATACAGCAGTAAGGATACTGGGCTTCATTGTCACTAGTTCACTATTTTGGTACATTTTTATTTTCTTTTGAGAATTGATTTCATCACAGCCAGTTTGAAACCTTTTTGAGAGCTTTAAAGTTTGGAGAATCATTGTAGAAATCACCATTACCATCCATACTTGACTTTCAATTCTGCCATCTCACATTAGGGAATCAACAGAAGATAAACCCAAAAACTCAAAAACAACAAAGAACTAAGAAATCGGTTATCTTGCATATACAGTGCACTTCACTTCAACAGTTTACAACTCTCGGATTGACATTTTAAATAGCAATTTAGGACACACTAAATTGACCAAACACCTATGAAGGGAATATGTGTGACTCGAGCGAATCAAAGCTAGGTAAGATCAATAAAAACATCTTGATTTCTTCAACTAATCATCCCCCCTTTGATGTATATGCATTTCATTAATTATAAAATAAGCCCATCACTAAACATGTTTGACACAATAAAACCTTTATAGCTCCTAATTAATGTCATTTGACCCTCTTCCTCATTCTCTTCCATTATCAATTTTCAAGACTATGGAACTCCTCTTATCATTTTGGTTCCCCTCTTTGGATTCCCACCTACATCTCTCATCCTTTACCAATTTTATCTTTAATCTCTTCTCTCCTTCTTTATTTCCTTTTTCCTGTGTTATTTTATTTTCTTTAATTATTCCATCCTCCATTATTTTGCTTCTTACTTTTCTTCCTATTATATGATATTTTTTATTTTTTTTATATTATTAATTTTTTTCTTTTACTTTTATTTAATAAATATTTCATTAATCCTCCTATTTTATTTTTTCATTTGCATTCATATTTATTTACATAAACAATAATTATTTTATATGCAACTTTAATTTTAAATTCCATTTTAATTATTTATGACTTAATCTTCTTTAGCTATTTATTTCATTTTATAAACTTATACCTTATTCTCTTACTTTGATTTCCTACTTTTAAATATTATTTCATTTTAACTTTTTTATTTTATTTTTCAAAATATTTATGTCTTTAAAAAAAAAAATCAACATTTTTCTTAAATATTTAAATAATTAAAAAATTGTTATTAATTATAATATTATCTATATTTTATCATTTCAACATATTTAACCAAATTTATTTTATAACTTATAACATCTTATTAATAATATATTTTAAATTAATATTTAACTAATTTAAACTAACTATTTATTTTAATTTTACAAACTTATATTATATTTTATTTTATTTTTCTTATAATTTTATTTTTAATATACACTTTAATTATTTCTTTACCCTACTTTTTATAAACTATTTTGATTCCACTCCCCATGATCACCTTTATCAACATTTTCAACCTAAATTCTATCAATTTTCCGCCTTCCACTGGGTTGATAACCAAAGGCAATGGATTATATGGTTTCTTCTTTAACTGCCAACCAACTATTTGAATTATGTGTATCCCTTCTTATCTATATAATATAAATTACAATTAATTAGACCTTTTATCCTCCCCATATTATTTAATATAAACTAGATTGACTTAAATAGCCCCATTGAATCTAGATGCACTTAAATAACCCTTTGAATGTGACAAAAGATAGATTTATAAAATTGTTTAATAATATTAAATTAACCTAATTGAATATGCATTTTGGATTTATTGAATCATTTAATGACATTGACTCTATCCTAATATGCTTCAATGTAACTCAACGAACACCTAATTTTAGATTTGGCTTCAATGTAACTTAACAAACATCCAACTTTAGCTTTGATATCAACTATTAATAGCATTGCCTTACCCATAAAGCACCAATGGCTTAACCCGGAAATAAATTTTAGTTATATTGAATTATTTGGTGACAATATAGGAGTTCAACTAGAAAAAGTCATGAGAAATTGTGTAGCTCTAGTGTGAGGACCCCTTTTGAGGTCCTCAAACCATAAATAAAATAAATTAATAGAAATTTACAAAAAAGAAATGCATTTGACAACTCAATATACATATTTATTAAATCATATTAGAAACATTAAAAATATGTACAAAATTGATTTATGGAAATTTACATAAATTAAACCAAAAACAACAAGAATATATGATAGGATGGCTCGATTGTAGTGCTCCTGCTAGGACAACCCAACTGAATATGCCACCTTGCCAACTAGGAAAGTATATTTGACTTCCTAGCTGAGGGAACCTCCATAGGTTCCCTAGCCCTTCGATCTCAAGTCCAACCACAGTCATAGTATGTCCACAATTGATCCGACACCCTTCAAACTACAAACCAAATCTAATTTCTCCCTCTCCTCCCCTAGTTTCCCTCCTCCTCTTGGTGCTCTCTTCCCCTTGCTTCCCAACCTCAAACCCCAAAAAAAACAAAAATAATGACCCCCTCAATTCTCCGCCTTCCACACTTATGCCTCTATTCCCCCATGAATGTTGCCCACTCCTTTGCCAATAAATGTCCCCCACTTCTTAGAATTGGATGCCATTAAATCCCCCTCATGCTTATTCATCAAGCCCCTCCTACTCCCTCCTTATCTTTGATTTATATTTGAGGGAACATCTCTATCAAGCCCAAGAAGAAGTAATAGTAAAATAATGATGATGAATAAAATGACAACAAAATATTAATATTTAATCATATTAGTAAATTTTGTGGATTCCCAAGAATCTAATCAATTAAATATTAAATAATCATGGTTAAATATAATTTACTAATTTTAAATCAAGGTTAAGGGTTAAGTAAGCACTAATCAATCTTAACTAATCAGCAAGTGTAAGGCTAACCATAAGCTTGATCATTAATCATGCTTCAAATTAATCATAGCTTATTTTATAATCAAGCTTACTTGTTAACTAATTTTCTAGCATAATAAGCTATAGGTTCCTAACATATTCATGCAAGGGGTGGATATTGATCTAGGTGGCACCAAACACATGCAGAAGTCCCAAAGGACTCATAAAGGGTCAAAAATTCAAAGTGGTCAGCTTGCTCCCAAACTAGCACCAGATCGAAGTTCTCGTTTCCATGATTCCAACGGTGTGAACGGCACTCAAATCCGAGCTCGTATGAGGGAGATAGAGCCAGTCAAACTTCAGGGTTGACTTTGTTAAGTGGCACAGTTAATGGACCTACAAATTGCGGCGATGGGTGAAATTTTTGTCTCTTTAATTTTCCTTATAACCTCTAGGTTAGAGAATTTTCAAAAGGGCTTACGGTTATATGAAAAAAAATAAAAAATATGTATGGGGGCAGGCCGCCCACCCTGCCACCCCCAACACTCATATTAACAAACGTAACCATATATATTTATGGGCAGGCAGGAATCGAACCTACCCGGCCATGTGGTTGGCCTGCTCCATGGGCGGCCCAACCCCCACATCACAACTCACACCACCATATACAACAAACAATGCATATTTAATCAAACAGTTCATTAATATAAAACAATGCACCCATTTAAATATAGCACAACGGTTACAAACACTAGTTTTGGGTAGGGGTGGGATTTGATCACCCAACCCCTATGCCTCCATTCATCCACCGTAGCCAACAAGCCACAACAGAATCCTTGTTAAATCTGCTAATGTTTGTATATATAAACTTGAGATATATTTGCACAAACAGAATGGAGGACATAAGGACCAAACGGCGAAACGGGGAACAGAGAGTGGAACCGAGAACGGGGTTTTGAGTATTGGAACCATGTCACAGTTCCAGGAGGCAAAATGATGGTATGCTTTTCGAGACAGAATATTCCCTGATGCATAAAGGAATTTAAAAGATTCCCTAGGAGGAAAAAAAAAATTATCAGAATGTAATCAAAGTTTACAGTCAAATTTCTCAAATTTTCACAGGGAACTCTATGGTGAGGTTGGATTTTCCTTTTGAGAAATAGATTTACATATTCCCAATGGAGAATAATCTTCGATAATCTTGAGGGAATCTTCCAGATTCCTTGGAGGCTGAAATTCGCCAGAGTCAGAATGTAGCTAACTTCATACTCATTTTTCTCAGAATTTTGCAAGGAACCTAATGGCACAAACAGAATTTTGATCTGGGCAACAGATTTTCAGATCACCCGGAGGAGGGAATCTTTGAGGAATCTAGGGGGAATCTAAAAGATTCTTATAGCCCCAGATTTCCACTTTCTCAGAATTCAGAAATTTGATAGTCGATTTTACCCTATTCGATGCCACAAACCTGATGGTGCATTCAGATTTTCCATTTGATCAATTTCATTTTTCATCCACTTTTCAAAGCAAAGTGTAGGTGTCAGCATTCAACATGTGAACAGCCATTTCCATGATATTCGACGCCGCGAGACTGATGGTACGGCCAACTTCAGCAATTTGACATCCTTTTCTTCAGATGGCCCAAGGGTGTGAGGTATATGCAGTGTGTTCATGTACTTCTTTTTGCTATGAGATGCATTATGCTGCATAGATCCCTGTTTGATGTTTGATGTGGGATCTTGTTTTCTTACTTGTTTCATGATTCCTGCTTGATGTGACGCGGAATCATTTGTGAGATGTATTTCTTGTCATGTTGTTACTGAGATCCCTTTGTCGTCATGTTGATAGGATACTCATGTTGTAGTCATGTATGTCTAAATTGAGATCCCTTTGATTCCATGATTGGCAGGATGCTCATTATTGTCCTATGTGAAATTATGCCATACTAATAGGAGTCCTTTTTTGAATGAGAGTTCCTGCAGTGGAACATCTCTTGGAGCCACTCCTGCATGAGGGCATATTCCTTGTATGATATAAAAAACACATGCATGTACATCATCACTCTTTCCAGCACTTAATAGCTTACACCATCTTGACACCGGGCCCAGAGATGTAGTCCCTCCTGGATGAACTCTGTTATCAACATCTTATGTTTCATGTTTCTAATTCTTGTCATGTTCCTTTTTCGTTGCAGCATGCATATATGTTCACTTATGCTATTTTAAATGCAATTCTAAAAACATCACGAAGGTAAAAGATCTTGGTTAAATCCAGGAGTTGAGTCCACTCGGATCAAGTTTGGTATCAGAGCGGTCTTTACAAGGATGTGAATTGCAAGCATGAACAATGGAACGTGCAACAACAGAGGATGAAAAAGTGATGTACGAGACCATGCTCAAAATTTCCCAAAGGATGGAAATAATGTATGAAGCTCTACAAAAAGAGATAGAGGAAAAGGAGCGATTGTAGCTTCAATTGCGAGCCATGAAAAAGGCACTGGAAGAACTGAAGCACAGCAGATAGAATCTTCAAACAAAGAATGTTGAATTGAAGATGCTTCTACATGAAGAGAAAGAGGAAAAATAGAGTTTGCTACAACAGTTGCAAGCTAAGGACGAGGCCTTGGAAAAGTTGCAGCATGACCCATGTGAGGTAAAAAGTAATTCTCTAAATTCATGTATGTGTCTCGATGATGATTTCGCTATTTTTGAAAATCATATCATGGGAATTGACTCCAAAATGTTGAAGAAAATGGGGTATGAAGGAAAAGGCTTGGGCATTAATGGCCAAGGCATTATCAACCCCATCAAAGTAGAGGAATTACCCCATCAGGTAGGACTTGGGTATGTCAGAAAGAAAGTTGGGGAATGCACCGAGATAGTCAGCGAACCACCAACAACAAATGATGAGAAGCCCTCATCAATTCTTTCCAACTCAACAGTGGAGGTAAAAGATGTTGATTTCCTTTCCGTTTTGTCTTCACATAGTATGATTTATGTTGGATATTTGGAGATCCCAATTACAGGGACAAACATGACACTCCTTACCAAGATGAGGTACAAGGAAGAAAAAGGACTTGTTGTTAATAACCAAGGAATAACTCAACCATTGGAGGGTGAGCAGAGACCTCAATTTGTAGGCTTGGAACACTGAAGGAGAAGCTCGAAGGTGTCAGATGCTTCCAAGACATCAACAAAATCGTTGAGGAAAGTGAATGATGGGAACACATCCCCATCATCCCATGGCAGTGCCCATTACAGGGAAAGAGCCGAGGCAATCTCTCATCACCATACTTACCCCAGAGATGGCAAGGAAAGGTATAGCCAGTCTCGATATTTGAATGTTCATTTTGATTATAATCATGTTGTTAAAGATGAACGTAAATCATGGAATCGAAAAACATGTACCTTTTGTGGATTACATAACCATACATTTTCTAAGTGTTGGAAAAGAATAGCAGCACCCAAAAGGAGGAGGCGTGAAAGACCCTCTCCACAGCAGGTAAAGAAACATGTTAAGAAGATATGGAGGAAGAAGATGTATTGCAGTCATTGCAACAGAGGTGGCCATCAAAGAGCCACTTGTTGGAGGCTCCATCCAGAGCAGCGCCTTAAAGACAAAGCGTCGATGCATGAACCAGGTGAAACAGTTGTTCGACAAGCAAAACCACCACAGGGGGATGACCCATTCACATCGATAAGTGAAAAATGGTTTCTAGATATGTTATCTTGTCATGGTCGTGCTTTTGTAAATCATTTGTTGCATTTTAAGATATAAAAGTGATGATGTGTTTTCCATCACCTGTTAAGCAACAATGATGTTTGGTCTTACTTTGTGTTGCATGTTTAACCTTGAAAGTGATGTTGTGTTTCCATAGCTTGTCAAAGCAACAATAGTGTTTGGCCTTATTTTTGTAAATCATGTGTTGCAATGATGATGTGTTATCCATCACTTGTTGACGCAACAATGATATGTTGGCCTTGTTTTTGGTAGTTAGGGTGTTGTTTCCATTTTGATGTAAACTTGACCACCGAGTATGTATTATAAACTCATGGCAAGTATGGGATGCTTGGGTCATTAGTTGGTCATATGAATTAAGCATGTAATTTGGAAAACAATGTACTACAAGTTGCAGAGGTTGCAGGTGTTGGCTCATCGCTTATAGCTCCGAAGGACAAAGGTGAAGGAGAATTAAGGGTGGCATATCAGATACTTGTAAGTGCATATAAGGTACAAAGAACTGACAGATTATTTTCATGCTTTTGGAGGACCAAAAGGTCCTCAGTGTGGAGGATTGATCCAGGTGGCTACAGACACATGCAAAAGTCCAGAGGACTCAAAAAGGGTTAAAATTAAAAGTGGTTAGATTGCACCCAAACTAGAACCAGATCGAAGTGCTCATCACCCTAATTCCAACGGTGCGAATGACACTCAAATCCGAGCTCGTATGAAGGAGATAGAGCCAGTCAAAGTTTAGGGTTGACTTTGCTAAGTGGCATAATTAATGGACCTACAAATTACACTGACAACAGTTTTCGGAATCCATTCACCGGTGATGGGAGAAATTGTTGCCCTTTTAATTTTCCTAATAACCTCTAGGTTCAAGAATTTTCAAAAGGGCTTACGGTTATATGAAAAAAAGAAAAAAATATATATGTATGGGGGGGGCGCCACCAACCCCGCCACCCCCAACACTCATATTAACAAATATAACCATATATATTTATGGGCTGGCAGAAATCTAACCCGCCCAATCACATGGCTAGCCCACTCCACGGGCGGCCCAACCCACACATCACAACTCACACCACCGTATACAACAAACAATGCATATTTAATCAAACGTATCTTTAATATAAAACAATACGCCCATTTAAATATAACACAATAGTTACAAATGCCAGTTTTGGGTAGGGGTGGGATTCGATCCCCTGACCCCTATGCCTCCATTCATCCACCATAGCCAACAAGCCACAACGGAATCCTTGTTAAATCCGTCGATGTCTGTATATATAAACCTAACGTTTATTTGCATGGGCAGATCAGAGGACATAAGGACCGAATGGCAGAAAGGGGAACAGAGAGTGGAACCAAGAATGGGGTTTTGAGCAATGGAATCATGATGCAATTCCAGGAGGCAAAATGATGGCACGCTTTTCAAGACAAAATATTCCCTGATGCAAAGAGGAATCTAAAAGATTCCCTGGGAGGTAAAAATTCTTTTTATCAGAATGTAATGAAGTTTACAGTCAAATTTCTTAGATTTTCACAGTGAACGCTATGGCGAGGTTGGATTCGCCTTTTGAGCAGTAGATTTACAGATTCCCAGCAGAGGAGAATATTTAGGGAATCTTCCAGATTCCTTGGAGGCTAAAATTCGCCAGAGTCAGAATGCAACCAACTTCATACTCATTTCTCTCAGAATTTTGCAAGGAACCTGATGGCGCAGACAAAATTTTGATCTGAGCAGCAGATCTTTAGATGACATGGAGGAGGGAACCTTTGAGGAATCTAGGGGGAATCTAAAAGATTCATGTAGCCACAGATTTCCACATTCTCATAATTTAGAAATTTGACAGTTGATTTTACCCTATTCGACACCACAAATATGATGGTGAATTCAAATTTTCCATTTGATCATTTCATTTTTCAGCCACTTTTCAAAGTGGAGTGTAGGTGTTAGCATTCAACATGTGAACAACCATTTCCATGAGATTCGACGCCATGAGACTGATTGTATGACCAACTTCAGTAATTTGACATCTTTTTCTTCTAATGGCCCCAGGGTGTGAGGTATATGCAGTGTGTTCATTTACTTTTTACTATGAGATGCATTATGTTACATAGATCCATGTTTGATGTTTGATGTGGGATCTTGTTTTCTTACTTGTTTCATGATTCCTTCTTGATGTGACACGGAATAATTTGTGAGATGTACTTCTTATCATGTTGTTATTGAAATCCCTTTGTCGACATGTTGACGGGATACTCATGTTGTAGTCATGTATGTCTGAATTGAGATCCCTTTGATACCATGATTGGCGAGATGCTCATTATTGTCCTATGTGAAATTATGTCATACTGATAGGAGTCCTTTTTTGAATGAGAGTTCCTGTAGTGGAACATCTCTTGGAGCCACTCCTGCGTGAGGGCATATTCCTTGTATGATAGAGAAAACACATGCATGTACATCATCACTCTTTCCATCACTTAATGCAGCAGCCTACACCATCTTGACACCAGACCTGGAGACGTAGTCCCTCCTGGACGAACTCCGTTATCAACGTCTTGTGTTTCATGTTTCTGATTCTTGTCATGTTCCTTTTTCATTACAGCATGCATATATGTTCACTTATGCTATTTTAAATGCAATTCTAACAACATCACGAAAGTAAAAGATCTTGGTTAAATCCGGGAGTTGAGTCCACTCAGAGCAAGTATGTAGCTAGTATACATATACCCCATACATATATTAATAACATTTATCAGAATCAAGCACAAAGAATAATCATTTAGCTAGTAGGTTATTATCACAATGTGAGATAGTAGGATCGAGTAGAGGCATTACATCATGCATGATGTAGCATAGTCTCCTTGTGGGATGACTAAATGGTTGGCACAATGGGATGTTATCCCCTCCACCCGATTTCAAATCTCATAGTGGGTGTTATGTAGTATTCTTCTCGAAGGTGTACGAAAAGAAACTACTTTAGGATGAGGATGACAAATAGCCCTAACAATAAAAATGGTTGTTAAATAGTGTAGATCTGCAACAAATGATAGAAACAAAACCTGCCAAAGCCCTGATCTATGCAACATAAATAGTTAAACAACATAATGGAATAAGAAAATAAGTGCAAGTAACTCCAATAATCCAATGGAAACTAGATATATAAAGAATATATTTTATTAAATGACACCTGTGAAGGGAACAAATAATGTTACCAGTCCCCCTCTATGGGATGGGTTCTTGTCTATCCTCAATGTCTTCAGCTTTTGTAGAGTCTCTCTCCTCTATAATGTGTAAAACCCAGCAAACAAAAATGTTTGAGCTCAATGAGAACTTAAATGGAAAAGAAAAATGGTGTGCGACAGTGATAATAATCAGAGTTACAACAGTGAGTGAAACAATGAAAATAATCAAAAGTGAAGAATGAATGGAAAACCCTTCTATTTATAACAAAATATTAGGTTATCCTCGAATAATGAGCAATAAAAAAATATTATTAACCCCATTGTAGAATTAAAATTTCCCCACATGGTGTACTTCGATCCATCTAGTAAATTATGGCTACTAATCAATTTTTTGTGATAACAGAATGCCCCTCAACCTACAAGTATTAGGAAAAAACCGTATGACCGAAGTACATTGTAAGGACCCAATCACTAGACAACAAAGTTGAGTCTGAGAGAGAGAGAGAGAGAGCAATGGAGTTGAAGTGAAAGAGGATAGTGATAGAGGGGGTGAGACCAATGCAAGTCTCCTTTTAAGTTGTGGTACCGGATCTCAGTGAAACGAGGGAGGCATACCTATACCTACCAAGATAACGTAGTACAAAAATAATCATACACCAAAAAACATGAAACTGAGTAACAAAATACATGTTGAATGGTACATGACATGCTATCATAAATGAGCCAGAAAATAATACAATATATGCCATATACATAATGCACCTGGAAAAAACCTGAGTCAGGACTGAATACAATAACATCTGAGTACATGAGATATAATGGCCCTTCCCTCAGAAAATGGGTGGGAGGGAGGGTAGAACAACCAAAGAAGCCCTACTAAATAGGAAAGGGCTCTTCCAACTGAATGGATCATCTGAAGGAGACATGCATGCCATGAGTGTTGCAAGTGGCAGGAACCGAACCCATCAAATCTGCAGAACTACATCTGAGGCTATAGCATCATATGAAGTCATCGAGGCATGTGGGGATCTACCTGAAGGGCCACTCCCTCATGAGGTCTGAAACATCTCACACACACTCGGGAATCCCTGGAACAATCTGTTGCACCACTGGACCATCAAGTGCATGAATCATGAACATGAAACAACCAAGTCAATGGGTAATGATGACTCCCTTTTCTTGATCTGAGGCACCAAAATTGAGTGAACTATGGAACCAAGATACATTGCCCTCTAGGTCGTTCTTCTGGAATAGATGTGTTGATGTCGACAGAATAGGGCCCACCATAGGTAAGGCAATGAGGATCCTCAACTAAGGCACGAGCGAAAATAATAATGTGACTGATGGACTGACTCCAGGGACAATGGGGAAAATGGGACTAAGGGAAAAATATACAACTTTCCTTGTCAGAGCATAAATTGCATGGTTGACATGGCAACGGCTAACTTGACTCTGGAGGGGATGGTGGACAGTATGACTGAAGGCAAAAAATGGGTAACACGAGATGAATGGTATGCAAAGATGGATGGAATATTGTGACATGATACAATGGGACGCGAAATAGACTCCATGGATGCAAAGGTGACTCATCACGGATGCTCTGAACAAGGGTGACTCGATGATGCTGCCACATAGAATATGCCCGGTGGGGCCATGAAAACATGAGAAAATGATGGTTTCTCATGACAAAAATCAACAAGTGAGACGACAAGTGCTAAGGGAAGGTGGTTCCCAAAGTACAACCATCGCATATGAAGAAATTTGATTTTAAGAGGTGACGAATTAACCCTTCATGGAAAAACGGCTTCGAGGTGAAGTGTCAAATCATCAAAAACTAAGAAAGACCCATTAGAGTAATCAGTGAGAGATTTCTAATGGTGTTGATGATTTTTCAAATGGAGCTACGGTCTAGTCACAAGGGGTGACAGAAAAACTGGGGGTTTTCCTATAAAAGGGTGTTTTCTCTCCAATTTAATTGATTTTCACATTGAGCTTTGGTGAATTTGGAGAGGAGGAAAAGGCCCTAAATCTTGTGGAGATCATAGCAGACAAACTGACCATCAGAATCTAGATTTGTGACTTTCAGGAAAGTGGCCTTACTTGTCTAAAGATGGACTTAATGCTTCTTGGAACGATTGTTCCTGGTGAATAATTAAGGGAAGAGGAAAACGAGTATGAACTACTAGAGGAGATCTAGAATTATCCTCACCCACTAAGTCAAACATGGGGACTATGTGGTAAAGAATGCATGACATAGAGTAGAATATTTTAAGACATGGTATCAAACGTCTACGATATGCGATGTGAATATGGCTCGTCGGAGAGGTCGGTAAGACAACTATCCAAGGAATCGAAGGATAATCGACCATACCTAGATCCAGTGGGATCTAGGCTGAGACTTATGTTAATCAATTAAGAAGATGGCCAAGGGAAAACTATCAAGGCCCCAAGCATGAGATACTACCCGCAAGCATATGTGATGGACAAGAATCATCTGGTATGCAAAGGTGGCAATGATGCCCCCTAGCAACAGGAGTTTATGGAACGCCATTGTGTTCTGAGTGCCCGAAAAAAGGGATTCAAGCATCTCAACCCAACATGGCACGAGATCCTCCTATCAACTTCACCATGGATGAAGTCGTTTGATTCCACGACATATTGGTTGTGAGACTGCTGTGGTAGTAAGTATGCATGATGGTGCATATCATCCCAAAGGTAATCATGGGTAGACATAGCTTCCATGATGTCCTCATCAGAATGGAAGATGGGTGGATGGGAGGAAGATTGACTACATGATGCGGAGGTAGTACCTGGTGCATCATCCTAAAAAAGAAGGTTCACATATGCATCATCTGAGGTGGTAGATGACGAGCTAGTAGATTGAAGATCTATCGATGTTGAGATCCAGGTTTTCGATGAGGGAGGTTCTATAGAAGTGCGCGCGAGAGCCTTAGAGAGGTTTTCCTATGAGCATATCAAGGATGAAGACAGGTAAAGGTTATGGGTCATGGTGTCTGTCACTTGGACATCGGGGGGAGGGATCATGATGTTGGGATTAAAGTCCCCTTGTTCTGGTGTACCTGTGGTACCACAATCCACAGGTATAGGAGTAGGTGATCGACTACGAGTGGCCTCGTACTCGTAAAACACTTGAAGGCAATCACGAAATTCGTCGAGATAAGGGAAATAATGGGAATAGTGACCATAATGATCGCACAAGGCACAAGGGTGATTTGTGCGCAATGTTTTGAGTTTCTTGGCTGGTCCCGGTAAGGTAACTTGGACCTCTAGGATATTTTACTCTAGGAACGTTTCATGAAACAAAGGTTTGAGATGAGGAAGCTCAGGACAATTATTGTTAGCATACCAAACAACCTCACACAAAGTGCACGGAGGTGTCGGCTTTGGATCTTTGGGAGCGGAAGGTGCTTGGGGAGACTTGTCCTTAGGTTCCTTTTTCTTGGCTTTGCCCCCCTGTCCAGAAGCTTTCACAACAGGAGTGGGTTCTTGTTGAGGTTGCAATGGAACTAGAGTAGTGATAGGGATTGTAGGGACCGGTTGAACTGGGGTCAAATTATGATATGGTCTAAGCTGACTAGGTGGAGTGTTCGCTGGGGGATAAATGTACCACACTAGGATCCCCAAAGTCATATTAGAGAGAATCAACGAAGCCATGACAATGACAGAAAAGATTCCAAGAGGAGGAAACAAGAAAGGTATTTGTCCTGCAAGGTAATGTCCCAACAGAACAACTCCTAGATGGTTGAGACCTGGAGGAATATTTCCTGGTGGGAACAAAGGGAAGGCACCCACAAAAGGAGGAGGTCCTGGGGGGTGGATCTCAATAGCTAAGCTGATATGGTAACAATAGGGTGTTGAGGAGTTGGATGTTGGTCATATGTACCAAACTATTTTTGTGTAGTCTATGACGCTTGTAACATGAAAACACTCAAAGAGCTAGGCTTATAGATGGGATGGGGAGGACCATGGAAAGCATCCAACAATGAGTAATCTTTGTAGACTCTGGGTGAAACATTGGTGAGAGGGGTAGAAGACTGCTTTTCAGACATTAACAAGATAATGGACTCATGGGAGGTCAAGGATGACGGCTCATAGTATGTCAACTGATCGATAGTGACAATCCTCCCTTCATGGGGGAAACACATCTTGCAGAAAACAACAAATGCAACGGATGACATGGAATAAGTGTAACTACGACCTAAGAGCATGTTTCAATCTAGAGGGGCATCAATAACCTTGATGTCTACATGAACAGTCTTGCCCGCAAGAGTCACTAGAGAATTGCGATATATGTCGAGAGGCTTGGAGGAGTGACCGTCCCAAGCACGCAAAGTGATGGTAGATGGGGCTATTTCAAGTGACTTGAGTTGCTTCTAAACGACAATAGACATCACATAGGTGGATGCACCTTTGTCAATAATGCATCAGGAGATGATGGCATTACGGACTCGAATTGGTATCTGGAAAGCAACGGATGATGGTAATGGAGGATGTTCTGACGCATCAATAGGAAAGATAATCAAATGAATGTCTAAAGGATCTACTGTGCCCAAAGAAGTTAGTAGAGATTTCATTTGAGATGGGCATGACTGCAGGACTTCCAGCATCAACATGGTAGCAGGGGATTGCGCCAAGTCTTCTACTGTATTGTATGTATGGGCAGCTTGATTAGAAGTCGCGTTATGGCATAATGGTCCCTTGGGGATCTTTGGAATTGACTCAAATTTAGGTTGAGGAATTTGTAATGGGCCATTTGGTGTCGTAAGAGGCTCAGTAGATGATTTATTTTTGGACTTAATGGCAGACGAAGCCAATTGCTTATCATATTGACACGATCGAGTTTGTAAGTTGACATTGGAGGTATTGTCCTCGTCAGAATTAATCATGAGGATCTGGTAGTCACCAGGACCATAAGGTTGGGGAAGGTGGGTGCTTGACCTTGTTGAGGTTGAGCAGCAACAAATCCTTGCTGAGGGAAAGGGTTTGTGAGCACAACTGGTTGAGATGGCGCAGGATTCTGAGGTGATTGTTGCATGGGTGGTTGACCTCTAGAAGTTGCTTGGGCTTCCCACATTTGGTGCATCTGGGGTAAGAGGGGACACTCATGAGTATAATCACCATGTACACCACAACATGCACAAGGCTTGTTCATATGAATAGCCTTGTTCTTCTTGGGTTGGTTGCCCTGTTGCTGGTTGTTGGTGTTAGGCTGGTTCCATGCCGTTCATTAGGTTGATTACCTTGGTTACCCTGGTTACCCTTGTTACCCTTCCCCTTATTCTTTTTCTTTGAATTTTGGGGATTGGTCACACTCTGATATGAAAACACTTGACCTTGATGGGGCGGTGGCTATTGGGGCTGAGGATGCATGGGAGGTTGTGGCACTAATGCCTGAGTGGCTGAAGTGCTCAGTGGTGCATAGGTGTAAGATGGTGAAGGGGCAAGAGTTTGGTAGACAGGTTGAGTACTAGCTGGCCTTGACATCTACTAATGTGGTTGGGTGAATGCATATGATGTGCTTTGTCATGAATACACGTTGCCATAAGGAGGGGCATAAGTGTTGGAGGAACTGGTGCCCCCCTGCATATAGCCATAAATCTGTTGAGTATATGGTGAAGGATGTGAAATGGCTCCAATGATATTGTCAATGGCGTGAGATGCCCCCAATGCATTGGCACCACCAAGATGGGGGAGGTCTGGTATCATGGTATAGACATAATTGGATTGAGCATAAATCAAGTCATATCTGAGAGCGGTTTGAGAGCCTCTTCTTTTTTCTAAGGAAAATGAGGCGTGACATCTTTGGCAATAGGCACTAAAAGAGTCCTATGAAACCAATCTAGCTAAACACGATCTTCGAAGGGCGGAGCACATCACATGCTCCTCCTTCTACACCATTCCTGGACATGATTAGAAAGATGGGTGGCAGAGGACTGACGAAATGTGGTCAAGAGCTCCGTACCAGTGTCATATCGGAGAGGTAACTGAAAATATGAAAGGAATGCTTTAGCAAGCATCATGAAAGTGGAATGAGAGGTGCCAGGTTGGTCAACATACCACTTCGCAACATCTCTAGTGAGTGTGTGTTGGAACAACCAAAGATGAATGGAATCATCGGTGATGGAATTGGATGAACACCACATATGGAAGGAGTGGATGTGATTGGTGGGGTCCTCTCTAAAATTACCCTCAAACTTGGGAATGTCGGAGGGAAGATTAGTCAGCATAGTTGGCCAACCAACATCATGGTGTATAGGGTCATTAATCAACTAGCTAAAATCTAGGAGGCTTAACCCAGCCATAAAACGTAGCATGGGAGTTGTTAGAATGGTTCTTGAGATGGTTCTGATATATGTGACTATCGGGGAAGAACCAGAGCCAACACCAAGTTGGTTTCCTTCACCTGCATTGGGTACTAACATGATGACATTATGTGGTGAAGGAAGCTTGGAATCATATGAGGAATCATATGAACCAGAAGAGGATTCAGTATGGAGACTCAGGGGACTATGAACTCGAACCCTGCGGGGAGGAGTAATATGCCCAAGCAGAAACTGGGGATGAATGCCTAAGAGTCTCTGTGACAAACGCCTTGGTGGCACAATGGTTGTAAGACACAACTGACATGAAAATGGTGAAGGGAGATAAACAAGATGTTTTGTCTCTGTGTTGGGAGACAAATTAATTAAGTTAAGTCTTGGCTTGGCAGTGTAAACCAAGCACCCTTCGCTTAAGGTGTGCTTGTGTGTGTAAGTGTGTTTATTAGTTAAGCCTGGATTGTGTTTGAAAAAAGAAAAATATTGTTGAAATAAACTGAAATTAAAAATAGAAAATAAACAACAAATCAATTCTCTAAACCCGACCCAAACTGGGTTTGCAAACATTTTGCTGGTTAGTGGCGAAATCAATTGAAAACACATGAAAAAGGCCAAGAGATCTAAGCATCGGTGTGAATAGGATCAAATGACACTATGTTGCTCTAAAATTGTGCAACAACAGCAAAAAAATAGGGAGAAAAATCGATGCAAAAAGATAGGGATATGGGTGTGAAACCTAGGGAAAACAGTGGCACCCTAAGGAAAATGACCGAAAATGGTTCAAGGGAGAACTCTAGATGGAAACAACCAATATTTGAAGATCTAAAATAGGAAGGTACAGATCTGGAAAATATGGTTGAAAGCTCTGCAAAAAATTGAGACTTCTTACTCAATTAAACTCCTCTTATAAAGGTGGAAGCATACTAGAAGCCCTAAGGGGCTAAATTCCACTTCAACAAGTGAAATAGAGTAGATCAAGGCCTAAGCGAGCTAAGATAGTGGTCAATCAACCCAGTAGACATCTCTCGACAAAACCTAGAAACATATCTGGAAAAAGTCCCAGAAAACCTAAAATCGCAGGAACTGTCCAGTTTAGGGGGATATCACATTTTTTAGGCCAGAAAGTGTGCTCTAGACCTCTAGATCTCACTTTTGGGGTTGAAAAGTGTGATTTATGCTCCTCATTTCTCGAGCGGCAAGTCTAAAAAAAAATTGTCGTCTCTGTCGCAACTAGTTCCTGTGACCTTCAAAAATAACCAAAAAACTTGTGGAAGTTAGAAATTTCACTGATCTAGGGTTGGAATTCTAGTAAACAAAATTAAGAGACTAAAAAGGAAAAACCATAAGCTGAAAACTGAAGATCACCCAGGTTTCTCAATCAGAATTAAAAACGTAGTAGAGTCACCAATTTGTTATGTAGAATTCTTCATGAAGGTGTACGAAAATAAACTACTGTAATTTGTGGATGACAAACAACCCTCACAGTAAAAATGGTTGTTAAACAGTGTAGATCTGTAGGAAATAATAGAAACAAAACTTGCCAAAGCCCTGATCTATCTAACATAAAGAGTTAAGCAGCGGAATGGAATAAGAAAATAAGTGCAAGTAACTCCAATAATCCAATGGAAACCAGATATATAAAGAATATATTTTATTAAATGACACCTGTGAAGGGAACAAATAATGTTACCAGTCCCCCTCTATGGGATGGGTTCTTGGCTATCCTCAATGTCTTTAGCTTTTGTAGAGTCTCTCTCCTCTATAATGTTTAAAACCCAGCAAACAAAAATGTTTGAGCTCAATGAGAACTCAAATGGAAAAGAAAAATGGTGTGCAACAGTGATAATAATTAGAATTACTAAAGTGAGTGCAACAATGAAAATAATCAAAAGTGAAGAATGAATGGAAAACCCTTCTATTTATAACAAAATATTAGGTTATCCTCGAATAATGAGCAATAATAAAATACTATTAACCTCATTCTAGAATTAACCATTTGGAATATTTTATTATATTTGGTCAGAGGGAAAAAGTATTTAAATTTTTTTTTTAGAAATAATAAATAAATAAATTATTTATTTGTCATCTCAAAAAATATGATTAAGGAATAATAAACAAATAATGATTTATTTAAGTATTCTAGGGGATTTAGTCAAACTTGACAAAGAATAGTAACTAGTTAGTGATTAATTAATTATTCCTAGAGAAAAATAAGATAATTAATGATTTATCTATTTATTTTTCATAATTGAGTCAAATGTGATAAGGAATATTAATTAAACAATGGTTTAATTAATTATTCCTAGAAGATAATTAAATAAATAGTGATTTATTTAATTATTCTTCATGGATTTAATTATAAATGACTTAACAAATGTGGTTTATTAAGTAATTTCTCACAGTGAAAGCAATTTTACTATGGTAAAATTATCCTATATGGTGTACTTCGATCCATCTAGTAAAGTATGGATAGATGATTAATTTTTTGTGATAACAGAGGGCATCTCTGGCTCATTGTGATAAGGCTAAAGAAGTAAGCTACCACCACCATGGAGTCTAAACTCTTGCGAAATCATAAATTCCTGGTTGGCTTATGTGATATTGCATATACTCTTGGTGTTATAGTGGCAGTTGCAGGTTTGATCTTAGGCCTCACCTGGAATTACTCCAATGAGTTATTGATTCACCATGGAAAAAATAAAAAGGAATTCAAAGAGTATGTGACAACGTCTCAGTCCTTAATTTAGTTTTTTAAAATAGAAATTAATTTGTCTTAATATTATTTATTTACTACAATTAATATATCTTAGCAAAGAATAAAGGTAATTTTTATTGAAATTGTGTTTTTAAGTTGATTTATTTACAAATTTTTTACAGGGTTTATTGTACATATTTTTAAAGGGCTTTATGTTCATATTTTTAAATGGTTTTATGTACATATACAAGTGATTAGAAGGATTTTTTTAGGGGGGGGGGGGGGGGATACAATTTATACTATCTAAATTAATTAGGGTTTTTCATTTTTAGGTGGGGAAGGGGGGGGATACAATTTATACTGTCTAAATTAATAAGGTTTTTTCATTTTGAAATTCTATCTTTTGTTGAACATATCAAAAGTTACCGACAAAAGAATTTGGTTTCTTGATGGTGTTAGATTATTTATGAAAGCACAAGAACCTTAATTCAATCTTTATATAAAATTTATAACAAGAAGTATGGTATACATCATATTGTCTGATATCCATTTCAAATACATATATATGTTTAACTATAATGATAATTTGTATTCATATAAATTTTACATTTGGTGAGCAACAATCAACCATGCATTAAAAATGAGCAAAATCAAAGAGGCTACATATTAAAACCAATTCATTCCAGCTTCCAAAGAGGTCAAAAATTCAATCTATAGAAAATATTGTCTTATTATGTCTAGTGATAAAGACCTTCCAAAACAAACCTAAAAATTTATAGACTTTTGTGAACATACTTATATTCCAGGAGTGGGGGGGTCTAGACGATCTTGTACTTTTATTCTTTCCCATACTAAATCAGGAACATTGAGATAAATAATTTCAAACATAGAGAGATTGGCATAATTCCTTGAAGAGGAGAGCTCTAATTGTCTTTGATTGAAGGATAGTGGCGATTACTCCAGTTGTTGACGAACACTTGTCAATTCATTCTTTTTTCGATGTATGAGAGACTGTTGATCAATTAATATCTCCATTGCACAAGTGACACT
This sequence comes from Pinus tabuliformis, assembly GCA_031772625.1. NCBI lineage: Eukaryota > Viridiplantae > Streptophyta > Pinopsida > Pinales > Pinaceae > Pinus > Pinus tabuliformis. The sequence continues at coordinate 850,931,152 of CM062811.1, forward strand.
TGATACCAGTTGGATGTATTTAATTTGAAATACAAGGATATATCTTTCTAGCTACTTCATCTATGTCATTAAATTACTTTTTGTTATACACCTTCTCAACCAAGAAAAATTTTCATCGCAGAAAACATAAAAAAAAATAATAATAATTTATAATTTTCAAATGTTGGAACATGTTGCTCCAAATAAAGAGGATAACAAGGTTTACTTTACATCTCCAACTAGCAATGTCAATCTATTTTCAATTCCCAGAAGAGTTGAAGACGAATTGTTAAAGCACTAACATCCATCCCCTAAAATCTTGTGAGATTGGTTCCTACAAACATATAATCAGTTGGCATGTATTCCACTATCCTTTTGATCTTCCAAAATATGATTAAAATAAGGCCATTCATCTGAATTGATGAAACCAAACTCTACAAAAAAAACCACCCTCCTTCACTATATAGTCTAACATCACATACGACAATTGCCTTTCAAATGAGGTATTGTGCACGTCAAATGGAGATCGTATGCCAAAGTTACAACCCCGGAAAATTGATGTACCAATTTACCCAAACGAAGCCCATAGTTTGGCGCTTCATCTCCTAGGGTTAGGTTTTTGGATGTTTATTGTTTTCCATTGTTTCTCAAAAATAAATAGGCCTTTGAGCCCCATTATAACACAGCTCAAAGGCATGTAGCTACCACATTGTGGGTGGTTCAATCTAATACAAGTCCCTTTGATAACATGTATGCTTCCCATAGTTAGACACCCACCATCTAAGACATAGGTGTCATCCTTGTCCTTAGGCTCCCAAAGCTCCAAAGATGACACCTATGTCTGAGCTGACCAGGTGGAGTGTTAGTTTGGGGATCAATGTACCACAATGGGATCCCCAAAGTCATATTAGGGAGAATCAACGAAGCCATGATAAGGAAATAAAATATTCCAGGAGCAGGAAACAAGAAAGGTATATGTCCTATAGGGTAATGTCCTGGCAGAAAAACTCCTGGATGGTTGATACCTGGAGGAATAGTTCCCGTTGGGAACAAAGGGAAGCCAACCACAAAAGGAGGAGGTCCTGGCGGCGTGGATTTAGATGGCTCGACTGAGATGGTAACAGTAGGGTGTTGAGGAGCTGGATGTTGATCATATGTACCACACTGGTTTTGAGCAGTCTGTGATGCTTGTAACATGCAAACACTTAAAGAGCTAAGCTCAGAGATGGGAGGGGGAGGACCAAGGAAAGCACCCAACAATGAGGAATGTTTATAGACTCCAGGTGAAACACTGGTGAGAGGGGTAGAAGACTACTTATCGGGCATCGATGAGATAATGGACTCAGTGGAGGTCAAGGATGATGGCTCGTAGTATGTCAACTAATCAATAGTGATGATCCTCCCTTCATGGGGGAAACACATCTTGCGAAAAATCGCAAACGCAACGACTAACACGGCATAAGTGCAACTACGACCTAAGAGAGTGCTGTAATCTAGAGGGGCATCAATAACCTCGATGTCTACATGAACAGTCTTACTCACAAGAGTCATTAGACAATTGTGATACATGTCGAGAGGCTGGGAGGAGTGATTGTCCCAAGCACGCAAAGTGATGGTGGATGGGGCCAATTCATGTGACTTGAGTTGCTTCCAAACGGCAGAGGACATCATGAAGGTGGATGCACCTTCATCAATAATGAATCGGGAGATGATGGCATTACGGACTCAGACTAGTACCTGGAAAGCAACAAATGATGGTAATGGAGGATGTTTTGATGCATCAACAGGAAAGACAATCACATGATCGTCTGAAGGATCTATTGTGCCTAAAGGAGTTAGTACCGAGGTAGAACCATGCGAACATGAGGTTGGTTTCTTGCACATGCAGTTGGTCCTGACATGATGACGGTATGTGGTGAAGGAAGCTGAGAAACAGATGAACCAGAAGAGGAGTTGGTATGGGGACTCAAGGGACTATGAACTCAAACCCTACGCACCTTCTCAACCAAGCAAATTTTTCATCACATAAAACATAAAAAAGAATTATAATTTTCAAATGTTGGAACATGTTGCTCCAAATAAAGGGGATAACAAGGTTTACCTTACATCTCCAACCAGTAATGTCAAACTATTTTCAATTCCCAAAAGAGTTGAAGACGAATTGTTAAAGAACTGACATCCATCCCCTAAAATCTTGTGAGATTGGTTCCTATAAACATATAATCATTTGACATGTATTCCACGACCCTTTTGATCTTCCAGAATATGATTAAAATAAGGCCTTTCATCTGAATTGATGAAACCAAACTCTACAACAAACAACCATCCTCCTTCACTATATAGTCTAACATCACATAAGACAACTACCTTTCTTGTCCCAACTTTTCAATTATAGGAATTTCCGCTTTGGTATATCAATATAGCCTCATCCCACATCCCCTCAAGGTTTGGATGTTATATCTTGACATTAGGAAAGAATCAATTGTAGAGGTAAATTGTTGTTAAGACAAATTTATGATCTCATTCCATAACTCTCTTACCTAGAACTTGCTTATGGTCCACATTACCATAAATGGCCATGTGCTTCCTCACATTGCTCAACCTGACAGTAGATATTATGTTTATACCTGTAAAAGAATGATGACCACAAATGAAGTTTATGGTAAATTCTAGATTTTAACTCCACCATCTATCCCAATTGAATGCATCTAAAGCAAACAAATTCATAAAAATTCCACTTCATCTTAATTCAGGACAACCATCATCATGCAAAAATCCCATATTATGTTTTCATGCATGATGATAATACAATGATAAGTTAAGTTGGTTAAATGTATTTCATTCCCATGATTAAATTGTTCCCACAAACATCATCATTGTTTGTCATGCTCTCACACCTCATCCTCATATTGAACTTCACCATCGTGACTACAAGGGATCTACACCCTCCCCTACACACTTGACTTCGAACATATAATGCAATACATGCATTCTTCCACCCCATGGGATATGCCAAGTGGGGATTACCCTCATGGGGCCTACAAATAATCAAATGCTTATTCTTCATTACTAAGGGATAGGTCAATGTTTCAACTATCCATTAATTCATAATGTTCCCAAAGCCAAACTAGTTTGGTAAGCCATATATAAGCCCCACGTTAACCCAATAACCTATTATTAAGCCATTGATATTGAGTGATTACATTTATTTTGTTATATTTTTATGTAGGATAGAACCCCTAAGTGTCCCATTTTATTATAATTATACTACTTTTCTCCTATATATATACTAAGGATACCTAGTCTTAGAATCATCAAATATTGTCTTATACATTATGTTCATTGTGAAAGGTGGTTCCCCATTCAAAGAGGATCGTAATTATTGGTTTCCTATCATTTTTAAGGTGTAAGTATCATAGCATTTGGTATGATAGCTCATGATCCTATGGTTTTGTTGGGTCCTTCATTTTTGGACAATTTTGGTCAGAATATGGTTACAGAAAATAAGAAGTGAAAGCTGGAAAATGAATGGTTAATTTGGCTAGAAGTCAGCAACAGAAAATACGAAGTGGGAAGCAATGGACCAAGTGGTTATTTTGGAATACTCCAAGTGCGCACAAAATAAGGATCAAGTTGTTGTACTTTGAAGGAATCAAGCGAGTGTGAAGTGGATTGATCTCATCAAAGTGGTTAAAGTTGATGCTATCAAGAGAGCATGATTAAAACTTGAGAAGATCAATAGGCCAAAAATATATGAATACATGCGAAGGTGAGTTGCGCACATGAAATATCAACTTGCTACTGAAATCCTGATTCATACTCTATTATTGTAATCTTATGTATGTAATGAGTTTTTTTGGGAATTGTATTTGAAAGATCTAGTTGAGATATTGCAGATCTACAATTGTAGTGATGATCTGATCTGATAACGATAAGAGAATACTATTATAGGGAGATTCATTGTGTATGTGTGTGTACATGTGTGATTGTCCACCTTTTTAAATTTTGGATTCTAGTGTCAAGTTCTTATGTAATGCCCTTACTAATTTCTTGCACGGAGGTTCTTTAATCAGTTTGTAATGGTTAATATCTATTAATATATATTTAACTAGTACAATGCATTCATTCACTATGTAAATGCCAACTATCATGCCTAAGTCTTGGCAATGCTTCAGGTGTTATTTTCTTTCTTGTGGAAGATCGAAAATTCCAATGTTATGCTAGACTAGACCAAAAACCTTTGTTGGCCCCCAAGATCAAAACACTAGTATCAGTGATAAAAAAATTCCAACAAATGGTTCCATTATCAGTAATTAAAAACTGGTTAGGATTTAAGATAATGGTGACTATAATCCTCAAGAGAAACATCAGGAATGGTGAGAAGAGAAGTGTGATTATTTTATATATCAGTGGGCGCAACTACGGCAAAAGAACCTAGATTGGGTTCTTGATGAGATCCTCTTTGTTGAACGTGTTTGTGACCAATACGAGATATTTTAGGTTGAGTTCCTTGAGAATTTGTACTAGTGGTTGAGTGGGTTGTTGAAATCTTTGAGAGATAGGAGTATTGGTTGAATCTATCGCACTTGGACTACATCTGATCTAGCTTCCTTGCATTGGCTGGATTACGAGCTTACTAGAGCTGTCATTTTTTGGGTGTGAACTGATACGCATTAAGTTTGTTGTAGAGAATCACCAATCATTTTCCAAAGCGGAAGCAGTATTCATATTTGGGCTAAGAGGGAAACTGTTGAAAGAGATCTCTTTGTGAATTAAGGTTTCGTTGTTAGAAGAAAGAATACTATTATTTATTCCATTATATATGGAAACCTAAAACCCTTGTACAAGGTGGGTATCTTGGGGGAGACGATGACCTGTTGTGGAAGTTGAGAAAGAGTTGTGATGGACATGGAGAATATGTGGAATGCACAAGATTTTAGAGAAATTAGGAGGGCATGCATATCTCATGGATGGAGGGAATGAAATATGCGAGAGATTTAAATAAGATGAAGGGATTTGAAGCTGGAAGGAGAAGTGTTGGCTAGCTCTGAGATGCGGAAGGGAGAATTGAAAAGGGATGTGAGCTCTAGTGAAGGAAGAGGAGCTAGAGGAAGTGAAGAAGGATAACAGATTCAAGGTTATTACAGATACTAATCCTAGTACCCCTACAAATGAAGAGATGCATTTTGTGATCCACATGTTATTCTATGAAGACGATTTCTCCCCCAAAATAAATGTTTTTCACAATAGAAACTCGGTCAATCCTCCTCCATCCCTTCCCTTGGTGCTTTATTCTAATTCGGTAAGGTTCCTTCCTAAACTCATTAAAGCTTTGAATTTATGCCAGGTAAATATAGGTAACAGTTCTTTTAGTGGTGGTCAATGAGATTTGAGTAATATTTAACCTGGTTCACAAGGATTTGTTTTGGTCTCTTCTATTTTTGTTCCAAATGGCTGGAAATAAGGGTGTTCCTTCACTTAGTACCATGAATTCCATGGGCAAGATGATGAAGATGTGGAACAACATTGGTATTTTTGTGAGGCCATCTGGAGGTCTAGAGGGACTCTGGATGTGACCAAGTTAGCTGAATTTCAAACCACATTAAGGGGTTGAGCTCTTAAATGGTATACAAATGTTACAAAAATATTCCAAATTTGACTATAGATGCATTAAGGGAGGATTTTATCAAATATTTCAAACTACCTCAAACTGAGCAATGGGGTCTAACAGATTTGCATCATATTAAGCAAAGAGGGGGAGTCTGCATGGGAATGTATGCAAAGATTTAAAGAGGCTCTGAGAAAGTTGATTCACACCACCCATCCTGATTATAAGAAGGAATGGTTCGTTCCAGCTTTGTTGCCTTTGACAAGGATACCTTTAACACAATAGAATATTAATAACTTGAAAGAATCTTTAGAATAAGTAATGAAGATTGAAAGTATGGCATGATATCCTAGGCATTTTAAATCTAGTTCTACTCCCACTGGTCCTTCCTTTGTGCACACTTGGTGCATTCCAAAATAACTACTTCGTCCACTCCTTGCCACTTCCTATTTTCCTCTACAAACTTCCGGCTAAATTAACCATTCTTTTTTGACTTTCACTTCCTATTTTCCACAACCATATTCTAACCAAAATTGTCCAAAAATGAAGGACCCAACGGGTTTTACTACTTCAAACAGGACATCATGGCATTTTTACTATAACTTTTTTCATTAGAAGTTTCAAATGATGAAACTTGGAGAATATTGAGAAGACATCTTAACAAATGTTTGTTTCAATTTTCAGATTTTTATTTTTTTTATTTTTGGATATATGATCCAAGAAGTTATGGTTTCTTAATGCTCCAGAAATCTGTCTAAAATAGATCAGTTTGGCATTTTCACTATACCTTTTTCTTTGAGGTTTAAAACCGTGAAACTTGAACCACATTGAGGTTAGAGCATGGTGAACATTTGGTTCAAATTTTAGGTCTTTGTTTGCTAAAATATCAAATATATGCACCAAGGAATTCCAAGTTCCTGAATTCTTTTGAAATCAATTTCCACCAAGTCAGCTTGGTGTTTTTACTATATCTTTGTATCCGGAACTTTTTAATATGTGAAATCTTCAATAATTTCAAGATACATATAGAAGTACCTCATGTACAAATTTGAGAATCATATTTGAATAATTGGACACGAAACAATTTTTCTCATGGGAAGAGGCAAAAATAAGCAAGTTTTAGGAAAGTTACCTGTCAACAAGGAAAATTGTCCCACTAATAGTTAAAGTGTCTCCCTGATGTGAAGTTCCAATTAGACCTCACACAATTTGGGATAGCAGCCCCATTTGGTATGTGGGCCTGATTGCAACCATGAAGGTTCTACTCTTGGTCATCAAATGTGGAGATGTTAGAGCAAGGGTAAGAATGAAATGCTCAGAGAATGAGAACAAGATCAACTCATGATTGATGAGCTGCAGAATGTAAAACAAGAATGTAACAACAACAAAAATAAGAAGAAGCGTGCCTCGAGAAGGGTTAGTGAGCTAAAACCATCTCAAACATACCTGAATAGAAAAGTTCCATAAGTTAACTGCAAATCAATTCATAATAAGTTATTGGCATAGAGTGAAATAAGAAAGCAAAGATCAAAGAAGACATGCAATCCATAAGCCACAAATTAATTCATTAACATATCACCCATATGAAAGCACACATATAAACACCATGGAAATACTATAAAACCAATACAACCACTATGAATATGCATGGGAATTAATGTCAAAAGTGAAGAACTTTTCATTATTCATGTTGCAATTCCATTATTCAAATACAAGTTCAGCAAGTCCATCAAATCCCGGTAGTGGAACATGGTATTCTCATGCCACCTTCAGGGGAAAACCCTATCTTCAACCACAACTCACCCTATTTCCTAAGAAGATTTGAGTACCTCTATCTTCTTAAGCACAAAACAACTATGTAATGTTATCCCTAGCTCTAGTGATAAAGTCCTTTCTTTGGAGGCATGAGGATACATTTATAGAAATGGGGAGGTGACCTTTCACCTTCCCCGTGACCTTTGCACTCATATTTCCCTTTACATGTTTATAACATTTCCATAGTTGTAATAAAATATTGTTTACAATAAGATAAAATAATATTATGAGGTCTCTAAGCACATTTTTTACTCAAAATCCTATTGTACCTGTAGAGACAAGATTGTCGTTGGGAATGTTGTTTACTTGTGGTGATAGAGATTCATTTGATGTTGTCTTGGAAGGAATTGTATTTTATAGCAACAAGAAATAGTCAGATGCACTGACCACTTCTGATCTACCATAATGCTAATTTTGGAACATCACACCCTCAAGCTCTTACAGCTAAAAACAAACCCAAAGGTTGCATTTCTAGCAACATTTTCTCTTCTTTCTTAACTACAATGCTTACATGCATGAATATAAACCTTACAAAACGTCAAGACGGAGAATGGAACATATGATATGATCCCCCATGTTTTGAAACTACTGAATATATTGTAACCTTACTAGTAGCAGCTTCATATTCTAGTTTCTCAATTTCCAATTATGTTTGCTTGACCTTCTCATCTGCAACTATAGCCCTTGCCTCTCTTCAAAAAACTTTTCATCAGCTTTTGCAATAGGATTTGTTGTTGAGTCAGAAATAGACTTCACTAGAACCTTCAAATTCTTGGCTTTGCAACCCTATATTGTAGATATTCTTCCCTCAATCTAACACCATTCTTACCAAATTTTGTAACATTATAGTTTGCAACAGTATTATCAGAAAAATGAGAGAAAGAATATTTTACTAGGGTGTAATGGGACTTCTAACAATCATGTGTGACAATCTAGTTTTATAAGAAGTGAACATTAGAGAATCCTCACTTTCAAGACTACCATAATCAGAGGAAAGATCAGCAGAAGAAGCAAATGAGGATAAACCATCTCTAGAGGAAAGTGTTCTCTCTGATGCATATTTTTTGTTGTTGCCATTACTGTTTTTTTAACAGATAGTGCTTCTGAAAATGATATTGATAACCCCTGAAACCTTTTAGCCTAGATATCAGTTGTTGTGGGAACATGCTCATCCTGCACTTGTCAAACTCCAAAAGTATACTCCAGTTTTGCATTGAATGGATTTACTATTTCCTTTGTCACAGATCTAGAAATAGGTGACAAAGATTGAGAAAAGGACCCATCATTGTTTGAAGGATGCAATCTCTACCTCCTCTGCATCTTCATCGTTTGGCACTACTACAACTATAAAATATTCGGCATCCTTATATTATCCACATAAGTCCCATTCAAAAGGGAATCCCTTGAAGAGTTAGGAATCATTAAGCTTGTGCCCCCTCACTATCAAGGCCATCAGACACATTATTTCTTTCATATGAACATATGTTGGAGAAAAAACATGGTTGTACTGCTTTTCTTGGGTCTCTCTTTTAGTTGAAGGAAACACTTGTATTAACAGAATTTTTAAGAACTTGTAATTAGCTAGGACTACCACGGCACTTCATAAAATATTCTATTTCAAGACTTTATCATTTTAGTTTCATATAAATTTAATTCTAAAAAAAAACTCTTTATGAAATTTATATTTCCTTCAAGTTACTCGCCTTGTTAGAATATTCTCTTAAAAAAACAATAGGGAATAGAGAGGACTCCTTAAAATACACCTTTCAATCACCAACATTTTGGCCCTATTTGAGGTGTAACCCTTCTGGTACTTTCAAAAATTTTAATGGTCATTTCCCAGCGTAAAATCACTAGTGTTTCATATATCAAGGATTGGGAAGGCGACCATTGATCTTCTACAAATTGATTACATAATTTACCTAGACAGAGGACACTTTTGTATTTTTCTTAATCTAAGTTCGAGAACCATGGTTACAGGATTAAACTCTTGAGCAAAGGCTTATCTTCAACTAGTTGCATGAATATTTATAATCAAGATTTGAGATATCCTTTTTTTGAGACAGAATCGCCAAACACTAAACTCGAGAAAACGAGAGCAAAGGGACCCAAAATCAAAAGAGACAAATGAATTGATACTGTGTTTGAACCTAGGTGTGTGTTTCAAATGTAATTTGAATCATTGCAAGAGAATTAGGTAATCCTTGATCGACATAGAGAAAGCCTTGTTGAGATGCCAACCAGAGATTTTGTAAGTCACGCTTTCCTTGAGCTGGTACGATTTGAATATTAGTAATCTTCTTACCTTCGGTTACTAATAACTAGGGATTTTGGGCATTCACTTGAAAATAACATCAATCTTTTAATTATTATGAGGAAGACAAATAGCCATTTAGTGTGATTGCAATGGCAATGTGATCAAATGAGGTAGTGGCAAATTGCAATCAGTGATTGGTGATCGAGAGGTGTGTGGATCCCACTGCAATTTGCACCTGCGATATGCGATAGGGACCATTTAGAATTGGGAATATGATGGAGTTCAACCACATTTTGGAGTGTGACTAAATGAAGAAAAATGAAATTCTAGTTAATTATGTCTAGAAATGTGATTGAATGAAGGGATATGTGGATGGGTTGCAAATGAAAATGTGGTTTAAGGAAAAATAATGTGATTGAGTCAAAAATATGCTCCATTATCGATTATGTGATTAAGTGGCACCTTGTGTAACACCCTCCTCCCATAGTTACCCAAGTTCACTAGTACACTAGGGTAAATATGTGACGAATATTTACTATGATATGACTCAAACTCCTAGGTACAGTTAAGGAAGTGGAATCGACAAACTGAAACTTTACTGACTTCCCTAGGAGCTACAAGACCCACAGGAGCTAAACAACCACTCCAGGTGCCCAGACCCTGCACTAGACTACTTTTTCACTGACCTAGGTTGTCAGTTTCATGCATAAGCCTGCATCCATGCAACTGTAGGCCTCCAGTCGCATGCATAAGCCTACAAGGGAGTGATTGTAGTCCCATATTCCCAATTTTGTGCTTACAACTGCGGAATTTGTGCAACCTTTTTAGGGCTAGACTCCATATCACTACCCAGAACTTGATGAAACCTTCCAAAATAATAAATGACACCAAGACAAAGCCTCTAACACAAAACTTTATCAAGGACTTGACCTAACCAAGCCTAACCATGATAGACATTTCGTCAAACATATAGTGAACATGTAATATACAAGTCATAAATGCATATTTGAGCATAGGAGTCTGAAACTTATATGAGATTCATCACGAAGGTCTAATACCATCTCATAATAGTTGCAATAACATTTTTTAGTCCAAGCATTCATCAATCTTTCATATATTCATAAAACATGTCAAGAGTCATAGAATGTAACAACCCTAAGTTAAAAATCCATGTAATAAATTTAATAAAGGCAAAATAAGAGCAAGGTCATGGGACACATATTCCAAGATGAATGTTGGACAAAACATCCTAGTGGGTGTTCATTTGGTTTATTATTGCTAAGGGAAATTGGAAAAGACTTTGAAAAGGCAAGAGGCATTAATTGGCATTTTATTTATGAAATAAATGAAATTAGGAGAAAAGGAAGGTGAAAGGTCATAGGTTGCATGTGAGGAGGAAAAAGAAGGAAAATAATGGAAATTGAAGAAAATAGAGGCCTCATTAATAAAAAGGCTTCTAAGGACCAGTTCACAACATTTTATTAATTTTATCTTGGAGCTCTTTCTATTCTCTCTATTCTCTCATACTCTTTCACACTTAGAGCATTCTTGGAACACTTTAGCATTGGAGAAAGAAAGGAAAAGGAAGGACAAGAAAGAAAAGGAAAGCAAATATCAAGCAACGAAGAGTTGGATCAAGTGGCTACAACGGGATTACTTGCAGCTATCGAGTTGCATGTACAATTTCCTTGCTAGTTTTGGCATGCATGTGTGTATTTGGTTCTCTTGCTATCATTGGCATGGGTTTTTCCAGGTGTGATAGTGGTTTTCAACCTTGCCTTGACATTTCTAGATAGCCATGGTGTGATGGGGTTGTTTTTCTTGGTTGAGTTGGATTGTCTGATGGTTTCGAAACTGAGTGGGGTGGTCTCAGGAAAATTCCCAAAGGCCTAGAAATCCCTGGGCGGATAAAGGTTGGATATGAGGTAAAACCTAAGGGTGGAGATGAGAAAATTCCTCACAGTTTAGGTGGAGAGATCTAGAGGCATCAATGCTTGTATAGACCTAGTGATCCCTAGACCAGTGTATGATGGGATTGCGTTAAATCCTGGTAGTGTATGTTTCTTGCTTGAGCCTAGGAATCCTTGACTAGCATATGGCAGGATTGCAGTAAATCCTGGTTGTATAGATGAGGGATTGGGCCTAGGAATCCTTGACCAGTATATGGCAGATTGTGATAAAGCCTGAGGAAGGCATGGTTGTTTTTTTGTGAGTCTCACATTCATGTTTGGAGTATGGCACGACGGTGATTGGCTGAAAGAAATATTTGGTTCAGCCCAATCTATGGTCGGGTGGTACGTGGAAGTCCCTTACTTGGTTGGATTTTTCATATGTTAATAAGATCTCTTTTCCTCTTGTGTATTATGTATAAATTTACTTTTTATTATGTGGCTTTAATGGATTTTCTATGATTGATATTTCTTTGGTTATATGTTGGCTATAAGCATGGTTTATGATAGACTTGAGTTATGGCTCTTATCATGTTTTGATTAGTGAATGAAATGTTAATGATTGAATGATGTAATAGATGATATTTCAGCTATGTTGAGAAGCCATCATACCTTCTTGACGATTCTCAGATAAGTATGAAATCCCTATGTTCATATGTGTATTTATGATATGTACATGATGTGTTTGATGGAATGTCTATCATGGTTAGGATGAGTCAGGTTAGGTCCTTTTTCAATTTTTTCATTAGAGGCCTTATCTTCTTATTATTTATCACTTCTGAGTGTTTCATCAAGTTCTGGGCAGAGGCTTGGGTCCTAGCCCTAAAAAAGTGGCTTATATCCCACAATCATTGGCGCAGAACTGGCTTAAAAAGTTTGCAGTCGCATGGATGCCTTGTTGTGGGAGCGACTGGATGGTCTCAGTCGCATGGAGGGCTTGTCATGGGGGGGTTTAGTTCATTAAAATGAAAGTTAATTTAGGGGTTGCACACATGGAGTGGTTGGTTAGCTTTTGGGGGTCTTGTAGCTCATGAGGAAGATCAGTTTGGTTTTGGTTTGTTGATTCCACTTCCTTAACTATACTTGGGGAGTTGAATCATTTCATAGTAACTCTTCATCACATGTTTGCCTCGGTATGCCATTTAGATTGGGTAAATGTGGGAGGAGGGTGTTACAGAGTGGTATTAGAGCATGGTTCATCCCTTGGATTGGATGGGTGAAATGTGGTTGTCATGCATGTATGTAGGTTTAATATGTGCTTTTTATGTATGCATGATGATGGTCATTATTGCAATTGTGTTGTCATGTAGAGGTTGAAGGTGGTGCTGTTGGGATGTGTTTGTCGTGAATGCATGTCAGTTGAATATGCATTTGTTGTGTATGTCAATGTCTATATGTTTTTATGCATGCATTGTGTCTTGTTGGTGTTATAGTTATCGCATCATGCATGGTAACTAGGATGATGATTGAGATGATGTATATATATTGATTATGATTATACATGTATTGTGCTAATCTAGTTGATCTTACAAATGAGATATCCTCCCCTCAGCTATACTGAGGTATGTTGATAATGTTTATATTTTCGCTGACATGTTATGCTTGCATGAAGAAGAAGAAGATCAAATATGAATAGCAAGATGGTGGATTATAGTTCACGAGATTCTCTCTATAGATCAAATGAGAAACATGGTGATGGGTAGTCTCCTAACATGTCAAACACTTTGAGAAGTTTGAAGGCATAAATAAGAAGTTGAAAAGAATATAATGACAGAATCATTTGGGCACATGAGAAACAACCAGAGGTCAATGTAGTTATCCTTCAAGGTTTTTCAGACTTACAGAGACAAGGATTGCTTAGAAGTAGTTATGAACAATAGGACAAGACTAATGGGGCATATGACAGTAGGTCTCATGGTGGGAACAGGTCAAATAGGGATGACATGATCAAAGATGGCAGGTTCATGGATACGTCAAATAAGAGAGTTGATGGACACAATTTCTATTCTAGTTCGGGTTCTGACATATACCATGGTCATCATCACTATCATCCTTACAAGAGGACTGACAAGTGATATTTTCCAGATGATTTTAAGAAATCCAAGCCACCTACATTTGATGGAGATTTGAAGAAGCTGGAATATGCAGAGGCATGTTTACTCAAGATGAAGAAGTTCTTTGAGCTGCATGATTACACAGAGAATATTAAGGCCAAAATAGCTATCTTTGGCCTAAAAGGGAAAGCATACATCTGGTGGGAAGATGTGAAGTGAGTCAGAGACATCAAGACAAAGTAGTTGTGTTGGCATGAATTCAAGAGACTTTTAAGGAAGAAGTAATTGTCAGAAAGGTATTATGACAGTAAATCCATGGAATTCTATTAGTTAAATATGGGATCAATGGAAAATGAGGAGTATATGACGAAGTTCCTAGAATTGTTGAGGTATGTATTGTATATTAAGTATGAGAAAGCCAAAGTTCAGAGATTTTTCAGTGGATTACCATTAACATTTAGAGATCGGATTGAGTATGATGAGCCTTGGTCACTTGAAGAAGTCATCAGAAAGTTGCAACATTGTTATAAGAAATCAAGGCATAAGACAAAAAATTAGCAAGTTTGGAAAGGGAAATAAAAGGCTAAAGTTAAATGGTAGCCAAAAATAATAAGGCCCCAGGATGTAGGTTAAAAATGGAATCTTGTACCTTACAAGAATTTTAATGGACCTTAGTCGGGAGAACAATAGAATAGAGGTGATGGTAGGAGACAGTTTAAGTGTTGGACATATGGTAAGGAGCATCTTAAGAAGGATTTCCTACAGAATCACTGTGGTATGCCTCAGATCTACAGTACTCAAGAGGTGCAAACAGTTGGGGATGTTGGGCAGAGGATTCCTCGAATCTATGCAGCATTGGATAACAAGCAGGTGGACCACCAGGCATCTATTATCAGGATGGATGGTAAGCTTTGTGATTAACTTGTTTATATTTTGATTAACCCTGGATCTAACTATAGTTATGTTAATCCTAACCTAGTGGATAAGTGTCATTTGAATGATGAAGTACATGCAAAATATTGGTTAGTGCAGTTGGCTACAGTTACAAAAAAAATAGTTCATCATTGGGTAAGAGCTTGTGCATTTGAGATGAATGGTATGCTTACATCTGCGCATCTGAATGTACTTCCGTTGGGATCATATAGTATAATTTTGGGTATGGATTGGTTGTACCTTCACAAGACCAAAGTAGATTTTTATGAAAAGGCTATTGAATGCTTGGATGACAATGCAGAATAGAGAATCTTGCAGGGTAATAAAAGGAAACATCAGTTAAAATGGTTACAGCTATGCAGGCAAAGAGTAGTTGTAGGAAAGGGTGTGTGTTATTTGCAGTAAATATTTCTAGTGACAAAGGTAAGGATGTTGAGGATGTAGAAGTCTTGAACATATACCTAGTTCTACAACAATTTCAATATGTGTTCCTAACAGAGATTTCATAGTTGTTTCCTCATAGGGAAGTGGACTTTTCTATTGATTTGGTACTAGGGGCAGCACTAGCATCAAAGGTACCTTACAGGATGAGCACTCTTGAGCTAGTGGAGTTGAAGTTGAAGTTGAAGGAGATACTTGACAAGGGGTACAATAGGCTAAGTGTATCGCCTTGGGGTGCACCAATGTTGTTTGTGAAGAAGAAGGATGGTACTCTCAGGTTATGCATTGATGACAAGAAGTTGAACAAGGTGACCATCAAGAACAAGTATCAATTGCCAAGGATTCATGACTTTTTTTATCAGTTGAAGGGAGCAACGGTGTTCTCGAAGATTGATGTGAGATCAGTATACAATCAGGTACGCATCAAAGAAGAGAAAATTTACAAGACTGCTTTTGAGACCAAGTATGGGCATTATGAATTTGTTGTAGTTCCTTTTGGCTTGGCTAATGCTCTAGCTACTTTTATGTGCTTGATGAATAGTGTTTTGTGTCCTTATCTGGACAAGTTTGTTATTGTATTCATTGATGATATATTGATAATTCTAAGAATGAGGAAGAGCATGTCAAACACTTAGTAGCAGTATTAAGATTTCTAAGGAAGGAATTGCAGTGGATCCAAAAAAGATAAGGGAATTCATGGAATGGGAAACTCTTAGGGATGTGGATAAGGTAAGGTCATTTATGGAGTTAGCAGGTTACTACAGTAGGTCCATTAGGAACTTCTCACAGATTGCATATTCTATCACATCATTCCAGTGAAAAGGTAAGAAAATTGAATGGACAGAGGAATGTGCATCAATTTTTGAGTAGTTGAAGCAGTTGCTTACAAATTATTCATTTATAAAGATATCATATCCAGATAAAGAGTTTGTGGTGTGTAAAAATGATTGTAAGAGAAGACTTGGTGGAGGCTTGATGCAGGAAGGACATGTAGTTTTCTATGAGTCAAGGAAATTGAATGAGCACAAGAAGAAATATGTGACACATGATCTTGATTTGGCAGTGATCATCCATGCTTTGAAATTGTGGAGACATTATCTTCTACATTATGAGTGATCACAGTGGATTGAGATACTTATTTCACCAACCAAATATGAATGACAAACAAGCTAGATGGTTTGCCACAATCAGTGAGTTTGACTTTGAGATTAGGTACATTAAGGGAAAGGAAAACAAGGTTGTAGATGCTATTAGCATAAGAGTGCAAGTGAATCATATAGGAGTTATGAGTTCTTATGGGACATATTTACAGGATCGGATCTTACAGGTAGGACACCAGGATGACAACTATAGGTATCTTAAGCACATGTTACAGTAGCAGGGTACAAGTGAATAGGATGTGGACTATCATCTCATGACAGATGGTTTGATTAGATTTAGGAACAGGATCGGAAAATAGTGAGCTCAAGAAGCTTATCTTGAGAGAATTTCATGCTAATCCATATTCAAGTTGCCTAGGATATCAGAAGACATTGACAACGGTGAATAAGGTCTACTATTGGCCAAATCTGAAGAAGGAAGCGACAAATTTTGTGGCCAGATGTTTGGATTGACTATAGGTAAAAGCGGAGTGCAAGCATCCAGGTGGTTTACTACAATCGATTCCAATTCCATAGTGGAAATGGGAGGTCATTTATATGGATTTCATCGTAGGTTTACCAAGGAAGAATAGACTGCCTGATTCCATTATGGTTGTGGTTGATAGGTTGACAAAGGTAGCACACTTCATTCCAATGAAGTCTACTTATTCATCTAGTGACGTAGCACAGGTCTTCATAAGAGATATAGTGAGATTGCATCGTGTTCCAAAGAATATTATGTTAGGCAAAGATGATAAGTCAACTTTTAAGTTTTGGAAAGAGTTATTTGCAAGATTCGGTACAGAGTTGGCCTTCAGCACAACTTATCATCTACAAACAGATGGACAGACAGAGAGAGTTAACAGGATTTTGAAGGACATGTTGAGAATGTATGTTATGCATTAGAAGTAGAAATGGGAAGAGTATCTTCCACTAGTAGAGTTTTCTTACAACAATGGGTATCAGGATTCAATGAGGATGAGTTCATATGAGGCACTCTATAGGCAGAGTTGCAATACTCCCATCAAATGGAGTGATCCAGTTAATAGGTTATTGATAGGGTCAGACATGTTGGCATACATAGAACAGTAAATGTAGGTTATCAAGAAGAATCTAAAGGCAACACAAGACAGATGGAAGAGTTATGCATATCAGCACAGGGTGTTTAAGGAGTTTTCGATTGGGGAACATGTGTATTTGCGCATTAAGCCCAAGAAGAGCTCTTTGAGGATTGGGTCATGTGTGAAGCTGGAACCTTGGTATTGCAGGCCTTTCGAGATCCTTGAGAGGATTCAATCAATGGCCTACAAACTTGCACTGCCTCTAACAGTGAAATTCCATGATGTTTTCCATGTTTCATTGCTTAAAATATATGTAAAGGATGTTGATCATGTTATTGATTGGTTTGTATTGTAGGTGGAGCCATAAGGAGAACTCCATCTAGAATCTCAATGCATTTTGCAAAGAAATATGCCCATGCTCCAGAACTTAGCAATCGAACAAGTTAAAGTGCAATGGAAGCGCTTTGGGCTCAGTGAAGCTACATGGGAGATGTTTGATCAGATGCAAGTTATGTATCCTTCCTTATTTGGTGGTTGAGGAAAATTAGTTTTGGTATATGTATATACGTATATGGATGTAAATATTGCCATGACATGTGTTATGAAGCTCCAATAAGCGGTATGGTTGTCATGTTATTATGTTTGTCATGTTGGTGTTTCTTTTCAATAGTTTGATCATTGTAATATTGCATCGAGCTAAGTTATAAAGCCCCATGGGCAGTACGTTTTTCTTTCAACAGTCATGCTAGTTGTAGGTGTCATAGAACACTGAGGAAGGTGTTCCCCTAAGGGGGAGGGGTCTGTAATAGCCTCGGGTTAAAAATCCATGTAATAAAGTTAATAAAGGAAAAATAAGACCAAGGTCATGGGGCACGTGTTGAATGTTGGATAAACCATCTTAGTGGATGTTCATTTGGTTTATTATGGCTAAGGGAAATTGGCAAAAGAAATGACAAAGACTTTGAAAAGGAAAGAGGCAATAATTGTCATTTTATTTATGAAATAAAGGAAATTAGGAGAAAAGGAAGGTGAAAGGTCATAGGTTTCATGTGAGTAGGAAAATGATGGAAAGTGATGGAAATTGAAGAAAATAGAGGCCTCATTAGTAAAAAGGCTTCACAGGATCAGTTCACAACCTTTTGTCAGTTTTTGCTTGGAACTCTCTCTATTCTCTCTATTCTCTCATACTCTTGCACACTTAGAGAATTCCTGAAGCACTCTAGAATTGGAGAAAGGAAGGTAAAGGAAGGAAAAGAAAGTAAAGGGAAGTGAATATCAAGAAAAGATGAATTGGATCAAATAGCTACAATGGGATTACTTGCAGGTATCAAGTTGCATGTATGATTTCCTTGCTAGTTTTGGCATGCATGGTATATGCATGTGTGTATTTGGTTCTCTTGTTGCCATTTGCATGGGTTTTCCAAGTGTGACAATGTTTTTCATCCTTGCCTTTCCATTTCCAGATAGCCATGGTGTGATGGGGTTATTTTTCTTGGTTGAGTTGGATTGTCGAATGGTTTCAAAACTGAGTGGGGTGGTCTCAGGAAAATTCCCAAGGGCCTAGAAATCCTTGGACCGGTAAAGGTGGGATATGCAGTAAAGCCTAAGGGTGGAGATGGGAAAATTCCTCAAGGTTTAGGTGGAGAGATCCGGAGGCATCCATGATTGTATAGGCCTAGTTATCCATGGACTAATATATGGTGGGATTGCGATAAATCTTGGTAGTGTATGTTTCTTGTTTGGGCCTAGGAATCCTTGACCAATGTATGGCGGGATTACAGTAAAGGTTGGTTGTATAGATGAGGGCTTGGTCCTAGGAATCCTTGACTGGTATATGGCGGCATTATGGTAAAGCTTCAGGAACCCATGGTTGTTTTGTTGTGAGGCCCACATTCATGCTTGGAATATGGCACAGGGGTGATTTGTTATGCTCTTGACCTGCTAGAAATTCCAGAATACCAAATATGTGAAGAAATACAACCCAAAACACATAATAAAATGAGAAAAACAACAAGTATTTTATTATTCAGAGATAAAAGCAATGTTCACTTGCCTATTCGAGGTGACAACCTCCAAAAGAGCAGAGCTCGATTACAAAATAAGACTCGATGATCTTTCCCTTATAACTACGACTATTTATAGCTAAGTGACCTTCAACAACCTAACGACTAATGGTCCTTTTCATAACATGCATTAGCCACTTTATTTATTAATTATTGCATGTGTTGCAACTAATTGTGGTCCCTTTCTTAAATGTGGGTCAACCACTTACAATTATTACTACGAGATTTATTGAATCTTTAACTAACTATGACTATGACTTGACCCTACTATGTTTTTTACATAAATAAAGGGGTTAGGGTTAGACCCTAACATGATTGGCTGAAAGAAATATTTGGTTTAGCCCAATCTATGGTCGGGAGGTACATGGAATTCCTTGGCTTCATTGGCTTTCGCTTATGCTAATAAGAGATATTCCTCTTTTGTATTATGTGTAAATGTACTTGTTATTATGTGGCTTTAATGGTTGTTATATGATTGATATTTCTCTAGTTATATTCTAGTTATAAGCCTGGTTTATGACATACTTGAGTTATGTATCTAATCGTGTTTTGATTAGTAATGAAATGTTAATGGATGAATGATCTAATAGATGATATTGCAGTTATTGTCAGAAGGCATCAGACCTTCTTGACAATTCTCAGGTAAGTATGAAATCCTTATGTTCAAATGTGTATTTATGACCTGTACATTACATGTTCATGATGTGTTTGACGAAATTTTTGCCATGGTTAGGATGAGTCAAGTCAGGTTTTTGTTAAAGATTTGCATTAGAGGTCTTTGTCTTCTTGTTATTGATTACTTCTCAGTGTTTCATCAACTTTTGGGAAGAGGCCTGGCTCCTAGCCTTGAAAAGGTAGCTTAAATCCCGTAGTAAGTGGCACAAAACTAGCTTAAAAAGTTTCCAGTCGCATGGAAGCCTTGTTGTGGGAGTGACTGGAGGGTCTCAGTCGAATGGAGGGCTTGTCTTGGGGGGGTTTAGTTTAGTTAAAAAGAAATTTGACTCAGGGGTTGGGAACCTGGAGTAGTTGGTCAACCTCTAGGGGTCCTATATCTCATGAGGAAGATCAGTTTGGTTTTCGTTTGTCGATTCCACTTTCTTAACTGTACTTGGGGATTGAATCATATCATAGTAACTCTGTGTCACATGTTTTCCCCAATAGGATGATTAGCTTGGGTAAATTTGGGAAGAGGGTGATACATAGACAT
This sequence comes from Pinus tabuliformis, assembly GCA_031772625.1. NCBI lineage: Eukaryota > Viridiplantae > Streptophyta > Pinopsida > Pinales > Pinaceae > Pinus > Pinus tabuliformis. Next base: position 850,951,658 of record CM062811.1, read on the forward strand.
TATACACCATATAACCAACATAGAACCATGGAAAAGTAGCCATAAGATAACCATCATAATCAATACATATGCTCATAGATCACAATAGGGAAGTACCTCATATTAACAGATGAAAATACCAACCAAGTCATGGACTACCACGTACCACGCGACCATAGATTGGGCTGAACCAAATATTTCTTTTATCCATTCACCCCCATGCCATATTCTAACTGTGTAAGTGGGATCTCATGGAATAAACCAACCAAAGAAAACCAAAGCTTCCAAAGGCAAAACCACCTCAACCCTCAACTAGTGATTCCACCTCACGGTCAGACATCACTAACATCAGCAAATCGGTCTCTACCCAAGTTGTCAAGGGTAAAGAGTTTGTTCCAACCTGGCTCTGAGACTAGTAATTCAACCCACAGCTACCATAGGGCTCCAGAGCGTTTATCTAACCAAGGCTCCAAGGCTAGTAACTCAAACCACCAAGGGCTCTAGAGAATTTGGCCAACCAAGTCTCTAGGACTAGTAACTCAACCCAAGTTATTCCAAGGCTTCCACAATTTTTTTGCAACCAAGGCTCCAGGAACTAGTAACTCAAGCCACTGCCATAGGGAACACGAGCACCAATCATAAAAAAAAATGGGAAAACCCACAACACCATGGCTATCTAGGAAATGGAAAGGCTAGGCAAAACCACTGTCAATCCAAGCAATCCTCCATGCCAAAGAAAAATCATAACCAAATAATCACATGCATATACCATGCATGCCAAAGCTAGCAAGGAAATCATACATGCAACTTGATACCTGCAAAGCAATCCAATTGTAGTCGTTGATCCCACTATCCCCTTGCACTTTCCTTCTTTTCCTTTGTCTTCCTTTCCAAATCCAATCAAACTATAGTGGTCCAAGCATGCTCCAAGAATACTCTAAGGGTGAAAGAATAGGAGAGAGAGATAATGATAGTGTGCTCAACTCAAAACTGTCAAAAGGCTAACCCTGACCAAAAGGCATGAACTGATCCTCAGAAACCTTTTTATAATTAAGGCATCTAATTTCTTAATTTTCCCTTCAATTTCCCTCTCATACAAATCTGTGACCTTTCACCTTCCTTTTCTCCTATTTTCCTTTATTTTCATAAATAAATTCCAATTAATGCCTCTTTTCCTTTTCCAATGCCTTTTCAAATTTCCATAGCCATTAATTAACCGAAATGAACACCCACTAGGATTTTTTTCCCACCATTCAGCTTGGAATATGTGTCCCATGACCTTGGTCTTATATTTTTTTTTTACATGGAAATTCAACCAGGGGTTGTTATAGAAGGGGGAATACCATCCTCGGTGTTCTATGATACCTATGACTAGAAAACTGCTAAAAATAAAACATACTTCCCATGGAGCTCTATAACGCATCTCGTTGCAGTATTTACGATGACCACTGTTGAAACATGACAAACATATCGTTTACTGGTGCTTTATAACACAATTCATTATAGTATTTACCATAATAACCACATATATACTCATACACATTTGCTTCAACCAACAAATAATCATACTATCTATGGATATTTATAAATCCATCTCGATACAATATTTACAATAATATACACATGTGCACATTTTCTCAGCCAACAAATAAAAGGATAAGGTACCTGCATCAATCAACAAGGGAATCCAGAGGCTCACACCTCCACCCTCAAAAGTAGAACCAAGATTCACCTCCTTCACAGGAAGTCGAGAATCCACTGCCAAATTCAAAGTCTACATCCAATGTACAATCTCGTGCTACTTGTCCTCTCAGTGAATAGTTTCTGACTCATTTTTCTAGTGCACACTCCCAATGTGCTTTGATTTCATCTGGAAATGATAATGACCAAAATCAATGTATTCCCTGACATTCCCTTCTCTGCTACATAGTCCCTTGAGAAATCCCATTGTTAGGGCCTAAATCTACCTCAGGCTGAGAAAGGTAGGATCTAGGGTAACATCAAACCAAGCTTAACCTGGTAGCTAGCCCTACCAGGTCGGGAGAGGGCTCTCTCCTGTCGATCTCAGAAAAAATGATCAATGAGGGTTGATATCACTTGAATAAAAAATGATTTTAGGCTAGTTATCTGTGCAAAAGGGCTTGATTGAATTTGATGATGTTTTGTTGGCTCAAATGGAAAGGAAGTTTTTGGGTCTTGGGAATGAGGCTCATTTTTTGCAGAGGTCTCAATGGGGAAAGGTAGGCAAGTGATTTGATACCTCAAATTGAATGAAATGGAAAGATTTAGACAGGTGATGAGTTGAAGAGGGCAAGAAAACCTCAAGGATCCTCTTCAAACAGCTGAAAACATTAATAACTAAGCAAACCCTAGGTAGAGCACTACAATTTCAATGGATTCTACCTTTATCCTTGTTTGTTTTAGTTAAGAAGAAAAAAGAGAGATAATGGCATACATAAAACACATATGAACTTACAATTTACAGAAGGAAACACAATATCAAAGCAACATGCCACATGAATCCCATAGAGTGCTGCAAACCATTGGTCTATTACTTAGCCAAAACTGCTGAAATGAGTATACAATAAGCTCCAAGCTTTCCCAAAAGTCCAACCATGCTAATGACTAAAAAAACATAAGATATAGGCAAACCACAACTCATCCTAGCCTCCAAGGGTCGAGCTCATGAGTTTAGGAGTTGTTCCAACTAATTCTAAATTGAGAACTACAAATCAGGCAGTGGAACAGCATGCCTCTAAAAACTAGGGAACTGATTCATTCAGTTGCAAACTAACTTCTTATGGATGAATCTACCTCCATGAGTGAAAATTTAACATAATTACATCAAGATCAATCAATTTACATTAAATTACATCATAATTTTGACATCAAAAAAGAGAAAAGTCAAACTGTCAAAGAACTAGGCGAAAAACAGAGTATACTTGGTCAAACTGAGCAAAATTTTCCATGTGCGCCGCGCTGAATTCTCTATGTGTAGCGCTTGTTTGCAGCCACTTTTTGAGGCCTTCCCTATGTCTGAATTTTCTCCAAGTGTGCTTGTTGGAAAGGTATACCTATCTAATTTCCAACCCAAGTAGAATTTTTGAATTTGTCCTAGATTTTCCCCTCCAAAATTGAGTTCTCCAAACACTGCTTCCTATGTGTCAAAATAGAGGCAGTAAGGTCATTTTTTGAGTGTTTTTGACCTTTTTGAGGGCTCAAAACCTGTCAAAATTTCTTGGCCATTGGTAGGAAAGCATATTTTTTCATGAAAAATCCAAAAATGTTGAGTTTTTGTCACTTTGAGGCTCCCATCAAAAGCGAGCGCTGGGTGGCGCGGCGCATAGGGCAAAAAATTCTGTGTTTTAGCCCAAAAATTCCAAAAATGCAAAAAGTGTCCCAAATTTTTTGAAATTTGGGCTGAGTACTCTCCATCAAGTGTTGTGTTGGGCCAAGGAAGCCTTAGCCAATATCTAAAGTTTATCTTGCACTTTTTGCCTCCTCGATCTCTTCTTCAATTTTGCCTTCAAGCTCCTCATTCTAGCTTGGCACACCATATTCCTTGACAAATAATGATATGCCATGTTTCTCAACATATTCTTCTCATTGATGACTTTCTCCAACCTCCTCTCTAAGTGGATATTAGCTCTTTCAAGCCATGATTCTCGATCGACAATGATTTCTTGCTCAAGTGATATGAGCTTCACCTTTCTTCTTTTGGCAGCTTGGCGGTTTTCTCGTATGTTTTGCAACTCCATAATCGCTTGTTGATCCTCAAGCTGCTTGTTTCTTTACTCCAAGTAATTTATTATCCACTTGGCTCTTTCCAAGTTGAGGGACAAAGCATTGATTTCCGCCTGTTGCTCTTTGATGACTTCTTTGAGATTTGAGCGTTGTGGGCCCAAATTAGTATCATCACCCTCAATGAGAATGAAATCGGTCTCCTGCTCACCTGAAGGCCCCTCATCATGTAATGGCCTCTTTCCCTTGTCCTAAACCTACTGTGCTGATGAAGGAAGTGAGACCCCTTCCACGCCGGGTGGAGATAATACTCGCTTTGCTGCTGCAAATAACCGTCTAGTGCCCTTCTGATAGGTGACAAACACCGACACACTAGCGGTCTGTGTCTCATGACCCTCTTGCTGATGAGAAGGTCCACCTGCCTCATGAAAATTCTCTGGAGGTACCTGAGGAGCTATGAAGAACTCACAAGAAATGAAATCTTCCCATGTGATGCCCTGCAAACCAAGCTGATGCATGACCACAATCTTAATGAGAGCAAAATGATATATACTGTTGAACTGCTGCTGAGGAGTCTTTTGTTGTACTAGGGTGGTCATCTTCTCAATGTTTCGGCACATGAAGTAGGGGAGATTCATCATCCTCACCCTGGTAAAGTGCATCAACAACCTGATATGATAGGCATATAGGCGAGAAAACTAGCCCTCACAGCTGAAATATTTCATTATCAGTTTCATCAAAGGAGCATATGAATCTTTCAGGTACCAAAAGGGAAAAACTCTACTGAGCTGTCTCAAATAATTGGGCTTGATGTATGGTTCATATTGTTCCCTATCAATTTTTTGCCTCTTATTCCATTGCTCTCCAATATTAGGAATGCCAGTTGCTGAGAAATAGACTCTGGTGTTGCTAGGGTGGCTTGACCATTATGTAAATGAAGCACAAACAACCGGGCCAACTCATGATGATACTGGACTCTAGCAACCATCTCACAGAACTCATAGCAAGATTGGTGTTGGAAGCATGTGATAGCGAGAGGGCAGGCCTGCAGCTCAACAAGTGTGGTAGGTTCCTCTCGTATATGTTTGCCACCCTTATGAGGTCTCCTTGGTGCATGTATTTCTGTTGGAGAGTCACTGTGTGTCTCTTCCTCACGGTCATATGAAGGATCAGACTCCATTTTTGCTAGTGGGTGTGTTTTCTTGATAAGTAGTAGGAGATTTATGGTGTTTTTAATTTTCTGCCACCAAGGGAAAAGTATATGAGGGACTGTGGGGGGAGAAAGTATGAGGGATTTTGGGACTGTTAGGACAGGGTTTTGTTTGGGAAACAGGGGATTAGGGAGTGATATGTAAGTTTTAGGGACAACAATTAGGGTTTGGGGATTTATAGTTAGGATTTGGGAAAATGGGAATTGGGGATAGGGATGACTAAATATGGGAGTCAGGGAATGGGTGGATAAGCTGGGAAAATGAGTGGAGAAGTGGAAAAATGAAGGAGTGGAAGAATAAACTTGGCAGCAAAATGACAAGTACAAACCCTAGGCAATATTTTTTGAGAAATGACAAGGAAGTAGGGTTTGATTTTCCTTTTACACAACCACCATAAATTGTATGAAAAACTCCTTCACTAGCAAGGAAGAGGGCTTAACTTACTTGCACGCTAGGAGAGTTGAGCGATTTTGGCAATTTGGGGGAGTTTTTGAGTGAAACGGGCTTGGCAACTCTATGCACCGCGCCTCAAACCCAACACGCCTGCCTCCTGTGTGCACCGCGCCAATTTAGATTAACACTGGAGACCACGACCCTATGTGTCGCGCCTGTTATGTGCGCCGCGCCTCTCACCCAGTGCGTCGTGCCCACAATTTTACACAGTTTTTCTCCAAGTTCGCTCCTTTGGCTCAACACGACCTTCACTTTGCTCACACTTTGTTCTTTGAATGAAAATGAGCTTTTGAATTGAGAAGAATGATTTATGCACAAGAGCTTTTAATTTTTGTTTCATAAGACCCACTTTAATAATGTTTGCAATGTCACTTTGTTTTCACCTCTGTTTTTTGAGCAGTTTGCTTTCTTTGAGCCTTTTGATGAACTGAATGACTTGATCTTTGTTTTCCTTGCAGGGGATGGAGCTACTGATGCTTGGAAAGGTGACCAGGGTTTCCACTATGAAATAACTGAAAATACATGAATTTATACAAATAAAACCTAAAATACTCTGTTTTTCCTCAAAACAGAGTTTTGAGGAAAAATACATTTCTGAGTGAAATTTATTGATACAGGAACTTTTTTTTAAACTCCTCAAGTGCCTGCTGGCTATTATTGGACTTTTTGAAGACCTCTTTGATGAAATCCTAGACCTAACGAACTGAAACCCTAAAAATGACTTGCAAATTTAAAGACAAAAAGTGACTGCAGATGATCTTGATGAATGGAAATGGGCCAGCAGGTAAAGGACATGAGTGAAAATGTACAACAAGCCACTACCGTCAGATGATCCATGCTCCTAACGGAATGCAGCTGACTGAGTAAGACACCTAATATGCAATGCAACAAGAGAATTTGATCTCTGACGGAGGGATGAAGATACCAACACTAACACCCGTCACCCCCTTTTGTGTAGTCACAATCCTTCCAAGTTTCACAGACATCCCCTTCTCTACTACATAGTCCCTCGAGTGACCCCTCCCTTGGCAAGGTTTCCTCCCATTGAAAGGTCTAAAAAACAAGGCATATTCCTCCCTCAAAATCATCATATCAGTCATAGCATGCTCATGGCAATCACTTGACACTATTGGGTACCAATGTCCCACAATGGCCATGCTCCTAAAGTGCTTTACTAGCATACTACTTCATGTTCCAATTCCTTTCCTTGTTGCCGCTAAAATTCTTGTAATCAGTTCCAGCCACCCAACCGAGCATTTCCATGCTTTTTGGTACCAAGCACATAATTTCCATTAGATTCAAAATAAATTGAAATAAATTCACATCATACCTCATCAATGGCCCTTCAATAAGGTACACCTGCAATTCATTTTACTTCCTGACACAACAAGTCAAATTAGTTCTTCGATCAAATCATCATGAATAAAGATATCACACCTGGTTATCTCAAAACACAACCAACATAATCAAATTCATATATCACATGTAACCATCATAAATCAGAGTCATAGATCACATGCATAATTAAAACTAAAATAAAAGATTGATATGTATCCTTTAATCGGTCCTTTACTTCAACCTTTGTTCTTTGTCCTTTCCATATACACATCAAATCGGTTGCCAAACCCATCAAGCACCCAATATCCTTCTCTCCTATTTAGTCACGTACCCATACACATAGTATACATCACCACATGTACATCCACATACAGTGTACAACACCACACAATACATACACCTACACCCAGTGTACAACACAACACATACACCTACACTCGGTGTACAACAAAATACATATACATACACCTAGTGTACAACACCACACATACACCTACACCCAGTGTATGACACAATACATATAAGTACACACCGTACAATACCATGAATACACATGTCACGATACAATGACTACACAATACACATAACACAGTACCACATGTGCACAACACAACATGTATGACATGTACACATCACCACCTACACAGTGTGTATACAACACCACATGTACACAAAACCACCTTCAAAACTTGTACACAACACCACACGTACACAACTCCACCTGCACAACGTGTACACAACACCACATGTACACCTCACCACCTACACAATGTGTACACAACACCACATGTATGCAGCACCACATGCACGATGTGTACACAAAAACATATGTACACAACACCACATGCATGACGTGTACGCAACACCAAATGTACACAAAACCACATGTGCGACGTGTACACAACACCACATGCACGATGTGTACACAACACCACCTACACACAACACCACATGTACAACATTTACACATCACCACATGCACAAAACACCACATGAACATAGCACCATATGAACAACATGCACATAACACCATATGTACACAACACCACATATACAACATGTACATAGCACTACATGTACACAACACCGCATATGCAACACTAGCACTGCACCATATGTACATAGCATCGCATATCCAACATTCGCACAACACCACATATCCAACATGTGCACAACACCATATGTACACAAAAATGCATATCGAATATGCACACAACACCATATGTACACAAAATTGCCTATACAACATGCACACGGCACCATATGTACACAGCACCGCACATACAACACGCACACAACACTATATGTACACAGTACCGCATATGGAAACATGCACACAACACAACATGTACATGGTGTCACACATACAACACCATATGTACATAGTATTGCATATGAAACATGCACACAATACTAGAAGTAACATGTACAATAGATGCACAACAGTAGTACAACACATCCAAAGGTCACACACTCACTCTACCAAGCAACCTTGATTCTAGTGTCTTTCCACTATTCATGCTTGTTCCAACATGCTGCAAAGAACACTGCTTTCATTCTACTAAAGTATACCTCCGCGTAACCTTTCCATAACATAAACATAGGCATAATATAAAAATATAATTCCAAATCATATCCACATGATACTAACCTCATAGATCTGTTGGGGCTACTCTTCCCACTCGATTCCTCATAAGACCAGGAACCTCTTCGTGCCATTCACCTGCATAAGCAATCATTCCTCCACAAGAATGATCCCTAACAACCCTGTTGGATAACGACATATATACATACATGTATACATATAAACATTAGCATAAAAAAATCATTATCCTTGACAACCCTGTCAAGGGATGGCATTCATACATACATGTATACATATATAGACATCAGCATAATCATGATCACAACATAATTACTAGAGATCATAAGATATAGGTTAAGAGAACTCCCTTTATCTGTGCACTCATGCACAACATTGAGAATAATAGTTACCAACATAGCCAAGGATATCTCAGATCCATTCAATTTACCTTTCATGTTACCTTTCTCATGACTGACTTGCCACCATCCTTTTATCCCAATGGACCCAGCCAGTCCAACTAGCTGTCATATTCTTTCCTTCAACTACCATTACTTATGCACCAAGATTCATTCGGGTCTTACATTACCTATTGGATTTCATTCAAATCTCCATGAGCTCCACTAAATTTCCTCTTTCCCCAACCAAATCCAAACACTATAAAAAAATAAAAGGAAATACCAAGAAGCAAACAAGAGAAACCATGAAAAAACAATAGTAATATGACACCACAAGCAAAGTGGTATGACCATATGCTAGACATAAAAAAAACTACAAATGAAGAGAAAAAAAATCACAAAGAACTGAAAGCACAAGACTTGAAATAGACACCATGACTCAATCCACATGGGTTCCCAATGCCTCCAAGGGGAAGCTCAACCCAAGACTTCTTCAATATTTCATGGCAGTGTTTTTTGCCATGCAATATTTGCATCATATTTCCATAAACACATAATTGTTAGTGTATAAATAAATATAACAATATACCAATTATCTTACCTTATTGTGCTAAGCATGTTGCCTTGTAACTAAACACATCCACGCCATCTCTCAAGGGACTCCAATTCCTTGATGAATCCAACCATAACTTGAAATCAGCTGTTATACCTGTTGAATACATGTTCAGGAATATAACACATATCCACACAATGTCAAACAAAATCAAGGTTAAGAAGACTTCTTGTATTCATGCAAAGAACTCATTCATTTGGAATCGTGGTTTCCAAACATAGCCAAATGAATCTTCACCCAATTCCTTTCCTTTAAATTTTACCTTGCTGCAATTGAGTCTTAATATGTGTTGTCACATCACCCGACTGTTAGTTATATAAACAAATCAATTGTTACCTTGTCACGCTAATACCAAGCATGTTTCCCTACAACTGTTCACGCATGTCAACCACTTGTTCCGAAGATCAGGACATCATGTATATTAATTTTAAATCAGCCTTTACCAATACTAACAACCATGTCATAGTCAACTCTCAGTCATCAATCATAATACTACAACTAACACTCACTTTCCTTCAAGTGCATATCAACTGTCTCAGCACATTTTATGTTAGTACAACCATCTTAAAAAAAGATCATTTCTTCATGCAATCTTATAGGAACATACTCATATCATGCAATTAATCAAACATTCGAACAACCTGTAAACCTACCAAGATAGATAAACCAAATAGACAACATAATCAAACTCATACCTAAATGTATCTCAGGGGAGGCTATCACATATGCACAAGTCAATCCAAATTAATATGACACAATATTACAAATGTATCGACCCATACCTGAATATCATAACCATAATGATCTGCATGAGCCAATCTATGTTAGCACGATACATATAACATCAAGATATAAATGAAATGACCATAATCATCATGTGTAAGACCACAATGCATATACAATAAGTTAACTACCATGCATGAATATTCAATGCATATGCATATGACCACACTGATCAACTAGCATCTATCATACATGTAACCTAAATAGAAATAAAACAACAAACATGTATATAACCATAATACTTATAACAATCATTAACCAACATACATGTATGCCCAACATACAACCTGTATGATGATCTGCTCTTACACCGAGGTCTAGTGTTGCAACCTCGCTCTAATGATTTGCATTTCCTGCTCTATCTCGGCCAACATATCAGCATCATAAAATACCAACAACACCATGATGACACAAGACCACAACAATGACCATCACAATTCATGCATAAAATAAACATATACAACTAACATGCATGCATGACAAACACATTTTGACCATCCAATCCAAGCATTTGAACTTGGAAGCTCTGATACCACCCTCTAACACCCTCCTCCCATATTTACCCAAGTTCACATGTCCACCGGGGTAAATATGTGATGAAGAGTTACTATGATATGACTGAAACTCCTAGGTGCAGTTAAGGAAGTGGAATCGAAAATCTAAAACTTTACTAACCTTCCTCAAGAGCTATAGGAAACCCAGGAGCTAAACAACCACTCCAGGTGCCCAAACCCTGAGCTAGACTTCTTTTTCACTGACCTAGGCTTCTACTCGCATGCATAAGTGTTACAGGGAAAAGTGTCTATTTAGAACTGCTCTATCCCACTAAGGTGTGACAGCTACCTTAGAAACAAACAGAGAAAAACTACTTTTGTATTTCCTTTATGAACTATAGATAGGGAGGAATAGAAAGAACCAACCTGTGTCTTGTGCTAATCCTTTGATCCAATCCCTCTCTTCTTTGATAGTCTCCAGCTACCTACTCCCTTACTTGCCCAGCTTCACCAAGTACTTGTAAGATCACAATAGAAGAGCACTATACAAAGACATGGATCTATATTCATAAACAACTTAGAATCAGATTTAAGTTAACCATACAAAATGTAACAAGCATCAATGATACAAAAGCATGGAGGAAAACTCAAATAGTTTTTATTGATAAACAAGAAAAGATCCAGGAGGAGTTACAACCAGTGGTTCCGACCCAACATCAACCTCCCAACAAAGAAGCCCCTCTTCACCTCAAACAAAGCATAAATCACCCAACAATCTGATGTTTGTCTCTAGAAACCAACAGCAATTCCTTACAATATGAAAAATTCCAACCTCTGGATCTCTGGGATGAAGGATCCATATATAGATATCTGTAAGGAGGATGAGTCAGCTTGTGATTTGATTAGTGTCTTCTCTCTATCAGTTCTTGCTTCCACTTGGAGACTGAAGGCCTCTTGCTCATCCTTGGTCGAATTCAGTGAGGCAAGTGTCACAGGAGAAGATTCTGGAAGCTTCCATTGTCTCTCCACCTCGCGGAATGACACTGCCATTTGTCATTTCTCACCCATCGCACCCCAAGGAAGGGACTTTTGAAATGCAATGCACCCTCATAGTGTATTTAGGTGCAATGCAACGCACCTAGCCAGTGGAGCAGCTGAAATGATCCTGTTTTGACCCATTCTGAGCAGTTTTTGGTGGAGAACTTCTGGGAGAAGTTGTAATCTGTTGACCTTGTTCCTTTAGGGGTTACAACAACACTTTTAGGGACTTAGGAGCCCTTGATTTATGGACATTTCATGCTTGGGGTTGTAGGGCCCAAAAATGTCTATAACAGTTGCCCCCTAAAGTATGAGGTCGTTAAACTTTTGGTGTCGGGTGAAATGCTTTATTATGAGGATCCGAAGTTCTTTCAATGCTGGGAGGAGACCTGTAATAAGATACAATACAATACATTAGCTTCATATTATTTTCATGATCTAGCTGAGGCGGGCATTCCCATGCTCAGCTTTATAAATTCATTTTCATGTACATAGGACAGACAATCGTCTGAGTGTAGACTAATGATTCTGGTAGAGCCATCATCCTTTTGAGTGGATGATTATCTGTGCAGCAATGATGTACATTTAATGTCTTTATTTCCCTGAATATATATCACAGCACGGATGGATGAAACTAGATCTGGGGTCTTCAATCTCGTTTGATCTTCACTCGAAGTACAAGTCGATCCATGTGAGAAATGTTTTGAAGTCGAACATGGAAAGACATCGCTTGATTACCAGTCAATGATGTAAACTGTTAACAAGCGCGAGAGGAATCACCGATAATGATAATGACCTTCAAGGTACTGCAGTACAATTCATGTGGTGTGAATAAAGGACTTGGCGTCGAACACCACGCAAAATCTTTCGGTCGAAGGCCATTGATGTAAACCTGTCGCCGGAAGTGAGAAACTTTCCATTGAGGCATGCAAGCTTCAAAGTACTGAATGGGGTTTTCCTAGATCAACTTCTTGGATAATGAGCTGATGTCAACAAGAAGTGATCTGTCACTAAAGGGCCTTAATGAATCCCACATCAATGACACAGAACGGAGCAAATGATTTTAATGGAGGTGAAAACGATCTGGTGATATAAGGTTCAGGTGGCGGTCATGAAAGAATGGAGTATAATGTATGGTAGTGGGTGAGACACAGGTGACTTCTCTGGATGACTTCTCTTGAACATATCGGCGACACTGATGTGATGGATTGGTAGCGTTAACCCCAAATGTGGATGGTATGGCGTGACCATGGTGATGTGACCGGTGAATGAAACAACCCAACCCGACTCGGACACGGAGTGGAAGTGTCATGTTCAAGAGCGACTTGCTACCAACAAAGTTTCTTTGAGTTTTCTTCCCAATTTTTCCGAGTCATTGCTGACCAGTACCTCTTTATTTTTGTCAAGCTTGAGGAGGATAACATATGCTTGTTCTATAATTTTCCCTTCGGGCAAACCCATCGCTATGTTTTAATGAACCTAGCGATAGTGAAACTTGTTCTCGTCTATAAACAAGTTTGTCGCTATTAATCTTTTTAACGAGTTTAATGACAAAGATAACTCGGTCCTTTTCAATTTTAGAGAGTCTGAAAAGGAACGTAAAGGTAACTCCAAAATTCCTTTTTCGTCATCTAATCCCTTAAGTCCGAAAAAGTATAAAACAATACAGAAGGGATGAATTTTCGATCCTTTTAACGAGCTGAATAAAACAAGCGCTCAATCTTTTTGTGTAATAATCCCTCAGGTCCAAAAAGATTAAAATCTAGAGGAGGGATAGCACTTCGTATCCCTTTAACGAGCTGGAAAGGCCAAGGACTCGGCAATCTTTTCATATTTTACGAGTCAATTGAAAAGAGCTTAAAGGAGACTCGTCTTTTGAGGAACAAGTGATAACATGGGTAGCAGCTAATTCCAGGTAAGGTTTGGAATTTTCCAATCACGGTAGTGTCACAAGGATGGCTAGTGAGATCACTCTTCGCAGCTGTTCCTCAAAATGGGTAAACAATCAAATGGAGGTGAACGATCGGCCAATGAAAAAGTGGAGGTGACGGTGCAAACACGACCAAGGCTTTAATGGCTGAAGTACTACATTCATGATGGTTATTTACCGGGGAATAGCTCATTTTTTAACGAGCTTAAACGTGAGTGGAAACATTTGCTCATGTCTTATGTTTATTTTTTAACGAGCTTGAACTATGTGCTAAACTGCTCGATTGAATGGTCCCTTTTTTATTTTACCATAAATAGCTTAGTTCTTTCAAAGATTGTATTGTATTTTCAACTGCTTCATCAAACTAGTCAGAAATGAACAATATATGCTTGAAAACGAGTTAGAACACTAACATTTTACTTTGAACTACGTAAAAAGTAATGAAAAAGTGTTTTTACCTCTCATTTTACCATTTCATTTGAACTTTGGTTTGTTGGAGCTTTGGAGGTGCTTTTCCCCCTTGATTTTCATCAGCTGATTTCGGGAGATTCTGTGGATGATCCTTGGCGCCGTCTGGACTAGGTAGGAGCTAAACCTAAGCTCTTTCATTTCATGGTTTCCATTTTGCATTCTGAGCTTGATTCTTAGTTTTTCTGAGCCCCTGGGGTTTGAAAAACTCTTTCTACCTTTCAGCGCACCCTCTGTGTATCGAAAGGTGCGTTGAATGTTGGCCATTGTGAAGGCCATCTGACATGCAACGCACCCAGAGCACTGCTGCAGGTGCGATGGGCGCAGAGAAGGAATTCTGTGCACAATTTTTTATGGAAATTTTGCCTGTTTCTTGCCAAAATCAGGATCTAACTCTTCTCTTGTTTGTTTTTCAGAGATCTTTGGAGCAATATGACCATTACATGGCGAGAACGTGAGCATGAAGAAAAGGACATGCTTTCCCTACATGATCCAGTTACAGTAAACGCACTGCGGAACTGTGGCTTGTTGAAGTTCTTCTGCATTTCTAGCATGAGACAGCAGATCAACTTACTGCAGTATTTTCTCAACGCTTGGGATCCTACCAATCAGGTTTTCCAGATCAGGGACAAATCTATCCCCTTGACTGTAGTAGACATCTATTTCTTGACTAGCTTGTCGAGGCGTGGTGCCCCCATCTCTTTGTCAGTTTCGGCTCGAGGAGGCGATTCTGTGAGAGATTATGTCCGCCGATACTGCAGAGAAGGATCTCAGCCGAGTAAATACGGCAAGGTCATTATCCGTGATGTCACTGACAGGTCCCTCAGGACTATTCTGTTTACTTTTGGTAGGATGGCCGGTGGTGCGGCTCTTCATGTAGCCAACCGATCTTACATGCAGCATGCCTTGGAATGCCTCCAACCGAAGGTGTTCAACTGGTGCGACGCAGTACTTCTTGTGATGAAAGAACAATTGACCAAGATAAAGAGCGGGAGGTTGAAGAACTTTGGGTATGGTTCTATTTTGACCGCCTTTGCCTTGGAGAAGATACCACTGATGCAGCCGTAGTACATTGCACTCGATTTACCTTCTCCTACTGAACCACGTATGCAGAGATGGGTTGACCATATGTCTAGGCATGCTGGCCAGTCTCAGATTTCATTTTCTGATACCTTCTTCAGGTGGTTTGATCGTCAGGAGATGGTTTATTCTGAGTATCCATATGCTGGCATGGACTTCCGGGGTGATCCAGATTTAGTACTGCCGAATGGCGAGCAGTGGGGCGCCATTGGTAAAATCTTTGACCATATTCCTATTTATCATTTTTTGTTTATAATGTCCTTGTGCTTTATTCTATCAAGACTTTAATCAAACTCATGTGTACATGCAGATCTTGGTCCCGTTTGTCCAGTAGTTCACCTGAGAGTGCCAACTGCTGCCCCAGTAGGAGAGGCCATCGGAAGGGCTATTCTTCGTGACCTCGATGTGGCCGAGACTCTCACAGCATTACAGGAGTAGGTTGAGGGCCTCACTCTCAATATTCCAGATGTGAGGACCGACGAGCTACCTTTGCGGTTACAACGGCATACTACTGGTGTGCCCAGATGATGGACTCGTCTCTTACGCATGATCGCACAGGCTGTGACTTGCTATCACGAGCATCATTAGACTAGGGTGCCCCCTAGCATTTTGAGTTTTTGGGTCATTTGACTAATTTTGTCTTGGTTACAGAACATTATGTGTAAACCATAAACAGTTATATATATTTTTGATGCTCGGAGTTTTATTTTGGTTGAGCTACATGATCCACATGCAAAACATTGATGATGTGTTTCTTTTTATAAATGTTGCAAATGTCTATCTAACACATAGTTTCCTAATGAGTCAGTTAATGTGTTTAAGTTTCTGGAAATATGTTGATATTGAATAAGATCAAATTGTCTTTCCAAAATCTTAACCCTTAGGAACATGCGATAAATAGCTGGATTTCGGACAGAATAGATACCAGTGAGTTGTAGTATTACGAGTTGTGAGTCTAGCCTGACAATTAGTCGGCGTATACCATGTGTGATGGCATCAGAGAGAAGTTCTATCAACACGCTATATTCAGCGATGTTATTTGTTGATCGACCAATACATACCCCTCTGAAACTTACTAACTCGCCGCTTGGATCAAAAATAGCCCAGGCTGCGGAAGACAGGTTCCGCGAACTACGACTCGCTCCGTCGGCATATCCAACACATGACTCCAATAGGTTTGACATCTGCAACAAATGTAAAAAGTGGATTACTTGACCAAAATAAACACTTTAGCGAAAACAAAAATATAACAAAAGCACACAGGTTACCATTACGCATAATAACGCTTGAGGTACAACCCATTACGAGGTTGTGCCAGCGGAATTCCGTCATAATCCATTAAATCGTAGGCTCCTTTTGCTAACACTCATTTAACAATATAGGGGCCCATCCATAGAGACTTAAATTTACCTGCTCCCAATTTATCGGATTCTTGGTCGTAAAGAAAGACTAAGTCACCTTCTGAGAAGACACGGGGTTTGACATTTTTGTCGAACTGTGCCTTGACTCGTTTCTTATGGGCTTCGTTAGCAAAAGCGGCATCACGACGGGTTTCATCCAATTGGATTAATTCCAAGAAACGAGCCTCTTCTTCTGAAGTTCCGGGGAGGAGATCAATTGCGAGTTTGAGAGACGAGATTTCACACTGGATTAGTAAGACTGCTTCCAGGCCATATACCAGTTGGAAAGGTGTGAACCCGGTTGCATTCCTTACCGATGTTCGGTAAGCCCATAAAGCTGAGTACAGGATTAGGTGTCATCTTCTTTTGTGAACTCCAATCATCCTTTGCAGCATGCGTTTCAGGACCTTGTTGATTGCTTCAACTTGTCTGTTGGCTTGCGGATAATATGGAGTAGAGCTGTCGTGAGACAACCCTAGTTTGGCAGCTAATTCGACCATCATGTGATTGCGAAAATGCGATCCATGATCTGTGACTATAGCCTGTGGTATGCCGAATCTGGCGACTGCATGATTGAAAAAGAAGAGGGAAGCTATTTCACCAGTATTATCTAATGTAGGCATCGCCTCGGCCCATTTGGTAAAATAGTCAACTGCGACTATGATATACCCATGCCCCCGGTCGAGGTGGGGTTACATGTCATGAAATCGATGCCCCATTTGGCGAATGGCCCAACAGCAACTATTGGTTGTAAAGGTGCGGGTGGTCTTCTGGTTTTGCTATCGAAAATTTGACAAGCATGGAAACTTCTGACTGCGGTTATGCAATCTTTGAACATTGTTGGCCAGAAGTATCCTGCTTGTAAGATTTTTTGCGTTGTAGCATATCCAGATTGATGCCCCCCACACGCGCCTGAATGACAATCATTCAGGACTTTTTCGGCCTCCTCATGGGTGAGGCACCTTCTCATAACTGTATCGATACCACGATGGTAAAGTGTATCACCGACGATCATGTAGTCTTTTGCTTGGTATCGAATATGTTTTTGTTCAGAGTGGGAGGTGTTTGGCCTATATTTCTGGGTTTGGAGGTAAATGATTATATCCCCATACCACTCATTGCTTGTAGATATCAGAAACAAATTTTCATCCACGATTGTTTCTTCGGATGTGTCATCGTTGGACGACGATGGGAGATCGCACAATAATTCAGCGAAAAATAGAGCTTTCTTTGACTTGGATTTTACAAATTCCAGATCAAACTCTTGTAGGATTGCTATCCATTTTGAGTATTTGCCCCCCAGCAACTGTCGCGACAATATATAAGTCATGGGGTAGCAATCTGACAGAATGGTAGTTTTCCGAAAGAGGACATAGTGTCGAAATCTCTGTATCGCTTGAACAGCTGCAAGTGCTAGCTATTCAACGTAAGAGTATTTGCTTTCTGTATCATTTAAGTTTTTACTTAAATAATATGTAGGATGTTCAATTCCATCGACCTCTTGAACTAAAACCATTGCGATGGTCGTATCTGCTGCAGCCAGATACAGGTTAAAGTGTTTTTGATAATCAGGAGCGTACATTAATGATGCTTTCATTAGGGATTCTTTTAAAGCATCAAAGGAAGCTTGCGCAACCTGATCCCAGACAAAGGGTACTTCCTTTTTTAAAAGACGTGTATAACCTTTAGCAAGTTCGGCGTAATTTGGAATGAACCTCCTCAGAAAGTTTGCTTTCCCTTGGAGTTCCTGAATCTGAAGCAAATTCAAAGGTGGAGGAAAATTTATGATTGCCTGGACCTTACATGGATCGAGACAAATCCCGTCCTTGGAGACTACAAAGCCAAGTAAATGACCAGAACTGACGCAAAATACACATTTGTGTGGATTGAGTCGTATCTTGTAGTGTCGGCAACGTAGAAATATCTCTCTTAAATGTTGCGGATGATCAATCCGCTTTCGCGAATGAGCCGGAAGGTCGTCGAGGTACGGTTGAACGATGTTTTTGATGTCATGGAAGGCATAATTCATTTCCCTCTGAAACGTCGCCCCTGCGTTCTTTAAACCAAAGGGTAATTTTCGATATGCGAATGTGCCCCACGGACAAATAAATGCAGTCTTTGACTGGTCCTGTGGGCGGATATTTATTTGATTATACCCAGAGAATACATCCATGAATGAAAAGATTTTGCATCTGGCGCATTCATCAATTATCTAGTCAATGAAGGGTGTAGGGTAGTTGTCTTTTGGACAAGCTTGATTTACATCCCTATAATCGACGCACACTCTAATTGTTCCATGTTTTTTCATAACAAGGACGATATTCGATACCCAATCGGTTAGAGGAACCGGGTAGATGAAACCAGCATGGAGAAGTTTTTCAACATCTGCCTTAATGGCAGCGGCTTTCTTAGGGTGCACCTGCCTTAGCCGTTGTCGTACTGGTTTGACATCTGGATACATCTTAATTTCGTGTTCAACGATACTTGAGTCAATGCTTGGCATTTCACTGTATGACCAAGCAAAGACATCTCTGAATTCGCGAAAAAGAGCGTTATATATTTCCAGTTCTGAAGGAGAACAACATTTGCCAACATAAATATTCTCTACAACATCTGTTTTGGTCGAGATATTTATGGCTATAGTCTCTTCAATGTTGGACAAGTTTCGCTCGGAATCCACTGTGTTTACAGTATTTGATAAGAAATCAAAGACTGAAGGATGATAAAGGTCATCTTGAGTATCTTCTCCACAAACCGGAAGAAGGGAACGATGGTGGGAATCATTCCATGGTGCTCCTTCAATTACCATTGATTGGACAATTCCTTCGTCGGTGACATGCACTTGCGACCAAGGATCTGAAGGGGTACCATATTCTCTAGACCTATCTATCCAAACGCTTGATGGGCATTGATTTGGGTTTGCCTCCCATGCTAGGAACATTGATTGCTACAATATTTCCGTTGGGCTTGGGGGCAAAACCATTGCATGATCCATGTTGATATCGTTTTCTGAGATCTTTGTAGAAGATATCATGTTGCAGGTTCCTATCGACGCTACTTCCGCCAAGTTGATTGGAGGTGGAAGGGTGAAAGTTCCCATTAGTATAGGATCTTTTAATAGGCCTACTCCGATATTTTGAAGCGAATGAGGGCTTCCATGGATCATGGGAATGCTTCCTGTAACTTGAGAACCATTGGGGAGGAAGTTTTGTTGATCGACGATTGTAATCCCTCATTGAAAGGGAAATGCAATCTTCCTGAAATAGGTCGACACAACAGCCGCCATAGCATATATCCATGGTCTTCCTAGTAGGATGTTGTAATCAAGATTGCCATCGATTACTTCAACATCTATTTCTACCGTTTTCCCTCCTAGTTCAACTTTCAAGTTATTTAGAATACCATATGGGTTATATGTCCTTCCGTCGAATGCTTTTAATGTTGTCGAAGATCGCGACAAGGTTGGAGATCCTAAAGTTTTCCAGCAACTCATCGACATAATGCATGTAGATGCTCCCTCATCAATAATTGTTCGATGAACAGTTTTGTTGAGGGCTTTCACTTGAACAAGGAAAGCTAGTTGAGCTGGTAATTGAGGATCGTATCCTTTATGATCGAAGGATACAAGATTGGAATCCTTTGGGTCTATCCCACCAATGGCTGATAATAAAGCCTGCTTTTGGGATGGGCAATTCTGTAGTACTTCAAGTGTCGACATAGCGGATGGCGATTGTGCCAAATCTTCCACTATATTATAATGTTGTGCCGCTCTAGCACGGGATTAAACGTCGACTTGTGTACTACTCCCTTTGGCGGTTTTATTGTCAATTCAGGAATGATGGGTGGCGCAACTTCCGTCGAAGTTGTTGTCGAACTACTAGGTTGATCTTTATCCTTGTTGTTCGACAGCTATGGATTCCCATAATATTTGTTCCTTGTCGATATCAAAGCATCATTTTGCTATTTTGAAACCGACAACATTAGCACTTGAGACGGGGAAGCATTTTCACTTTCAACCAGATTTGTTCCTGGATTTGGAAACGGATCGGTTAACACTGCGGAGGTTTTCGAATTCTTGAAGAATTTTTTAACCTCAGCTCTGTGTGGACAACTTGCGGTCCAATGATCCTCATCGCATATGAGACATGGATTTTTTGGTTTCCTATCGCCAGGAGGGTTTGAAGAATATTTTTCAGGTGATGATTCCTCCTGTTTCTTCTTCTTCCCTTTGCCTTTCTTCTTGCTCCATGGTTGTTTGGTTTCTTTGCCTTTATCTGTCGATACGGCATTTACTTCCGAAGCAAGAAGCTCATCCTTTGCATATTGACTTGAAATATTACGGGCCTTTTTGGATGTAGCCTTTGTTGATTTCGTGTCTGTTGTACCAATCACGCCATCGCCGGCATGAGAGTCATTGTTCGATTTAGGAGGAGGAGGAATTGAGAATTCCGGTCTAGGGGCATCAGGTATTTTATCGTAGAGCGTGCCAGACTGAGTGTAAATCAAGTCCAGATATTGCGCACGAGCGATAACTTGCTCTTTATTACGACTCCCCCCTTTGCCACATCTTCCGTGATGGAAGGCAGTAATGACTTGATAAACCATTCAGCTAAGAGCTGATTGGGGACGTACGTTTTTACCATCCTACGACGACGTCGCCACTCATGTATATGATCATATATGTGAGTGGTCGTTGTCTGTTTGAAGTTGGTAAGAAGTTCTGTTCCTGTTTCGTACCTTATTGGTAACTGAAAATGGGTTAAAAAGGTTGTGGCTAAGGTACTGAAGTTGTCGAATGAAGCTCTAGGCAATTCGATGTACCATTTTGCCGCCGGACCCGTTAACGTCCTCTGAAAGAGGCGAAGTCTTATCGAATCATCATTTAAGGTGTTTGATGAACACCATAGATGAAAGGTCATCACCTGATTCGATGGATCTTCACCCGGATTTCCATTAAATTTAGGAATATCTGATGGAAGTTTATGCGGAATCGCTGGCCATCAAGGGGCGTAAGCGATTGGATCGTTTGTTAACCGATTTAAATCAGGTAACTCTAAAGTTTCCACAAAGGGTAACTGTTGATTCAGGTTAGGTGAAGCATACCCAGGATAAGATGGGATTGCCTGAGAAGTTGGTCTTTGCATACCGGCATAATGCATCTGATGCTGGTATGTTTGGTAAGGTTGGTGGACATGACCATTGTAAAATGGTTGACTTTGACCGTTTTGAATGTACGACTGCCCACTATTAGCAAAGATTTGTTGCTAAGAACCTTGGTATACTTGTTGGAATTGCGGTTGTTGGTATTGTACTAGCCATGGTTGTGAAGCCATGTGTTGTTGACCGACACTAACAGTTTGACCAAGATGAGGGGTAATTGTACTCGTCTGAACCAGTGTCATTCCACCAGTCAGCGACTGTGGTTGAGTCGCAGGGTCAAGGGGCTGTTGCATTACAACCTGAGAAACCTGAGGTTGGCATACAACAGGCAGCGCTTGAACTTGCGACACCGTCACAATAGCTGGCGTAGTCGGTATGTTTGACATAGGTAAGCATTGTTGCATTGAATATACAACTCTTGGTTGTTGAGGTAGTATTGGTACCCAGCCGCTTGAGGTAATTCCAGTATAACCTGAATGTTGTTGTGAACTCCCGTATGGATATCCTCCCGGAGGGGATAATGAAAGGGTATACTGCCCCCCATACGGTGGTAATCCAGAACTCAAGGGAATGGTTTGCCCTTGGGGGCCGGACTACCCAAATTGACCTCCAAATGGATCAATTTGTTGAGACTCAACATAAGAGTTTCCGGATATTATTCCAGATGAACAAACAGGAACTGACCATACTGTAGAAGTAGCCCCTGAGTGGGCTCCTTCTAGCGGTTGAGAGCTAGTCGGGACAGATGGTATACCGGCGAACATTGTCGGATTGATAACAGGGAGTTCTGCCATCGCTGTGTCAGACGACACAGTCCTAGATGTTGACGGTTGTTCAGACATTTGTAGTCTATCCAAAAGATTACCTAGCGATTCTACAGGAGCTTCCGCTAGTGGTAGACTAACTTCTGATGAAGAAGGATATAGAGTGATCCCGACTCCAAATTGCGTTGGAGTAGTTGTTGGAGGATCTTCTACAATTTCTTCTATGGCAATCAGACTAGGTGGAAGGGGCAGACCGTCAGGTCCGTAGAATATTTCTAGTGCCGAAGAAGGTATGGAATCGGCAGCGACAGATGTTTGAAGAGTAAGACTCTCCGAACCGGTTGTAGATGGAACTGGTTCGATAACACAAGTGTTTACTCTCAGACTAGGATCAGTATCACTGTCCTTCTATGGTTGTTGAACTTCTTCTGTAGAGGCAGGGATTCCATAAATGTTTGGAGTAACCGGAGTCTCTGATGTCATTGGAACACTTGTTCTAACTTTAATAGGAGATTTGGAACCGGTTAAACGAGTTCGCTTTGTCCGTACTGGCTTCGATTTAGGAGACAAAGATGGTTGACTCGTAAGCCTCCGCGAACGACGGGGTTTCAATTGACTTTCTTCCACGATTGCGGATTACTCAATCAACTAAAATAAAGGGGAAGTATGTTTCCAAATTAAATGAATTTTAGACTCTTTGACACAACTTGTTTTTTCAGTTTTTAAGAGTCGAGAAAAAACAAAAGATGACTCTAGTCTCCTTCGATTTTTAATGAGCCTGAAGTGACAAGTGCTCAGATGGACCTTTTCCGTTAAGGAGTCTGAAAAGGAACGAAAGGGACTGCTCTGGAAGTCTAGGTAGAGGGAGTACCAAACCAATCACAAAACTGCAGAATACTTTTTACGGTATGGCAGTCAATCTTCCTGAATGCTATGTTCAGTGCATTGCGATCGATAGGGCGACAGACACGGCTTCCTATGGATAAAGGATTTAAGCCTATAGGGGTCTCCCAAAATATACTCGACGGTACGTGGGAGCACAAGTCCGTACTGGCACTTATCGTCTCAAAGTGGAGGAATCACCCAACCATCAGTGAGAACAACAGTTACCAGGCTTTACGACGCCGGAATACGTCTCTAGCCTAGACCTTTAAATGTTGTGCATTAAGTTCCAAAGCGTTGTTAGATTCATTGAATTTATTTTAAGTTGATCTTGCTTATGAAGTTTTCCTTTTGGGTTCACCACGAGATGTAGATGTAATTCCTAAAATGCAATCTAAAGATGATAAACAAACTTTTTATCTCTTTTATGCAATGAAAATCCTAGCTACTAGGGAAAAGAAAGACAGAATATTTTCACAAAGAGCAAAGAGCACACTGTAAATGCACTTTCCTAAATCAAGCCAAACAGACTGTCTATATGCAAATGCACGTGCATGTATTTGTTTTCAACTTTCTTAGTATATGGATGCTAAAAAGAAAGTTGATGCACAAATCTGAATTTGTTTTCAAGCGACAAATACAAACAAGCTTCTTTTCGAAATCAAAAGATAGAGACGATTACGACACCTTACGATTTTGAAATGAATACTTGTTTTTGACACTAGAAAATCACAAATTCAGACCAAAAGCAATAGTAACAGGATAATCAACCATCAACAGCAATCAAACTCTTTCCTACGATTGAAATCGACACTTACGACAGATTCAAATCAAAGGACGACAGTACGATTACGCTACTTTTGCTAAGGAGAACTGTAAATGACTCAACAAACACACAAAAACATCTACAGTTCTTTTGTACAAAGGAGGCGAAATAACATCAAGGAAAAGGGGTTTCAAACAGACATATACTGATCACAGGCAGCAAAATTCAGGGATAGAACTGGAAAGAATGAAGCACAAGAACCACAACTACACAGAGTCAGTCTGATCAGCGCACCTTTAACACAGAGAATCTGAAATCCAGCGCAGGTTGCCCCTTCAGGAAGTGCACTGAAATTCAGGATCTCTGAACAGTACCTGCGCTGGGCCAGAAACAAGACTCTGTCCGGGTTCCGGGTCACAGTTTACAGTTCAGTCCTTGGTTTTTGGCCGAGTAAAAAGCAATCAGTAATGCAACAATCAGGGGTAGATCTACGGAGGATCTAAGAGCTATCACAAGGGCAATCAGATAGTTTGTGAATCAGCTGTTTAAATCATAAACAAATCCAGTGAATGGATTGAAGCAGCAGTTATCTACTTTGCATTTGTTATGGCAAATGTAGTTCGAAAGCTACTTATAAGTTTATGAAACAAACAACAAAGAATGATAAACAAACAAACTAATTAGCTCCCCAGTGGAGTCGCCATTTTGTTACAGGGAAAAGTGTCTATTTAGAACTGCTCTATCCCACTAAGGTGTGACAGTTTCCTTAGAAACAAACAGAGAAAAACTACTTTTGTATTTCCTTTATGAACTATAGATAGGGAGGAATAGAAAGAACCAACCTGTGTCTTGCGCTAATCCTTTGATCCAATCCCTCTCTTCTTTGATAGTCTCCAGCTACCTGCTCCCTTACTTGCCCAGCTTCACCAAGTACCTGTAAGATCACAGAAGAAGAGCACTATACAAAGACATGGATCTATATTCATAAACAACTTAGGATCAGATTTAAGTTAACCATACAAAATGTAACAAGCATCAATGATACAAAAGCATGGAGGAAAACTCAAATAGTTTTTATTGATAAACAAGAAAAGATCCAGGAGGAGTTACAACCAGTGGTTCCAACCCAGCAACAACCTACCAGCAAAGAAGCCCCTCTCCACCTCAAACAAAGCATAAATCACCCAACAATCTGATGTTTGTCTCTAGAAACCAACAACAATTCCTTACAATATGCAAAATTCCAGCCTCTGGATCTCTAGGATGAAGGACCCATATATAGATATCTGTAAGGAGGATGAGTCAGCTTGTGATTTGATTAGTGTCTTCTCTCTGTCAGTTCTTGCTTCCACTTGGAGACTGAAGGCCTCTTACTCATCCTTGGTCGAATTCAGTGAGGCAAGTGTCACAGGAGAAGATTCTGGAAGCTTCCATTGTCTCTCCACCTCGCGGAATGACACTGCCATTTGTCATTTCTCGCCCATCGCACCTCACAAAAGGGACTTTTGAAATGCAACGCACCCTCACAGTGTATTTAGGTGCAATGCAACGCACCTAGCCAGTGGAGCAGCTGAAATGATCCTGTTTTGACCCATTCTGAGTAGTTTCTGGTGGAGAACTTCTGGGAGAAGCTGTAATCTGTTGACCTTGTTCCTTTAGGGGTTAGAACAACACTTTTAGGGACTTAGGAGCCCTTGATTTATGGACATTTCATGCTTGGGGTTGTAGGGCCCAAAAATGTCTATAACAATAAGCCTTCATCCATGTGATTGTAGGCCTCCAGTCACATGCATAATCCTGCAAGGGAGCGACTACAGTCCCAATTTTCCAGTTATGTGCCTGCAACCGCGGAATATTTGCCACCATTTCAGGGTTAAGCATCCAAAACAATAAATGACACCAAGAAAGAGCCTCTAACACAAAACTTGATCAAGGACTTGACCTAACCAATCCTAACCATGACATACATTTCGTCAAGCATATAGTGAGCATGTAATTTATAGGTCACGAATGCATATCTGAACATAGGAGTCTAAAACTTATTTGAGGTTCACCAAGAAGGTCTAACACCCTCTCATAATCGTTTCAATAACATTTTTTAGTCCATGCATTCATCAACCATTCATATATTCATGGAACATGTCAAGAGCCATAGACCTTATACATCATATAACCAGCAAATAACCAACATAGGAACCAAAAAATAACCAACATATAGCCATGGCAAAGTAGCCATAAGATAACGATCATAATAAATACATATGCTAATAGATCACAATAGGGAAATACCTCATATTAACACAAGAAAATACCAACTAAGTTAGGGACTTCCACATACCACCCGACCATAGATTGGGTTTAACCAAATATTTCTTTCAGTCAAACACTCACATGCCATATTCCAAGCGTGAATGTGGGATATCATGGAATAAACCAAGCAAAACCAAACTACGGCTTGTAGAAGCTAAACCACCTCAACCCTCAACCAATGATTCCACCTCACAGTCGGGCATCACTAACATCATCCAGATCAGTCTCTACCCAAGATGTCTAGGGCTCTAGAGCATTTGTTCCAACCCAGCTCCAGGACTAGTAACTCAACCCACAGTTGTCGCAGGGCTCCAAAGCATTTGTCCAACCAAGGCTCCAAGACTAGTAACTCAACCCACCAAGGGATCCAGAGCATTTGTCCAACCAAGGCTCCAGGACTAGTAACTCAACACAATTTGTTCCAAGGCTTCCATATCGTTTGTCCAACCACGGCTCCAATAACTAGTAATTCAACCCACAGCCATAAGGAACATGAAGACTAATCAGAAAACAAATGGGAAAACCCACAACACCATGGCTATCCAGGAAATGGAAAGGCTAGGCAAAACCATTGTCAATCTAGGCAATCCTCCATGCCAATGACAAATCATAACCAAATAATTTTATGCATATACCATGCATGCCAAAAACAGCAAGGAAGTCATACATGCAACTTGGTACTTGCAAAGCAATCCAGTTGTAGTCATTGATCCTATTGTCCCCTTGTGCTTTCCTACTTTTCATTTGCTTGCTTTTCCAAATCCAATGAAACTAGAGTGCTCCAAGCATTCTCCAAGAATACTCTAAGGGTGCAAGAGTATGAGAGAGAGAATGAGAGTGTGCTCAACTCAAAACTATCAAAAGGCTAACATTGACCAAAAGCCATGAACTGATCCTCATAAGCCTTTTTATCATTGAGGCCTCTAATTTCTTCATTTTTTCCTTAGATTTCCCTCTCATGCAAATATGTGACCTTTCACCTTCCTTTTCTCCTATTTTTCTTTATTTTCATAAATAAATGTCAATTAATGTCTCTTTTCTTTTGCCAATTCCTTTTCCAATTTCCATAGCCATTAATTAACTGAAATGAACACCCACTAGGATGTTTTGCCCATCATTTACCTTGGAATATGTGTCCCGTGACATTGGTCTTATATATTTTTTTACATGGAAATTCAATAAGGGGTTATTACATCTTGACTTGACTTTAGTTTGCCCCAAAGTTCTGAAAGATAATGTTGGTCTCAAATCAATAGCACTCCATAACAAAGTTCGTTAAATGTTCTATCAAAGTCACATGAAACCCATCCCCATTTGCTAAACGTTCTTCAGTGTTTGCAAGTGTTCTTCAAGCATGTAAACATCAGATTGGGGAAACGCTCGACGAGGACCTCCATCCAACATCACTTGGTGTAATCCACTCTACAAAGTAATTTTATTTGTGAGAGGTTCTACAATGGTTTTAATGAACTGTCCCTTTACAAGGATTTTTGCAATCTCCTCACCATTAGTGAAGAATTTTACCAAAATTTCCGCATGGCAAACAACTAATATTTTATAATATTATGAAATCCATGGACGATCATATCATCACTATGATTCCCTAGCAATAACCTTATTGCCTTAAGGTACACTGAGCTAGCCTACTTTTAAAAACCTTTTTCATATTTGTGCATGATATTGAGCTTTTCTTAGCTTTGAATAGGTATCAGTTGTCCCCTCAACATTTGGACATACATCAATAACATATCGTAATTTTGTAATAGAAAGATTCAACCCTATGATCACACGCAATATAAAGAACTTACTAAACTTACCCCTAAACTTTCTTGTTGATGGGCCTCAAAATTAGATACAAATTAAGGCTCATCTATCCTTTCCTAGGCATAGAAAGGCTTTGTTAAATCTCTCCTTCTGCACTTAATAATGTTTTATTAGCTTAAGTTCTTAGGAAGGTTTAGAGATAATTGTTTATTATGTGCCTAATATTATTTATTTTTATAGAATATTGTGAGAATATTGGGAGATTCAGAAGATTTGGAAGATGAGATAATCTAGGGACTCGTTGATCTATTTTGATTGTTATTTTTTGCTATGCTAATATCAATTACAGGTTTCTAAATATGTGCTTTCTTATTGCTTCTTGTACTGAGGTTTCATTAGTTGTTTGTGTATGTAAATAGGTAAATTCCCTTAAGTCTAAAATGACATTCATGAACAAAAGGGCTTAAATGATCAATGTTGAATAACAACGGTGAAAAAATACAAAAAACCATCAGATAGACACATAACACAGAGATTTTTTGAAGGAGTTCACCCCTCCTGGGCTACATCTCCTTGGTCCAGCTTCCATGGCTTGGGCCTCTATATTATCTCAATATGAAAAAATATTGTTTTACAAAGCTCTATGGCTCCTGATCCCTACACCAATGAGTTCAGAATTTCCAAATTAGCCAAGAACACCTCTTCTTGAGCTCAATTTGGTCAAAAATTTCTCTCTCCATGACTCGGACAACTTTTTCCTAGAAAAACTCCTCTAAATCTGGAATGACTCCAGTTAGCCTCGCCATTTTTGGAATTCCTACCGAAATAGGAGGTCTGCCAGAAGTGTCGTTGAACTAAACTCAAGGTTAATTAAATGTTAAGTTGAGTTTAATTGATGGTTTAGTGCTAATCACACGGATTAGGCTAACCATAACCACCGGTGGTAAATCGGGGTCACATGTGGTGTTAACATCGCATTAACCGCCAGGGTCATAGACCTATTGGAGTCGTCAAAAGTGGCTAACTGTTTGGTGTTAGTGGTGGCCTATTCACATGTGATGACGGTTTGTGTAACTGTTTGGGGAGTCATTGGCACAGTTACCTGCCCAACAGTTTGCGGTTACTACCATTGCGTTCACATGGGGAGGGTTGGCCCTCCCTTAACCGCACATTCCATAACCGTTGCAATTTAAATATAAACAGAGAACTAATGAGGTAAGCAACACATGGTAGCGGAGGTGGTTAAGACTTACGGACAATATGCCAGAGGTCGTGAGTTCGACCCCTACCTCCACCCAAAACTTTTGCTCCATTGTTAAGCCCTGCCTAGGCCTTTGGGAGGTGCCACGTGGCAGCCTCCAAGCTTGCCACATGGCATTCTTTCATTGGCCGAGAAACAAGCCAATATAATTGTGCCAACACACCACCTGAAACCCAATTTGAATGTGAAACTTGTCCAACTGCGATTCAATATTGACCACCATTAACCCTGCCTAGTCACGTGCCATGTCAGTAGTACAGACTGCTGACTGTGCAGTCATTGGGCATCTTTTTTTTGCAAATTTCACTTGTTTAGTAAAGTGATCAGAACACAATAAATTTCCCATACGAACTTGGTTTTCAGCCAAACAAGTTGCGTTAGGATCGATTTTCCGAGACGGATGCAGTGGTTCAGGTTTCAAGCCATTCTGAGAAGTTTGATTTTGAGCTAAATACTGAGCGTTTGATCATTCCTCCCCGCTAGAAGCCTTTTGGACCCCAAAAGATACTTTCAATTGTTTAGCAGGTGAGGGCACAACTCCCTCACCTTCTCAATCTACAACCATTTGGCATGAGAAGGATTTTGTCCCTTGAGTCCCACTCTAAGGTATTCGACATCCCCTCTCTTCGAAGTCCTGATTCTTCTGTCAAGTATGAGATCTTGTTGAAACTCATCTGGATATTTTGGCAAAAAATAAGCTATTTATGGCATTTGAACATGCTCTCCTTGATCATCAATCAAAGGAGGCTCAAATAATCTCAACATTAACAACAGAGTATATTCGTATATAAGGAGGCAAATCAAGCTTAAATTCATTGTTACCAATCTTTTCCAGAATTTTAAAAGGACCATAATAGATTGGCTTAACCTTTTTACCTTCCCCTTGAAGTCTCTCTTTTCTAATATATAACCAAACTTCGTCGCCAACTTGAAATTTTTTATCAACCCGGTGTTTGTCATGCCTTGCCTTGTAGTTTCTCTGACTTTTCTCAAGTTGTTCCTGCACTGTATGATGTATCAACTGAATTTGCTCTATGAACTTCCTTGCCTTATCAATTTCACTATGACCATTGATGGCGACATCTTTCTCAAATATGAAGTCCAATGGCGATCTTGGCAAGTACCCATAACATGCCTCAAATGGTGATGTGTTTGTAGAAGAATGCTTTGCCCTGTTGTATGCATGTTGTATGTAATGCAAATATTCATCCCACAACTTGGGATGTTTGCTGCAATATCATCTAAGGAGATGAATAACCATTATGTTGACTACCTCAGTTTGTCCATCTGTTTGTGGATGAAAGGTTGTACTCTTCTTCAACTTTGTGTCCATCATGTCCCACAAATTTGACCAAAAATTCCCAACAAATGGAGAATCTCAATCACTCACAATAGAAGTAGGAAAACCAAAATGAACCCAAATGTTTTGGAAGAAAAGATGAGTTGTTTGTTCAGCTATAATTTTATTTTTACATGGTGTTATTATGCACATCTTCCTGAACCTGTCTACAACTACATACAAGTAATCATGACCTTTCCTTGACAAAGGAAGGCCTCCTACAGAATCCAATGAGATACTCTCCCATGGATGTGAAGGTATCGAAAATGGAGTGTATAAACCAAGTTTCATATTGTTAGGCTTACTTGTAGTACATAAAGAACATCCTCTTATGAAACGAGAAACATTATCCAACATGTGTGGCTAATAATAATACCTTTGAAGATTTGCTATTGTCTTGCCTACACCAAAGTGTCAAGCAATCAATGAAGTGTGTGCCTCCCTTATGATACTATTTCTTTCTTCCTGTGGAATATACAACTTGCCCAAGTGATACAACAAACTGTTATGTACATGATAATCCAACTCTTCAATTTGATTTACTTAACTCAAGCTTGCATGTACTTCTTGAAAGTCATTATCACTTGCATATTGTCCTATGCAACATTCATGCAAAACAAAATTATGCTTGAGTATAACAGATGAATTTACAATATGCCTTGAAAGCATATTAGCTACCTTATTGTAGATTCCCTTTTTCTACATGATAAACAAATGAAATTTTTGTAGAAAACCCATTCATCTAAAATGTGGTGACTACTGCAACTTTGACTGTGACTGTAAATACTGCAATGGTTGATGGTCGGTATGGATGATGGTCTCCTTCCCCATCAAATATTTCTTCCATTTCTTAACACTTTGTACCAATGCGTAAAGTTCTTTGTCATAGGTGGGATAGTTAGTTACAACTCCATTAAACATTTCAGAATGAAATGAAATGGGCTTACCATGCTACAATAGAACTGCTCCCATGGCATAATCGCTTGCATCTGTTTGAATTTCGAATGGTTGTCTAAGATCTGGAAGTGCCAATACCGGTGTTGAACTTATCTTTTGCTTCAAAGAATCAAATGCTTTCTGCTATACATCTACCCAATGGAAGACTTTCTTGACACTTGTCAATGCATGTAATGGAGTTGCATTGGAAGAAAAATTCGCAATAAAATTTCTCCAATATTGTGCCGCCCCTAAAAATCTTCTTACCTTTGTAATTGTATTGGGCTTGGGCCAATTCAGAATGACCTCAACTTTAGAGGGATCGATCTTCAACTCACCTCCTCCAACAATGTGTCCCAGATACACTAAAGAAGTCTTACCAAATTCACACTTCGACATCTTTAAAAACAATTGTTCTTTTCTCAAGACATCTAATACTTTGTCTACATTCATGACATGTTAATCTCTGGAATTTCTGAATATGAGTATATCATCTAAGTAGATAATGAAAAATTCATCTAGAAATGGTCTCAATATATCATTCATTATCCTCATGAAAGTAGTTGGAGCATTTGTAAGACCAAAAGGCATAACAAGCCACTCAAACAATCCTTGTTTAGTTTTAAATGTGGTTTTCCAAATGTCTTCTTCAACTATTCTAACTTGATGATAACCACTTCATAAATCTAACTTATTGAAATGATTTTCATACCTCAAATGATCAAGCAAATCATAAATTCTTGGGAGTGGATAACGATTATTTAGGTGATTTTGTTCAGTGCACGGAAATCCACACACATGCACCAATTTCCATCCTTCGTTGGCACCAAGACAATGGGCGAACCACATGGTGAATTGGATGGGCGTATGATACCTTTTCTCAACAACTCTTGAATTTTCTTTTTGATTTCCATGCGATACATGCCAATGTTTGGAAGTGGAACATCCTGTTGCAACTAAATCTCATGTTGAATTCCCCTCTTGGGTGGTAACCCCTTTGGTTCTTGAAAAATTTCGCCATGTTTCCTTACCACATCAAACAAATCAGATTTCAATTTATCATCACAACCTTCAAAAGATTCATAATCAATATCATTCTTTTTCTTGATCATGAGAAGCACAAAATTTTTACTTGCATTTACTAGTCTCTTCATCTGCCCTACATTAACTAAAGAAATGTTTAGCTTTCTGCAATGGGCTCTCACTATGTACTCCATCCCATTCTTGATCAATATGGATTTGTTTTCATGGCAATAAAATACTACTTTCCTATCATACAAATAAGGACTACCCAAAATGATTCCTGAGATGTCAAGTGGAACTACATATAACTCAACTTCATCAATGAACTGTAGAAATTCTCACTGTAGATTAACCTAATTATGCAATATAACTAAAGAAAAATACTTAATCTACTTCTACAATCAAACTTGCGAAAGCTGAATCAATTTGAGCAAGATCAAGCAGAACACATATAACAGAGAAGAAGAATCAATACACATGAAACACAGAAGAATACTCTAGGGAAAGCCTCAGCTAAAAACCCCGCTATCTGTATTATCATACAAGTGGAAATATCTCAAGATTACACAAAGCTTTAGCTCTCACAGCTATCCAGCTCTCAGTACAATCCCTCACACTGCTCATAGACAAACTAGACAACTCATATGCCTTCTCCTCTACCCTCCAAGCCTCCTATTTCCTTGCGTTGTTTTCCCTGGGTGTTCCAGCTGTAACCTTGTGTGACACTGATCTCACACACTACTCCAACACACTGTAAAACTACACAAATCTCAAGGAATGAATTCCTTCTGCATGCAAGAGATTTTCTTATAGGAAAATTCTTGCAACTGATAGTACATTGTCCCTGTCTTTAATCTCAACTGGGTCTTTGTCTGAACTGACATGCATGAGTTATTTATGAGATAATATTTAGTTATTTGGAGTACACTAGTTATAGACATGCATGCATTAACTAACTGAACTCACAATTAGTTCCTCAAACTGTTTGGAACCAATTTAACTAGACTTAACTCAGATAACTGAGCTAACTAATTACAACTCATCCTTATCTCCTTAACTAAGGGATAATTTCCTTAATCAAGGGGATAATTGTTGCATGACTTCACAAAAACTTCTAGCTTGAATTTCTCCAACTAATTAACTCAAGATGAATTAATTAATTATTTTTCAAGCAACTGGTGAGACTAAATTCGAATTTTAATTCAAGGACAAATTAAAATTGGAATATTCTTGTTGCCACATTTCAACACTCCCTCTCAACAAGAAAGGGTTATCTTCCACCCTAATCCTGTCTCTATGGAACTTGAATTTACACTTTGACAATGCCTTAGTCAAAATGTCAACATCTTGCTCCTCGGTTGAAATATACTGCAACAACATGATCCTCTTCGCCACATAGTCTCTGAGATGATGATACTAAATGTCGATGTGCTTGGACCTGTCATGAAATACTGGATTCTCAGAGAGTTTTATACAAATCTGATTATCACAATAGATCACAATTGGATCCATCCTCTGATCAAACAAACCAACTAGAATTTTCCACATCCAAATGGCCTCACATGTTACCTGACTTGCAGCCAAGTATTCAGCCTCTGCTGAGCTGAGTGCAACCGACCTCTGTTTCCTGTTGTACCAAGAAACTACAGCTAACCCAAGGTTGAAAATTCCTCCTGATGTTCTCTTCCAATCTGATGGACTCCCTACCCAATCTTCATTTGTGAAGCCTTGTAGCTTCACTCCCTCTATATGTCTGTACCATAATCCATACTGAGATGTGCCTCTGATGTATCTCAAAACATGCGTAGCTTCCTTCAAAAACATCTTAGTAGGCTGAACCATAGCTTGACTCAGCTGGTTCACCGCATAGCACAAATATGGTCGTGTGTTCACTAAGTACATCAGTGAACCCACAAGCTGCTAATACACAATAGCCTCTACTACTTCTCCTGAAGTAGCATCCTCCTTCCTCCAGTTACCTACTAGAGGAGTCTGCATGGGCTTGCACTTCTCTATGTGGAATCTCCTAAGTATCTCATTAGCATGCTTGCCTTGAGACACAAACAACTCCCCATACTTCTGCCACACTTCAATGCCAAGAAAGTAGTGCATGAGACCCATGTCTTTCATCTCGAATTCTCTTGCAAGGTCCTCCTTGCGAGATATGATAACTTGATCATCACCTATCAATATGAGATCATCAACATAAAGAACAATTATCAACTGCTTACTTTCTACCATGATGTGGTATAGGTTCGCATCCGCTTCACTCTTTGTGAAGCCCAACCCAGTGAAGTAGTTGTTGATCCTGGTGTACCAAGCACGAGGTGCTTGCTTCAGCCCGTACAAAGCTCTCTTGAGTTGGCACACATGCAAATCGCGATTGAAGGTCTCAAAGTCTTTTGGATACTCTATGTACACCTCTTCCTCAATCTTTCCATTGAGGAATGCAGTCTTCACATCCATCTGATGGATCTTCCAACCCATCTGTGCTAATAGTGCCAACATCGATATGATAGATGAGTACCTTGCTACAGGAGAAAAAGTCTCATCATAGTCGATCCCCTCGACCTGTGAGAAACCACGGGCAACAAATCTTGCCTTATGTTTCTCCACACTACCATCAGCAGCTTGCTTTACCTTGTAAAGCCAACGGGAACTCACAACTGACTTGTTCTCCGGACTTGGAACCACATCCAAAACATTGTTCCGAACTATGGAGTCATACTCCTCCACCATAGCATCAACCAAAATCGATTGTTGCACTGCTTCCTCAAAGGAAGATGGCTCAATCTCAACACATTCCCCAACAAGGGCCATGTATCCAGTGTACCTATCAGGTGACCTCCTTTGTCTGCGCTGAGAAGATTGTTCTCCCACATGCTCTCTCGCATCCGACAACAATCTGTCAGCTTCTCTTGTGCGCTTCCATGCCTCTCTGGAAGACTCTACTTGAGTG
Source organism: Pinus tabuliformis (assembly GCA_031772625.1). Classification (NCBI taxonomy): domain Eukaryota; kingdom Viridiplantae; phylum Streptophyta; class Pinopsida; order Pinales; family Pinaceae; genus Pinus; species Pinus tabuliformis. The sequence continues at coordinate 850,987,330 of CM062811.1, forward strand.
GATGTATCCACTCCTGGAACCTCTGCATGCAGCTGCTCCTCATCAGTTAGAGGCTCCTCCTCCTTAGGAACAAAAAGTTCCTCCATAGCCTGTAGTTGGAGCTCTCTCTCAAGGGAAACTCGCATGGCCTTTTGCTCATCAAACTTGAGATCTTTGCGAACCACTCTCCTCCGACTGGTAGGCAAGTACACCCAATAGTTGTGGGGTGTATCAGTGTACCCAAAAAGTATCCCCGACTCAGTTGTTGGCTCAAGCTTCTTCCGGGCATCCTTGTTCACATGGCAATATACCGATGAGCCAAAGATCCTGAAGTGACCCACATCTGGTCTCTTCCCGGAGAAATCTTCCTCTAGTGTCTCCATCCCAAGAATGCAATGTGGGCTACTATTCTGCAAATAGACCGCTGTGTTGCATGCCTCAGCCCACAAATGAAGTGGTAGGCCTTGGTCATGCAGCATCGCTCGAGCTACCCCCACAATCGTTTTGTTCTTCCTCTCGGCCACCCCATTCTGTTGTGGGTTATGAGGTGTCGTCAACTCCTGTTTAATTCCTTCCGCTGCACATAAGTCCTTAAACTCTTGAGAGACATACTCTCCACCATTGTTGCTTCTCATGGCCTTGATCTTCTTCCCTGATTCTTTCTCAACCAAATCTTTGAACTCACAAAACTTGGAGAAGGTTTGATCCTTCTTCTGCATGAAATAGATCCAGCATTTACGAGAAAAATCATCAATGAAAATCACATAATACCTTTATTTCACGATGGGTGCTGTCGAGAATGGTCCACACACATCAGTATGAACTCACTCCATGATTGCTTCAACTCGACTATCTCGATCATGAAAGGAAGACTTGGTGTACTTTCCCAAGGTGCAACCTTTGCATGTGTTCACTTGCTCAATCTTACCTTTAGGAAGTCTGGTAGAGATCTGTTGCATTATCTTCAAGGCCCCATGATGCAAGTGGCCCAAACGCCTATGCCATAACTCGCCAATGTCTTGGCTTTGCAACAATTCTACTTTCAAACTCAATGCAGCACAGTCATCTACCTCTAGCTTATAGAAATTCTTCACTCGAATCCCAATCCTCTTGGTCTAACCAGTGGCAATGTGTCTCAGGAACGCCTTTCCTTTACTGAAGACAACATCATAGCCTTTGTCCTCCAACATCGCGACCGATACCAAGTTCTTCTTCAGTCTAGGCACATACTTTACATCAGTCAGGGTGAGAGGAGCTCCATGCTCCCTCTGAAAAGCAACCGTGCCTTCTCTTGAAACACAGTACTTTCCATCATCACCCATCTCTATGTGCATCTTGAGGTCTTTCTCCTCCAAGGTACTGAATAAAATTTTATCGCCGGTCATGTGGAATGAGGCTCCACTGTCCAGATACCAAACACAACCCACCATCGATGAAACCATGCGTGCGATGAGGGTAAAATCCAATTTTAACTGCGAGGCCAGTGCCTCACCTTCTGATCCTTTCGAGGATCCCTTCTTGGATTTATTCAATGGGAAATTAGTTGCATAATGGACCACTTCATGACAATTAAAGCATCTCACTTCATATTTTTCAATCTTCTTCCCTCCATGAGAAGAACTCGATTTGGAATGGGAAGCCTTCCCTTTCCCTTTCCTTGCCTTACTTGCTAAGGCTAGATTTTCTTCATCATCATGCTTAGATGAAGAACCATCTCTAGTGCTCCTCCTGATCTCCTCCTGCATCAGATCTGACCACAGTCGTTCCCAATCTAGCAGTTTCTCTCTTCCATTCACAGAGTCCTAGTAGTTATTCCAGCTCTTTGGAAGACCGAGGAGAGCAAGACTCACCATATCATCATCGGCTGTCATTATTCCCACACTACCAATCTCATCTCTGCAGGTGGTGAGCTTGTTCAGATATGTAGAAATAGTGTCGCCCTTCTCACACTTGATTTTCCGAAGCTTATCCTTGAGTGTCAATTTCCTCTGGTCGCTACTATTCTGATATAGGTCCTTCAATGTCTTCCACATTGAAAATGGAGTCTCCTTCCCATGGAGACTCAAGAAAATATGGTCTTGAACTCCCTCCAGAAGAATCCTTCTCGCCACACACTTCTTCCATTCAGCCAATTCTTGTGCATTAGCTGCAGCTAGCTTGGGGATTTCTTGGTCAATGAAATCCTTCAAACCATTGTCTTCTAATACTGCTTCCATGTGATCCTTCCATGCTATGTAATTCGAGCTACCATCCAGTGCATACTCGAGTCTCAAGCCATTAAATGCCATTGGTGAACTTTGACGTGTGATAAGAATTCGATTTTGTACCTGCAATCAAGAACTTCAAACTTCAAATTTCCCTTCTCAGTATACTGTTCACAGCTCTAATCACCTTTGCTCTGATACCATGTTATAGACATTTTTGTGCCTTACAGCATAGAGCATGAAATGTCAATAATCTAAGGGATCCAAAGTCCCTAAACAAGTTGTTCTTACCCTTAGAGGAACAAGGTCAGCAAACCACAGCACTGCAAGTCAGTTCTCCACTGAAAAACACTCAAAAACAGGTCAGTTTTGGATCATTGCAGCTGCTCCACTAGGCATCTGCGCTGCATAGCAGGTACAACAAAGGCTACCTGCATTGCATAGCAAGTAGAACAAAGGCTACCTGCGTTGGGCGTACTTGGACATGTGGAGGAATCTTTTTCTCAAAGTGCCAGTGCCCAGGAAGCTTCTAAAAAGACACTTGATGATAAGATTCGCCTAATGATGAGTTAAGAGCTTCTAAAACTCCAAGTGGAAGACAGAAACTCCGAGTGAAGAACTGAAGAACAACTGGAGTTGAAGAGGACAACAAGTCGCACATCAAGCTGACTTATCTTCACTCCAAAACTCTATATAAGGATCTCATCCCATGGGATCTAGAAGGCGGAATTTAGTGCAAAGAATTGCTGTTGGTTTACAGTTGTGAGCATTGGGTGATTGCTTGAGGGAGGTGAAGAAGAGATTTCTCTCCGTCGGGAAGGTGAAGCTGGATTGGACCTCTCATGGTTGTATCACCGCCTGAACCTTACTTCCATATATTAATAAAGCTTTTGAGGTTCTTCTATTCGCATGTGTTTCAATGGTGTATTGCCTTACTTGCGTCTTTGATTTACGCTAATCCTTGAATCGATTATGAATGCATGCTTCTTGTAGTTTCCTTTCTTTGTCTTGTTTGCAGGATCTCGTGTAGCTGGGCCCGTGAAAAGACTGTGCAGCTGGGAGCAAGCGGCAATCAAAGGAGATTGGATCGACCATTTGCGCAAGACATCGGTAAGTGGATCTCTTCCTTTTATCTCTTGCATGTCATAAAGAAGAAACTTTAGATAGCTTTGCTTTCAGCTGTTGCTAAGGAACTGTCACCCTTAGAGTGGGTTAGGGTCATTCCGAGTTGGATACTTTCCCCCACAACAGACTGGCGACTCCGCTGGGGATCGTGTCTTGTTGGTAGCTTGTGTTTATTGCTATTCATTTCTTAAACAAAAGAGTACCGAATCGAACTGCATGCGAGTCCTTCGAATGCAAAGTAGAGGGCAGCTACTCTAGCCCAGTGTTGGGCCTGTTTATGATTTGAAGAGCAGATCCACGAGGACTCTTTTTAGCTCTTTGTGATAGTGTTCATCTTCCTTTAATCATCCTCTAGTGTATACTTGACTGACAGCCTCTGATTTGGCCAAAAACCGCTCATTTTTGGGCAAACTGTGACCCGGAATCTGAGAGAGACGTGACTTGTCTCATCAGTGCAGCTGCCACAAAGGCTACCTGCACTCCAACGCAGGTCCCGAAGGGGTTACCTGCGCTGCATCTCAGATCCACAGTGCAGCACCTGCGCTGATCCAGTTTTGCCTTGTGCAACTTAGATTCTCCACTGTCTGTTGCCCAGTTTTCAGTATTGTTTTTGCAGCCAGTTGTCAACCTGTATACCCAGCTGAAACCACTTCTCTTTGCCTTCATTCCGCCTCAGTTGTATGAAGAAACCGTGATTGTTCTTATTGTATTTCTTGCTGTCATTCACAGTTTCCCATAGCGAAAGTGAACTAGTCTTGCTATGACCTCTTGAATCTAGACCTGTGAGAAAGTGTCGTTGTGATTCTAAGAGTTAGTTTATTGCTGTTCACAGCTGCTTCAGCATTTGCTTTCGTTATATGGTTCGAATTTCAGTATTTCTTGTGTTGAAACGAGTGAATCTTAAGGTGTTCTTTTGATTATTGGACAAAAACTTGTTTTCTTTCACTTGAAATTGAATTCGAAATTATACAACAGCTTTCTTTTTGTAATACATCAACATTAAGGAAGAAGAAAAGAAATACTTGCATTGTGCATGTGCATTTTGACAGTTTGCATGTCGATTTAGGAAAAGTGCATCAGTGTGTGCTCTATGATCTGTTTGAAAAGATGATGTCTTTCTTTTCCTTCAGTAGTTAAGGTTTTCATAAGTTGAAAGAATTGAAAAAGCTTGCTTATCATTCTTAGACTGCATTTAGGAATTGTATCATACATCACGTGGTGATCCGTAAAGGAAAACTGCTAAGCAAGATCAACCTAAAAAGAACTGAATTTATCTAACAACGCTTTGAAACATAACGAAACACAGTAGAGGTCTAGGTAGAGACGTGAACCGGCGTCGTTAAACATAGTGACTATTGATCTCTACGAAGGTGGGTGATTCCTCCTGAGGGACGATAGCACTAATACGGACTTGTGCCCCCGCGTACCGTCGCGTATATTGGGGGACCCCTATAGGAACAAAGCCTTTATCCATAGGAAGCCGTGTCGGCGGCCCTACTGATCGCGATGCAGTGAACACAGCATTCACGAAGATCGACCACTCGTACCGTAAAATGTATTCTGTGGTTTCGCGAAAGGTTTGGCACACCCTTGCCTAGAACTCCAGAGTAGTTTCTTTTGGCCTTTTTCAAACTCTATAACTGAAAAAGTCCATCCGAGCATTTGTCACTTTGGGCTCGTTAATACATCGAAGGAGACTAGAGTCATCTTTAGCTTTTTCTCGACTCTTAAAAAGTGAAAAAGCAAGTTGTGTCTTAAAAAGCGTCGTCATATAAAATTCATCTTAAACGGAACATAATCACCCCTAATTCCTACGTTGATCTTAAGGTTGAGAACATGGAACACACCAATCAAGGGATTCCACAGCATGGGACCCCTAGCCCTTTCTCCTCTTGGGGAGAAGTTGGTGCGCCCCACATGGCCACATTGTCGCTTCCAGGACTGACAATTGGCCTGCCAGTTTGGCTATTCTCAACCGCTGTAGTTCAGACCACCACGGTTCCTGAACAGTCGAGTCAACAGTTAGACCAGTCTAGAGCTACTCTCCAACCTTCCACTTCTTATGAGCCTTCCTCCGATCCTTCTTCTTCGAAAGGTCAAGCTGCCAAAAGCGGAGCTCCCATGGAAAAGAAGAAGGAAAAGAAGAAGAAAGAAAAGAAGCAGAAGGAGCCAAAGGCGCCTGGGGGCAAGCAAAAGGCATCTAACGAAAACCCACACACAGCACGGACCGGGCCCAAATCGCCATGTGTCATATGTAGAGGAGACCACCTCCACCGTGATTGTCCCAGTATTCCCCGGATACTAAGGGACTGGTCCCCTCGTTTGCACGATTCGGAAGCGTCAACCTCTGACAACCAGGTTGAATGCTTACCGTCGACCAACGAAAGTGAAGGTCGCAGACGACGAAGAGGGATGAGATTCCCCTGCGAACTGTGTGAAGGCGATCACACCCTTCGCCGTTGTCCCTTTTTAGACGAGGCAAAGAGAGTTTTGGAAGATCAACCGGTGGCACCGGTGCTACTTCCTCCTGGATATCAAAAACTCGCGCCAGGTCCTTCGTTGGTCGAAAATACAGCTGTCTTGCTCAGAGGGCCAACTGAAGTATCAGTCACTGAAAGTGAACCTACTGAATCCGGACCGGACGAAAGTCCAAAGGTCGAAACGGCAGTTGACCCGGTTCTCCCTTCAGAAGTTTCATCTTCAAACACCACAGTCACTGAGGATTCATCTTCAGTTGACACCCCCGCCGAAGAGAATAAGGATGACACCGTCCATATTCTTTTCGTCAACTCCGATTCTGATGAGCATCTGGGCAAAGCGCCCACTCCTTTATCACAGGAAGGAGCATCGTCAGGATCATATCCGGCCGTATATTCGGTCCCACCACCAAGCAACCTAGTTGTGTCCTTTGATTGGAACCAACTAGGCAGACCCCGGTTACCAGCCAGTATACCATTTAGAATTATAGTCCAAATATACAAAATGGTGATGGCTGGAACTATCATTGATGAAGGGGCATCTGTGAGTATCCTGTCCTCTATTGCTTGGAAAGCACTGGGTTGCCCGGCGCTTTTGCCCGAGACAAGGCGTCTCTCGGGTTTTGACAAAGGAACCAATCGACCATTAGGGATTCTGCCTAATGTGCCTATTACCTTGAAAGGGAAGGCTGTCAAGATGAATTTGATGGTCGTCCAAGGACCCTTGGATTATAACCTACTCCTTGGACGAGACTACATATATTGCATGGAAGCAATAGTCTCCTCACTCTTTCGAATAATGTGTTTTCCATACGAAGGAAGGATGGTCAAGCTCGTAGACCAACTTTCACTTCCGGGATCACGCATCGCAAATAGTCACATACCTATCCTCAATGGTCTTTTCGATCAAGAAAGGTCTCTTCCCCCGGTTCTTCTTCCTGATGAATGCGAGTGATTCGGGAAAGGAACGCAGGAGCCCAGGGGGCATGCATCCTGGTCTGCTCTGGAGGCAGAAAAAACCTTGGGTGTAAAGTAGAATTTCCGCGGGAGAATATGACTAGTCCGTACCCCGTCCCCTCCTTCATCTTTGTGAATCTTCCTCTGAGCCATCTTCGTGGAGAAGAAGGACAAGAAGACAAAGAGAGACTGGGAATCTCAGAAGGGGCTGTTAGGAGTGGGGTTGTTCTAGAATAGGATTCTTCTGTCAAGGTTACTTGTTTGACAAAGGTCATTCACCTTTGTCTAAATAGGTAGGCTCTACCAAAGAAGGGGATCCGTTTGTCGCAGCAAGTAGGTACCGGCTTTGGGTAAAAGGCCAGCCTCACCCATTAAAACAAATGTTTTAAAGGATAAGTAGGGGCAGCCCCCAAAGATAGAGACGTTGTTGTTGCCACAGATTGTAACCATCTTTGGATAACCTAATGATAGACATTGCCGAAGAAAGTTTCTGTTTAAAAGAATTAACAGAATAATCTTTGGGTAACCAGAAAGAGGTAGGCCTCTCCCGGTAAAACAAATGTTTTACCTGCGAAAAGTAGGGGCAGCCTTGAAATTCGACTTACACCTGGGGGCATGCAAACCTCTTGGAATGCAAGCACGGGCGGCTTTTTAGTTTTAGGTAGGACTAACCCTGCTAACCCGTAGGATGGGCCGATACCCAGCTTGCATGAAAAGAGGACATGGAGCATAGCTTCGTGAGATAAAAGCTCCTTAAAAAATAGCTATCTCACACGAGACCTTCCTACTATATGACTGGTAAAAACGAGCAGTTTTGGCAAAGTTCATGCTCGTTAAAAAATAAACGCAAGATCCGAGCAGTTTTAATGCGGAAATTCATGCTCGTTAAAAAATAAAATAAGCTTGTGAGCAGGCTTCCCCCCCAGAGTTCAAGCTCATTCAGAAAAAATGAACCGGTAAATAACCATTTGAGACCTTAAAATCATCAGCCATAAAAGCCTTGGTCGTGTTTGTGCACCATCACCTCCACTCTGCAGTTGGCCGATCATTCACATCCACTTGATTGTTTACCTGTTTTGAGGAACAGCTACGAAGAGTGATCCCACTTAGCCATCCTTGTAACACTGCCGTGATTGGAAAATTCCAACCTGTACCTGGAATCTGCTGCTATCCCTGTTTATCACTCGTTCCTCAGAACACGAGTCTTCTTTGAGCTCTTTTCAAATGACTCGTAAAATATGAAAAGTTTGCCGAGTTTTGGCCTTCCAGCTCGTTAAAAGAACGGGAAGAGCTATCCCTCCTCTAGATTTTAATCTTTTTGGACCTGAGGGATTATTACACAAAAAGATCAAGCGCTTGTCTAGTTCGGCTCGATAAAGATATCGAACATTCATCCCTTCTGTATTGTTTTATACTTTTTCGGACTTAAGGGATTAGATGACGAAAAAGGACCCCTGGAGTCTACTTTATGTACACTTTTCAGACTCTCTAAAAATGAAAAGGACCGAGTTGTCTTTGTCGCTGGGCTCGTTAAAAATATTAGATAGCGACAAACTTGTCTTTTGACGAGAACGAGTTTCCCTATCGCTAGGCTCGTTAAAACATAGCGATGGGCTTGCCCGAAGGGCAGGTTATAGATCAAGCATATGTTATCCTCCTCAAGCTTGACAAAAATAAAGAGGTACTGGTCAGAAATGACTGGGGAAAAATTGGGAAGAACCTCAAAGCTTAATGGTAGCAAGTCGCTCTTGAACATGACACTTTTGCCTCCGTAAATATCGGGTTGGGTTATTATCATTCACCGGTCCCTTCACCATGGTCTCGCCATACCATCCAAATGGGGTAATGCTACCGATCCATCACATCAGTGTCGTTATATGTTCAATAGATGTCATTCAGAAAGTGTCAACCGGGTCCCATCCACTACCATACATCATCTTTCATCCTTCCATGACCGCCACCCTGAATCATATTTCACAGAATGTTTTCACCATCATCACTAGCTCTGTTCCGTGTCACTGATGTGGGATTCATTAAGGCCCTCCTTTGACGGATCACTTCTTGTCGACATCAGCTCATTATCCAAGAAGTTGATCTAGGAACACCCCCTCAGTACTTTGAAGCTTGCATGCCTCAATGGCAAGTTTCTCACTCCCGGCGATAGGTATACATTAATGACCTTCGACCGGGAGACTTTGCGTGGTGTTCGACGTCAGATCCTATATTCACGCCACGTGAATTGTGCTGCAGTACCTTGAGGGTCATCATCATTATCGGTGATTCCTCTCGCGCTTGTTAACAGTTTACATTATTGACTGGTAATCAAGCGATGTCTTTCCATGTTCGACTTCAAGAAATTCTCACATGGATCGACTTGTACTTAGTGTGAAGATCGGAAGTTTGAAGACCCCGGATCTAGTTTCATCCATCCGGGCTGCGATATATATTCAGGAGATAAAAACATAGACATGTGCAGCAGATGATCATCCTACTAAAAGGATGATAATTAAAAGCAGAGAATTATCAGTCTACTATCAGACGATCATCTGTTTATGTACAGCAAATGTATTTATAAAGCTGAGCATGGGAAATGCCCGCATCAGCTAGATCATGAAAAGAAAGTATGAAAAGATAATGTATTGTATTGTATTTTGTTACAGGTCACCTCCCGGCGATTGAATGAACTTCGGATCCTCCTAATAAAGCATTTCACCCGATAAACGACCTCATACTTTAGGGGGCAACTGTTATAGACATTTTTGTGCCTTACAGCATAGAGCATGAAATGTCAATAATCTAAGGGATCCAAAGTCCCTAAACAAGTTGTTCTTACCCTTAGAGGAACAAGGTCAGCAAACCACAGCACTGCAAGTCAGTTCTCCACTGAAAAACACTCAAAAACAGGTCAGTTTTGGATCATTGCAGCTGCTCCACTAGGCATCTGCGCTGCATAGCAGGTACAACAAAGGCTACCTGCGTTGCATAGCAAGTAGAACAAAGGCTACCTGCGTTGGGCGTACTTGGACATGTGGAGGAATCTTTTTCTCAAAGTGCCAGTGCCCAGGAAGCTTCTAAAAAGACACTTGATGATAAGATTCGCCTAATGATGAGTTAAGAGCTTCTAAAACTCCAAGTGGAAGACAGAAACTCCGAGTGAAGAACTGAAGAACAACTGGAGTTGAAGAGGACAACAAGTCGCACATCAAGCTGACTTATCTTCACTCCAAAACTCTATATAAGGATCTCATCCCATGGGATCTAGAAGGCGGAATTTAGTGCAAAGAATTGTTGTTGGTTTACAGTTGTGAGCATTGGGTGATTGCTTGAGGGAGGTGAAGAAGAGATTTCTCTCCGTCGGGAAGGTGATGCTGGATTGGACCTCTCATGGTTGTATCACCGCCTGAACCTTACTTCCATATATTAATAAAGCTTTTGAGGTTCTTCTATTCGCATGTGTTTCAATGGTGTATTGCCTTACTTGCGTCTTTGATTTACGCTAATCCTTGAATCGATTATGAATGCATGCTTCTTGTAGTTTCCTTTCTTTGTCTTGTTTGCAGGATCTCGTGTAGCTGGGCCCGTGAAAAGGCTGTGCAGCTGGGAGCAAGCGGCAATCAAAGGAGATTGGATCGACCATTTGCGCAAGACATTGGTAAGTGGATCTCTTCCTTTTATCTCTTGCATGTCATAAAGAAGAAACTTTAGATAGCTTTGCTTTCAGCTGTTGCTAAGGAACTGTCACCCTTAGAGTGGGTTAGGGTCATTCCGAGTTGGATACTTTCCCCCACAACATACCATGTAGAAATTCTCACTGTAGATTAACCTGATTATGCAATATAACTAAAGCAAAATACTTAATCTACTTCTACAATCAAACTTGCAGAAGCTGAATCAATTTGAGCAAGATCAAGCAGAACACATATAACAGAGAAGAATAATCAATACACATGAAACACAGAAGAATACTCTTGTGAAAGCCTCAGCTAAAAACCCTGCTATCTGTATTATCATACAATTGGAAATATCTCAGGATTACATAAAGATTTAGCTCTCATAGCTATCCAGCTCTCAGTACAATCCCTCACACTGCTCATTGACAGACTAGACAACTCATATGCCTTCTCCTCTACCCTCCAAGCCTCCTATTTCCTTGCGTTGTTTTCCCTGGGTGTTCCGGTTGTAACCTTGTGTGACACTAATCTCACACACTGCTCCAACACACTGTAAAACTGCACAAATCTCAAGGAATGAATTCCTTATGCATGCAAGAGATTTTCTTATAGGAAAATTTTTGCAACTGATAGTACATTGTCCCTGTCTTTAATCTCAACTGGGTCTCTGTCTGAACTGACATGCATGAGTTATTTATGAGAGAATATTCAGTTATCTGGAATACACTAGTTACATGCATGCATGCATTAATTGACTGAACTCACAATTAGTTCCTCAAACTGTTTGGAACTAATTTAACTGGACTTAACTCAGTTAACTGAGCTAACTAATTACAACTCAAATACAACTCATCCTTATCTCCTTAACTAAGGGATAATTTCCTTAATCAAGGGGATAACTATTGCATGACTTCACAAAAACTTCTAGCTTGAATTTCTCCAACTAATTAACTCAAGATGAATTAATTAATTATTTTTCAAGCAGCTGGTGAGACGAAATTCGAATTTTAATTCAAGGAAAAAGTAAAATTGGAATATTCTTGTTGCCACATTTCAACACTACCTCTCAACAAGAAAGGGATTATCTGCCACCCCAATCCTGTCTCCATGGAACTCGAATTTACACTTTGACAATGCCTTAGTCAAAATGTCAGCATCTTGCTCCTCAGTCGAAATATATTGCAACAACATGATCCTCTTCACCACATAGTATCTGAGATGATGATACCGAATGTCGATGTGCTTGGACCTGTCATGAAATATTGGATTCTCAGAGAGTTTGATACAACCCTGATTATCACAATAGATCACAATTGGATCCATCCTCTTATCAAACAAACCAACTAGAATTTTCCGTATCCAAATGGCCTCACATGCTGCCTGACTTATAACCATGTATTCAGCCTCTGCTGAGCTGAGTGAAACCGGCCTTTGTTTCCTACTATACCAAGAAACTGCAGCTGACCCAAGGTTGAAAATTCCTTCTAATGTGCTCTTCCGATCTGATGGACTCCCTGCCCAATTTACCTATGATTATCACAATAGATCACAGTTGGATCCATCCTCTTATCAAACAAACCAACTAGAATTTTCCGTATCCAAATGGCCTCACATGCTGCCTGACTTATAACCATGTATTCAGCCTCTGCTGAGCTGAGTGAAACCGACCTTTGTTTCCTACTATACCAAGAAACTGCAGTTGACCCAAGGTTGAAAATTCCTTCTAATGTGCTCTTCCGATCTGATGGACTCCCTGCCCAATTTACATCTGTGAAGCCCTGTAGCTTCACTCCCTATGTCCGTCTGTACCATAATCCATCCTGAGATGTGCCTCTAAGGTATCTCAAAACATGCTTAACTACCTTCCAAAACGTCTTGGTAGGCTAAACCATAGCTTGACTCAGCTGGTTCACCACATAGCACAAATATGGTCGTGTGTTCACTAAGTACATCAGTGAACCCACAAGCTACCGATACACAGTAGCCTCTACTACTTCTCCTAAAGTAGCATCCTCCTTCCTCCAGTTACCTGCTAGAGGAGTCTGCATGGGCTTGCATTTCTCCATGTGGAATCTCTTGAGTATCTCATTTGCATACTTTCCTTGAGATACAAACAACTCCCCATCCTTCTGCCACACTTCCATGCCAAGGAAGTAGTGCATGAGACCCATGTCTTTCATCTCAAATTCTCTTGCAAGGTCCTCCTTGCAAGACATGATCAACTGATCATCACCTATAAATATGAGATCATCAACATAAAGAACAATGATCAACTGCTTACCTTCTACCATGATGAGGTACAAGTTCGCATCTGCTTCACTCTTTGTGGAGCCCAACCCAGTGAAGTAGTTGTTGATCCTGGAGTACCAAGCACGAGGTGCTTGCTTCAGCCCGTACAAAGCTCTCTTGAGTCGGCACACATGCAACTCACGATCGAAGGTCTCAAAACCTTCTAGCTGCTGTATGTACACCTCTTCCTCAATCTTGACATTGAGGAATGTAGTCTTCATATCCATCTGATGGATCTTCCAACCCATCTCTGCTGATAGTGCCAACATCGATCTAATAGATGAGTACCTTGCTACAGGAGCAAAAGTCTCATCATAGTCGATCCCCTCAACCTGTGAGAAACCACAAGCAACAAATCTTGCCTTATGTTTCTCCACACTACCATCAGCAGCTTGCTTTACCTTGTAAAGCCAATGGGAACTCACAACTAACTTGTTCTCTGGGCTTGGAACCATATCCCAATCACTGTTCTGAACTGTGAAGTCATACTCCTCCACCACAGGATCAACCCAAATCGGTTTCTGCACTGCTTCCTCAAAGGAAGATGGCTCGATCTCAACAAATTCTGCAACAAGGGCCATGTATACAGTGTACCTATCAGGTGACCTCCTTTGTCTGCGCTGAGAAGATGGTTCTCCCACATTCTCTCTCGCATCCGACAATAATCTGTCAGCTTCTCTTGTGCGCTTCTGTCCCTCTCTAGAAGACTCTACTTGAGTGGATGTATCCACTCCTAGAACCTCTGCATGTAGCTGCTCCGCATCATTCTGAGGCTCCTCCTCCTTAGGAACCAAAAGTTCCTCCACATCCTGTAGTTGGAGCTCCCTCTCAAGGGAAAATCACATGGCCTTCTACTCATCAAACTTGAGATCTATGCAAACCACTCTCCTCCGACTAGTAGGCAAGTACACCTGATAGCTGTGGGGTGTATCATTGCACCCCACAAGTATCCCCAACTCAGCTGTCAGCTCAAGCTTCTTCCGGGCATCTTTGGTCACATGGAAATATACTAATGAGCCAAAGATCCTGAAGCGACCCACACCTGGTCTCTTCCCAGAGAAAGCTTCCTCTGGTGTCTTCATCCCAAGAATTCGATGCGAGGTTCTATTATGAAAATAGACTACTGTGTTGCATGCCTCAGTCCACAAATGAAGTGGTAGGCCTTGGTCATGCAGCATCGCCCAAGCTGCCCCCACAATCATTCTATTTTTCCTCTCTACCACCCCATTCTGCTGTGGGTTATGAGGTGTCATCAACTCCTGTTTAATTCCTTCCACTGCACAAAAGTCCTTAAACTCTTGAGAGACATACTCTCCACCATTGTCGCTTCTCAAGGCCTTGATCTTCTTCCCTGATTCTTTCTCAACCAAAGCTTTGAACTCACAAAAATTTGAGAAGGTTTGATCCTTCTTCTACATGAAATAGATCCAGCATTTACAAGAAAAATCATCAATGAAAATCACATAATACCTTTGTTTCATGGTGGATGCTGTTGAGAATGGTCCACACACATCAGTATGAACTCGCTCCATGATTGCTTTAGCTCGACTATCTTGATCATGAAAGGAAGACTTAGCTTACTTTCCTGAGGTGCAACCTTTGCAAGTGTCCACTTGCTCAAGTTTACCTTTGGGAAGTCCGATAGAGATCTGCTGCATTATCTTCAAGGCCCCATGATGCAAGTGGCCCAACCGCCTATGCCATAACTAACCAATGTCTTGGCTTTGCACCAATTCTACTTTCAAACTCAATGCAAAACAGTCATCTACCTCTAGCTTATAGAGATTCTTCACTCGAATTCCAATCCTCTTGGTCTGACCTGCGGCAATGTGTCTCAAGACCGCCTTTCCTTTACTAAAGACAACATCATAGCCTTTGTCCTCCAACATCACGATTGATACCAAGTTATTCTTCAGTCCAGGCACATACTTTACATCGGTCAGGGTGAGGAGCTTCATGCCCCCTCAGAAAAGCAACCGTGCCTTCTCTGAAACACAGTACTTTCCATCATCACCCATCTCTATGCGCATCTTGAGGTCTTTCTCCTCCAAGGTATTGAATAAACTTTTATCGCCGGTTATGTGGAATGAGGCTCCACTATCCAGACACCAAATACAACCCACCATTGATGAAACCATGCATTCGATGAGGTTAAAATCCAATTCGAACTGAGAGGACAGTGCCTCACATCCTGATCCTTTCGAGGATCCCTTCTTAGATTTCTTTAATGGGAAATTAGTTGCATAATGGCCCACCTCATGACAATTAAAGCATCTCACTTTAGATTTGCCAATCTTCTTCCCTCCATGAGAAGAACTCGATTTGGAATGGGAAGTCTTCCCTTTCCCTTTCCTTGCCTTACTTGCTAAGGCTAGATTTTCTTCATCATCATGCTTAGATGAAGAACCATCTATAGTGCTCCTCCTAATCTCCTCCTACATCAAATCTGACCACAGTCATTCCCAATCCAACAGTTTATCTCTTCCATTCACAGAGTCCTAGTAGCTATTCCAACTCTTTGGAAGACCGAGGAGAGCAAGACTCACCATATTATCATCGACTGTCATTATTCCCACACTACCAAGCTCATCTCTGCAGGTGGTGAGCTTGTTCAAATATGTAGAAATAGTGTCGCCCTTCTCACACTTGATTTTATGAAGCTTATCCTTGAGTGCCAGTTTCCTCTGGTCACTACTATTCTGATATAAGTCCTTCAATGTCTTCCACATTGAAAACAGAGTCTCCTTCCCATGGAGACTCGAGACAATATGGTCTCGAACTCCCTCCAGAAGAATCCTTCTCGCCTTCACCGCACACTTCTTCCATTCAGCCAATTCTTGTGCATTAGTTGTAGCTGGCTTGGGGAATTCTTGATCAATGAAATCCTTCAAACCATTGTCTTCTAATATTTCTTCCATGCAATGTAATTCGAGCTGCCATCCAGTGCTTACTCGAGTCTCAAGCCATTGAATTCCATTGGTGAACTTTGAGGTGTGATAAGAATTCGATTTTGTACCTGCAATCAAGAACTTCAAACTTTGAATTTTCCTTCTCAGTATACTGTTCACAGCTCTAATCACCTTTTCTCTGATGCCATGTAGAAATTCTCACTGTAGATTAACCTGATTATGAAATATAGCTAAAGCAAAATACTTAATCTACTTCTACAATCAAACTTGCAGAAGTTGAATCAATTTGAGCAAGATCAAGCAGAACACATATAACAGAGAATAAGAATCAATACACATGAAACACAGAAGAACACTCTAGGGAAAGCCTCAGCTAAAAACCTAGCTATTTGTATTATCATACAAGTGGAAATATCTCAGTATTACTCAAAGCTTTAGCTCTCACAGCTATCCAGCTCTCAATACAATTCCTCATACTGCTCATTGACAGACTAGACAACTCATATCCCTTCTCCTCTGCCCTCCAAGCCTCCTATTTCCTTGTGCCTTTTTCCTTGGGTGTTCAAGCTGTAACCTTCTGTGACACTGATCTCATGCACTGCTCCAACACACTGTAAAACTGCACAAATCTCAAGGAATGAATTCCTTCTGGATGCAAGAGATTTTCTTATAGGAAAATTCTTGCAACTGATAGTACACTGTCCTTGTCTTTAATCTCAACTGGGTCTTTGTCTGAATTGACATGCATGAGTTATTTATGAGAGAATATTCAGTTATCTGGAGTACACTAGTTACATGCATGCATGCATTAACTGATTGAACTCATAATTAGTTCCTAAAACTGTTTGGAACTAATTTAACTGGACTTAACTCAGTTAACTGAGCTAACTCATTACAACTCATCCTTATCTCCTTAACTAAGGGATAATTTCCTTAATCAAGGGGATAACTATTGCATGGCTTCACAAAAACTTCTAGCTTGAATTTCTCCAACTAATTAACTCAAGATGAATTAATTAATTATTTTTCAAGCAGCTAGTGAGACTAAATTCCAGTTTTAATTCTCAATTTTAATTCAAGGACAAATTAAAATTGGAATATTCTTGTTTCCACATTTCATCGTGAACTTCTCAGTAATGGCGAACTTGAATAAACACTTCCTTATAACCTATAAGTTTGCATTGTTAACTATCCAACCCAATGGATATGGCTTATGATGAGGTACAGTTTCAAGGTTTAGTTTTTTAACCAAGTCTTTTGAAATCAAGTTTGATTGTGACCCACTATCGAATAATGCATCAATATTTGTATGATTTGAAATCACTCTTACATGAAACAACTCTATTCTTGACTCTTCATTTGGAGTGTTGTTTTGACTATGTGAGGAACTAGTGCTTGCAACAGTTTCTTTCCCTTTTGTGACCATGGCTGAAATCTTGGTCTCATCACCAGAATCTGAACCAAGGTCATGTTGTGTGGTAGCAGTCGTCTTTTGTTTTCCCTTATTGTTTTGTTTCTTAGGCCTTAATTCGGGATGCAATTTCTAGCAGTGGGCTTCATCATGCCCCTCTTTGGAACAATGTTTGCATGTGATTTTCTCCCCTTCTTTCTTCACACTTGCATTCTTCTTTCCCTTCCATTTTCCACCCTTCTCTTTCTCCTTGCCCTTGAATGGCTTCCTCTTACTACCCTCTTCCTGAATGTTCTTTCCTCTAGATTCAAGGTGTGTGGCTTGCACACAAACATCATCTAAGTTATTTGGATTAAACATGAGAATAGTATGTTTCAAATAGGAATGTAAACCCCCAATATATTTCAGCAGTGTATCTTGGGATTTCAAATTTACTCCTAACAACAAAGCCATTTTCCTAAACTCCTGTGTATAATCTTGGATTGTTTGGCCTTTGAGCTGCCTAAAATTCTGCCAACTCATAATGGCTTTTTGCATATATACTAAAGGATAAAATTGTCTTTTAAATGCATAAACAAATTCAACCCAAGTAATGGATATCTTACCATGGATTTACATTTCCTCTTGAGTCTTTGCTTCCCACTAGACTAATGCTACTCCTTCTAGCCTCAATGAAGCCAACTGGATCTTTATGTCATCTTCTTGAAGGTTTTGAATTCTACAGTATACCTCCAACTTTCGAATCCAATTGTCCAACTTTTATGCATTCACCTCTCCATTGTACATGGGAAGTTCAAGCTTAAAGTCTAATTTAAGTAAGGGAGTCTTTCCTTTTGGGGTTTTTCAATGAGTATGGGAAGTTTCAATGGTGGTATTGGAAGATGATGAATATGATGAGGATGGTGGAGATGGAGATGGATTTCCATCATTACCCTTGGAATCATTCTTATCATCTTTTTTGTATCTTGAGCTTCCTTCTCCATGTGGAGGTTTAGAACTCTCTCCAACCATTCTAATGCTCCTCTCTTCATAGAGGACTTTAACCATCTCAGTTAAAGTGAAGAAATATTTCTTGAATTCTTCCTCTTTTGAAGAAGGACCTTCAGGCTCTCTTTCTCCAGACATAATGTTTGTGGATTCAGGGTCAGAAACTGGTACTGCTTGTACCTCTTCAATCTCAATTGAAGGCAAAACTTGAGGAGTTTCAAGTGCAGCTGGAATTGGAACTTTGGATGGTGGAGATTGTGGCCTTGTGGCTCTCATTCTTCTAGGCATTACCTCAAGAGTGCTACCAATAACTTCCCTTCTCCTTTCTGCAACTTTAACCTTGTAAGCATCACAATTTTGCAACCATTAAAACCCTATTTGCACAAACTCAAGAAATCAAGTAATTCAACCTGCTCTGATACCAACATGATCTATTTTGATTGTTAGTTTTTTTTGTGCTAATATAAATTACAAATTTCTAAACACGTGCTTGCTTATTGCTTCTTGTACTGAGTTTTCATTAGTTGTTTTTGTATGTAAACAGGTAAATTCCCTTAATTTTAAAATAACATTCATGAACAAAATAGCTTAAATGATCAATGATGAATAACAATAGTGAAAAATATAGCAAACCATCAGATAGACACATAACATAGAGTTTTGATGAAGGAGTTCACCCCTCCTGGGTTACATCTTCTTGGTCTAGCTTCCATGGCTTGGGCCTCTATATTATCTAAATATGGGAAAATATTGTTTTACAAAGCTCTATGGATCCTAATCTCTGCACCAATGAGTTCAGAATGTCCAAATTAGCCAAGAACACCTCTTCCTGAGCTCAATTTGGTCGAAAATTGCTCTCTCCATGACTCAGACAGTATTTTCCTAGAAAAACTCCTCTAAATCTAGAATGACCCTAGTTATCCCCGCCATTTTTGGAATTCTGGCTAAAATAGGAGGTCCGGAAGAAGTGTTGTCGAACTAAACTCAGGGTTAATTAAATGTTAAGTTGAGTTTAATTGATGGTTTAGCGCTAATCACACAGATTAGACTAACCATAACCATTAGTGGTAAAGCGGGGTCACATGTGGTGTTAACATCGCATTAACCATTGGGGTCATAGACTTGCTAGAGCCGTTAGAAGTGGCTAACTGTTTGGTGTTAGCGGTGGCCTGTTCACATGCGGAGATGGTTTGCGGTAATTATTTGGGGAGCCGTTAGCATAGCTGCCTACCCAACCGTTTGTGGTTACCACCATTGCGTTCACATGGGGAGGGTTGGCCTACGGGTTGGCCCTCCCCTAACCACCCATTCCATAACCGTTGCAATTTAAATATAAATGGAGAACTAATGGGGTAGGCAACACACAATAGCGAAGACGATTAAGACTTGTAGATAGTATGCTGAAGGTCACAGGTTCGACCCTGACCTCCACCCAAAAAAATTTCTCCATTGTCGAGCCCTGCCTATGCCTTTGGGAGGTGGCATGTGGCGGCCTCCAGGCTTTCCACATGGAATTCTTTCATTGGCCCAAAAACAAGCCAATAGAATTGTGCCAACACACCACCTGAAACCCAATCTGAATGTGACACTTGTCCAACTATGATTCGATGTTGACCACCATTGACCCTGCCTAGTCACTTGCCACGTCAGCAGTACAAACTACTGACTGTGCAGTGACTAGCCATTTTTTTTTGCAAATTTCACCTATTTAGTGAAGTGATCAGAACACAATAACTTTCTCATACAAACTCGGTTTTCAGCGAAATGAGTTGCGTTAGGATCATTTTTCCAAAACGGATGCGGTCGTTTAGGTTTCAAGCCATTCTAAGAACTTTAATTTTTGAGCTAAATACTAAACGTGTGATCACTTGCTCCCTGCTACAGGATGGACCAATATTTGATAACAAATGAACAAGATATTTAGAAATTATTGAACAAATTATGGATATCCAATGATTGAGAAAATCTAGGAATGTACTCCTTGTCATTTAATGTAGGATCTTGTTGTTGGGAACCATATCCCCTATTTGAGAGATTTTTGGGGGGAAATCATTCCTACTTTCAAGGAGGTTGATTTCCGATCATTGCATATAAGTGCCAATTCAAATTAGTGTTTATGGGTTAGAATTGTTCATAATTTTTATGAAGAACACTTGATATTTAGCAGTTCTAGTTCCACCTTTAGCAATTATGCACTTGATTTGTTCTTAGTCATGAAATACAACTTCATTTTCAACTTCTAAAGCTTGGTTTTCTTCATGGGACTTTGAGTCTCCTTGGGCTTGGCCATCCTAAGAGCATAAGATCCCTGTTGTGTACCATTTCTTTTATTTCTCTTAATTTTCAGCCTTTCTTTGCTTAGTTCCTAGTTTTCCTAGTAGTAATTTTTTGCTAAATTTTAGCATGTGTTTTTTGGAGAATTTGGTCTCTACAGATAAATACTAATTCCCTAGATAAGCAGCCATATCTAGAACAACATTTTAAAGTGTTTTAGTCTTTTCCTATAAGAAATAGATAATATGAGAAGATGAGAAGACCTACTTGTAGTTCTGCTTTCCTCTCGTCTCCTTTGTATCGATCCTGTCGCTCCTTCCCGTACCTAATATGCTTGAGAAATACCTGTAAACACAATAGAAAACAAAGAATCGATCAAAGCAATATATCTATTGAATATAAGTGAATGGAATCAGATACATTTCACACATATAAGCATTATAAAACAATACAAACATATGGGAGAAAGGTTTAAACACTTTATTGAATAGAAGAAGGAATTACAACCATTTGTGTCTGATTCAAAACCATTCCTCCAGCTTGGATCCCATTCACATCACATCAAAAGCATGAAAAACTTATAACATCACAATACTTGCTTCAAAGCCAAATCTCATAGCAACATTATCTCCTTACAATTCAACATAATCCAGCCCCTGATAACTTAGATGAGTGGTCAATTTATAGGAAGATGAAGGAGGTTTTGCCATAAATGGTGGCATTGAATGGCCTTCCATACTTAGAATTAGTTCCATGGAGAAAGGGATCAGAGGATAGGACGCATCTTAACTCATTCCTCATCCATTTTCGAGCTCATAGGTGTTGATAAGTGAGGGAACCTTCTAGATGACTCCAAAATATAAGAATATTCCCCAAACCCTATGTGAATTTTGCTCAAACTCGCCCAGCGCAGGTGAAAGGAAGCCTAAGTGATCTATAAAGCACCCTGGCATGGACTTAACTGCTCTGCAGCGCACCTTACATGGGCCTACCTACGCTGGTCCCTCTAGAGGTTATTTTTTGATGTCTTCAAGTCATGAAATTGTCTGGGAAGGAGGCATTCAAAGGGGTGGCTTGTTTAGGGCATGTGGCAACTAAAATTAGGGTTTGATTGGCCCTAAAACACTGATCTGGATGATGGGATTGATGTGCCTAAATGGATCTGTAACAGTTGTCCCCTAAAGCATGAAGTCAAAAAAATGCCAATGTTGAATGAAATGATTTACGATGTGATGAGGAGGCATCGAAGTGGAAGGTGACCTGCATCAATTACAATACATATATTATGATATTTGATTTTACATGAATCATTGAGGGAAGGCATACCCATGCTCAACTTATAAACTTTCATTACATGTACATAAACAACCGTCTACAGATATAGACCCATGATCAGAATGATTATCAATGTAAAGCCATTGTACATCTGATTTAGTACTCCCGAAATCACAGCCCGGATGGATGAAACTAGATCCAAGGTCTTATATCTCATTCAATCGTTTGCTCAAGTACGAGTCTAACCATGTGAATATGTGGTCTGAAGTTGAACATGGGAAGACACCATCTGATTACCATCCAATGATGTAAGTTGTTAACAAACACGAGAGAAATCATCGATAATGATAATGATACTCAAGGTGTTGTAGAACATTTTGCATGGTGTGAATGGATGATTTGATGTCAAACACCATACAAAGTCTTTCGGTCGAAGGCCATTGATGTTAGCCTATCGCCGGAAGCGAGAAACCTGCCATTGATGCATGCAAGCTTCAAGGTACTAGAAGGGTGTTTCTAAGTCAACTTCTTGGATAATGTGCGAATGTCGACAAGAAGCAACTCGTCGTAGAAGAGCCTTGATGTATCCCACATCAATGACACGAAACGAGTGTAGTGATTTTGGAGATGGAATTTGACTGACGACATAAGGTTCAGGAATGGCAGTCATGAAAATGAAGGTTTATGGTACTGTAAAGGATGACTTCTCTTGAACATATCGACGACACTGAATGAATTGGCAAGCATTGACCCAAAACCAAAGTAATGGATGGTGTGACAGACCATAGGTATGATAACCCTCAAGCAGATAACCCAACCCAAATAGTCTGAATGAATTGGTAGCATTGACCCAAAACCAAAAGTGATGGATGGTGTGATAGACCATAGGTATGATAATCGTCAAGCAGATAACCCAACCCAAATAGTCACAGTGATGGAGTGAAAGTGTCATGTTGAAGAGCGACCTGCTACCATAAAGTGGTTTTCCCCTTTTTCCCATTTTCCTCAGTCATTGTTGACCAGTACCTCTTTATTTTTATCAAGCATAAGGAGGATAACATATGCTTGTTGTATAATTTCACCCTTCAGGTGACTCCAATGCTATGTGATGTTTTAACAAGTCTAGCGAAGGTGAAACTCGGTCTTGTCTAGATGGACAAGTTTGTTGCTATTTTATGTTTTAACGAATTTAACGACAAAGATAACTTGGTCCTTTTCATATTTAGAGAGTTTGAAAAGGGACAAAAAGAAAACTCCACAAGTTCTTTTTCGTAAATTAATCTCTCAAGCCCGAAAAAGCATAAACCAATACGAGAGAGATGTCGTTTCCAATCCGTTAACGAGCTGAAAGGGACAAGCGCTCTGCAATATTTTCATGTTTAGAGAGTTTGAAAAGAGCTTAAAGAGGACTCCACTTTAAGGAATGAGTGGTGTCTGGGATAGCAACTAGTTTCGGTGATGTTGGAACTTCTCAAAACATGTTGATTTATGTGAAGAGGCTGGGTACTAAGACCACTCATTGCAATTGTTCCTCAAGAAAGGGTAAAACAACCAAGTGAAAGCGTATGATCGGCCAAAGGGATGGTGGTGATGGGATGAAAACAACCAAGGCTCATCTGATGAAAGAGGCTGATAGAATGGCAATCAAAAGGGTTAAAAATGGAAATGGGTTCATTTTTAGACAAGTTTGAACCATAGGGAACTATGCTTGGATTCAGTTTCATGTTTACATAAGCTTGAAACGACAAAACTATGCTTGGATTCAGTTTCATTTTTACACAAGCTCGAAACAAAAAACTATGCTTGGATTCAGTTTCATTTTTACACAAGATTGAAATGAAAAACTATGCTTGAGATTGGTTTACATGCCCCCAGCATGATGAAAGGGAGAGTCTCCTGTAACCAGATGGAAGTCGCTGCGGTGAAGTAGGACGGTTATCCAACACCTTTTTGGCTTCGTCCAGATAGGGACAAAGGTGAATGGGGTGATTCCCTTCACATAACCTATAGGGAAACTTAACTTTACCACTAGGTGCATGCCCCCCAAGCTTCATTACATTCACCTAAGTAGACTACTCGTGGCTATCAGGTGGATGGAATGAAGGTTTGTTTACGAGATCAAGTGAAATACTCGACTGGGATTTTATGAGATCTAATCAAGGACACGAATTGGAACTTTGCTCCAGGGGACCTTGTTTCAACTTTTAATGAGCTTGACATAGGACAAGGAACTCTGCTCAGATTCCTTGTTTCATTTTTTAACAACCTTGACATAAGACTAGGAACTATGCTCATATTCCTTAGTTTCATTTTTTAATAAGGTTGACACAAGACAAGGAACTATCCTCATGGGCCTGTTTCATTTTTTAATGAGGTTGACATAGTAAAAGAACTATCCTCATATCCTTGGTTTCATTTTTTAATGAGGTTGACACAAGACAAGGAACTATCCTCATGGGACCTATTTCATTTTTTAATGAGGTTGACACAGTAAAAGAACTATCCTCATATTCCTTATTTCATTTTTTAATGAGGTTGACACAAGACAAGGAACTATTCTAATGGTCATGTTTCATTTTTTAATGAGGTTGACACAGTAAAAGAACTATCCTCATATCCTTGGTTTCATTTTTTAACAAGGTTGACACAAGACAAGGAACTATCCTCATATCCTTGGTTTCATTTTTTAACGAGGTTGACACAAGACAAGGAACTATCCTCGTATCCTTGATTACGACCCATACAAGGTCATGACTTCCAAGAGGTTCTCATCTGATGGGAGAACAATGCTCTGGAAGGGATCCGTATCAAGGAAACTAAGATCCAGTTCTAATGCCCTAAGTACATAACATACAACATCACAGAATTGATCGTTAGTTGATGTAGGCATGGAAAAGGTTGCCACATAAATAACCCGTGGCGGGGATAATACCATTGGTAAAAAAGGACCACTTAGGGAAGATGGTTGACTGGAAGCCATATTTGGACCGATAAATGAAAGCTGGTCAATGGTGGCAATTCTGCCTTCATGCAGGAAACAAATCACTCAAAAGAATGTTGAAACAATAGCTCCCATGTCATAAACATAGTCACGCCCAAGAAGTAAATTGTAATCTAAAGGGCCTGGGACTACCATCATGTAGAATTTCCTACAAATTCTCTACAAATCTACCTCTGAGATCTCTGTAGAAAATCTGACTATAGATTAACTCGATAATGCAATATACCAAAGCAAAATACTATAATCTACTCCTACAATCAAACTTGTGGAAGCTTAATAGATTCGAGCAAGATCAAGTGGAACACATATAACAGAGAAGAAAAATCAATACACATGAAACACAGAAGAATACTCTGGGGAAAGCCTCAGCTAAAAACCCCGCTATCTGTATTATCATACAAGGTGGAAATACATCAGAATTACACAAAGCCTTAGCTCCCACAGCTAACCAGCTCTCAGTACAATCCTCCTAGATGCTCACAGGAAAACAAGGCTTCTCACAAACCTTCTCCTCTGCCCTCCAAGCCTCCTATTTCCTTGTGTTGTTTCTCCTAGGTGATCCTACTGTTACCAAGTGTAACACTGATCTCACACCTTGTAAAACTGTGCAATCCTCAAGGAACCTTCCCTTGACTGCATGGATGAGTTTCTTTTATAGGAAAACTCATGCAACTAATAGTAACCTGTCCCTGTCTTTAATCCCAACTAGGTCTTTCTCTGAATAGACATGCATGAGTTATTTATGGGAGAATCTTTAGTTATCTAGAGTACACTAGTTTGATGCATGCATGCATTAACTGACTGGACTCACAATTAGTTCCTCAAACTGTTTGGAACTAATTTAACTGGACATAACTCAGTTAACTAAGCTAACTAATTACAACTCAATTATAACTCATCCTTATATCCTTAATTAAGGGATAATTTCCTTAATTTAAGGGATAACTGTTGCATGACTTCACAAAGACTTCTAGCTTGAATTTCTCCAACTAATTAACTCAAGATGAATTAATTAATTATTTTCCAAGCAGCGGGTGAGACTAAATTCAAATTTTAATTCAAGGACAAATTAAAATTGGAATATTCTGAATGTTATTTTTAGCATTTATTGTTGCTATTCTCAACACTCCCTCTCAACAAGATAGGAATTCAACTCGATCTCGATCTTGAGCCTGTGGAATGTTCTATATGCAACACTTCTCTCAAGTGTCGTTACTCCAGCAACTCTAGAAACACAAAAAAACATACAACCTGAATCAGTATGATGCATCTGTCATCAAAGTCTCTGACTACTATTGCCTCTGTCAACTGAAAAATCTGCACTTCTGCTGACTCAGCCTTTCTGCACCGTTGTCAATCCTTCTCTGCGCTCTTCAGTATCTGAATGCTCTAGCCTCTGTCACTTTGATATTTGACTGCAACAATCCCACTTATTCCTCCCGCTACTATGCACTTTGGGCTTCTGTAGCAAGGTATGGTCCATGAGATAAAACCTCTCACTGGACCTTGCCCAATTTTATCCTTCCTGAGACTATCACTTCACATTGCCCCACCTCACACGTAGAGGTATGGTTGCATGTGATCCCTCCGCTGAATTGGCTCGAAATTTCCCCCTATTGCAGGTCTCTGCATGAGTGGATACTTCCACTCGATCTCCTCTCAGCATCTCCAAATGTGGCTCCTCCACAATTGTCTAAGACTTCTTCTGGGACTGCATGTTGAGCGGTAATTTACTCTCCCTCTCAACCACCAAGTATCTAACCTTTGCCTTGCTCCTCAAAGCTTTTCATGCATCTTGTACCTCAAGTGCATACAGGTTCTTGGCTAGCACACCAATCTGTTTCATCTTTCCCACTGTCATGAAATTTTCTGAAAAAATATATATATATATATATTATTTTAAATCAGCGATATCTCCCTCATCCGAACTTCGATTTAGCCAAAAAAAAATTTGAATTTGGGTATTTTTTCGCAAGGAATCCAGATCTGCTATTTGTTTCTAAAAATTTTGCGCAAAAAATTCAAATTTGCTCTGAAAACTCGCAGCCCAATTTTTTTTTTTTTTACTTCGAATTCTCTTCTTTGTATATTGTTCACAGCTCCGATAAACTTGGCTCCGATACCATGTAGAAATTCTGCAAATTCTCTACAAATCTACCTCTGAGATCTTTTTAGAAAATATGACTACAGATTAACTCGATAATGCAATATACCAAAGCAAAATACTATAATCTACTTCTATTATCAAACTTGCAGAAGCTTAAAGATCGAGTTGAGTCGGAGCTGAACACATATAACAGAGAAGAAGAATCAATACACATGAAACACAGAAGAATACTCTAGGGAAACCCTCAACTAAGAGCCCCGCTATCTGTATTATCATACAAGGTGGAAATACATCATAATTACACAAATCCTTAGCTCCCACAGCTAACCAGCTCTCAATACAATCCTCCTGGATGCTCACAGGAAAACAAGGCTTCTCACATACCTTCTCCTCTGCCCTCCAAGCCTCCTATTTCCTTGCGCTATTTCTCCTAGGTGACCCTACTATTACCGAGTGTAACACTGATCACTCACACTGATCTCACACCCTGTAAAACTGTGCAATCCTCAAGGAACCTTCCCTTGACTACATGGATGAGTTTCCTTTATAAGAAAACTCATGCAACTGATAATAACTTGTCCCTGTCTTTAATCTCAACTGGGTCTTTCTCTGAATAGACATGCATGAGTTATTTATGAGAGAATCTTCAGTTATCTCGAGTACACTAGTTTGATACATGCATACATTAACTGACTGAACTCATAATTAGTTCCTCAAACTGTTTGGAACTAATTTAACTAGACATAACTCAATTAACTAAGCTAACTAATTACAACTCAATTATAACTCATCCTTATCTCCTTAATTAAGGGATAATTTCCTTAATTTAAGGGATAACTGTTGCATGACTTCACAAAGACTTCTAGCTTGAATTTATCCAACTAATTAACTCAAGATGAATTAATTAGTTATTTTCCAAGCAGCTAGTGAGACTAAATTAGAATTTTAATTCAAGGACAAATTAAAATTGGAATATTCTAAATGCTATTTTTAGCATTTCTTATTGCTATTCTCAACACATCACATTTAGATAAACGATTTTTCCTCCCAAAGTAATAGGAAACAGAGGAAGGATCCCTAATGGTTGATTGGTTCCTCTATTAAAAGCCAACAGATTCTAGGTAACATGCACAAGTGGTGGCAAATCGAGCACTTTCCAAGTTGTAGGGGAAAGGATACTCGCAGATGCAACTTCATCTATAATAGTGCTAGATACAATCATATTACAAACCTATACTATGATCTGGAAAGGCACATAAGAAGGAAGACAGAATCCTGCCAGATGATTCCAATCAAAGGAAGTGACCAGATTACTTGGAGGGGGTACCGTAGAAATAGGAGAATTATCCCCTTGAGTTACGAGAGCGGGAAGATTTTCCTCCTGTCTTGATGGAACAGGAGGATTGCCCCCAAGCTCATTGGAATCTGAAGAAACGAAAAGAACCTGAGTGGTATCATATTCACTCTCTACGGGAAAGGTACGATTAACTGAAGGTGAAATCGAGTCAACTGTTTCCTCGACTTGTTGATTTGGGTCGAGTATAGACTCATAGGATTCACTTTCAGAGAGAGTGGGTTTGACTGATGGTTGATTTGAGTCAGTCAATTCATCAACTAGTGAAGGATTAAGGGAGAGTCTCTTGTAACCAGATGGAAGTCGTTGCAGTGAAGAAGGACGGTTATCTAACACTTTTTTGGCTTCATCAATATTGGGACAAAGGTGAATGGGATGATTCCCTTCAGATAACCTACAAGGAAACTTAACTTTACCCTTATTTCCATGAACTTTACTACCACTAGTTGATGGTGTGTCACCATCATGATCTCCAAAAGTTGATGACACACGATGATGTGAACGATAAGACCATTATTCTAAGATCTGAGGAATTCCAAAACAATTTCGAAGAAGATGGTCTCCCATACAAAGTTTGCATGGACATTGAACTTTGTGAGGCTTGATGGATGATTTCTCATCAGATGTTGCATTCAAAGCAATGGTTGCTTGGTTTCCCCTCTACTGAATTTGCTTCTTCTTCTTCTTCTTCCCTTTCTTCTTCTTCTTAGCCACCTGGTTACTAGTACCAATACTTTCACCAAGCAAAGAGGAAGAAGGGGAGGAAGAAATGACCGAGGAAGAAAGCAAAGGGTCAACTTTAGGTTCAACTGGAGGTTGATTTTGTCCAGTTGGAGGAGTACTCGATTACATAGAAATCACGACATTTTGAACCAAGGAGGTTGAAAACAACCATACTGGTAGGCCAATGGTAAAACCCGAAAGGGACAATGTAGCCATATATGGAGCACCAATATTTCCAAAAGGAGGAAAAGGACTAGGATTCCCATCAAAAGGAATTCCTTGATCGGTGGACTCCGAATTTGTTGCCATATGTCTCAACCTAAGATCAACTAAGGAGCGAGCATGGAGGATGTTATCCACGGTCAATTAATTTTATTTTGATCAAAGTAACATAACAAAACAAAAGAGGGATAATCTAGGCAAAAGGTTTACCAAGCAACTATGAACTGCAAAATACCTCCTGGCAAACCAAGAAGTACAGGCAGGCAATCTCCCTGAATGTTTTGTTCGGTGTATCACAATGTACAAGGCAGTCGACTCGGTTACCTAAGGATGGATAGCAACCTAGTGTTGTCCTCCCATATATACCCGAAAGTATGTGGGGGCCCAATCCGTATAAGCGTTATCTAATGCAAAACCGCACAGTGAAATCATTCCCATATACTTTAGATACTGTAACACCGCCCTATATACCCGAAAGTACGTGATGAGCTACGACATACTCACGTACGTGGAATGAGGTATCACACTTAGGATGTATTGCAGACAAGTTAGTGACAGCTGATTTGTTTTTATGACGTCGAAACACGTCTCTAGCCTAGAACCACTAAATGTTTTTTGTTAGGTGACAATGCTCCATTAGGTAAATTCAGATAAATTTTAAGTTGATCTTCTTTAGAATTTACCTTTCAAGGTTCACTACATGATGTATGTTTGCAATTCCTAACATGAAACTAATATGATAAGCATTATTTTCATTCAATTAAAGAATGAAAACCTTAGCTAGTAGGGATAAAGCAATCAGATCTTTGACAAAGAGAAAAGAGCACATCTAATGCAATTTCCCTATCTATTCCTTTCAAGAATTCACAAACTACAATATGAACGATGCAAGTTTTTCGATTTCCTTAATGTGAATATGAAAAAAAGGAAATATGCACATACAATCAATCAATCTTTAACAAGAATGAAGACTTTTACGACAGTTTTGTTTCGAAGGAAAAGAAGACTTTACAACACTTTCTTTCGAAAAAAGATTAATCAACTATATTCTAACTTTGACTATAGATTGATAATAACAAAGAAAACATTTAAGAAACATTAATCAATCAAGTAAAAGTAGGGCTAGTGAAGGAGACAAAAACTTGTTCTCTAAGACATAACATTCATTGATCAATCAACAAACAAACAAACAGAAGAAATTTGGCAAAAGCTGAATCCAAAGGTGGGAATTTGACCTAAGGTGGATCAGAGCAGGTCAAAGAGGGGATAACTGTGCTATGGAGCACTGTCTCTCACTTAAGAGTGCTCTGCAGAGCACTATCCCCTGACCAAGCCTGTGCTGATTCCTGAGAGGCCACTCAAAAGTCATCTAACCTCAATTTTTTACCAAAATTTAATGCAAAAGGGCTGAAATACAATCAATGAACACAAGTAGGGTCTGCAAGGATGTCCTAAGAGGTGGATAAGCTACTAGGAAGGATGATCTTCCCCAGCGGAGTCGCCAACTTGTTTTGGAGAATTTGGTATCTACAGATAAATACTAATTCCCTAGATAAGTAGCCATATCTAGAACAACAATTTAAAGTGTTTTAGTCTTTTCTTATAAGCAATAGATAAGATGAGAAGACCTACTTGTAGTTCCACTTTCCTCTTGTCTCCTTTGTATCGATCCTGTCGCTTCTTCCTGTACTTAATACGCTTGAGAAGTACCTATAAACACAACAGAAAGAAAATAATTGATCAAAGCAAAAGATCTATTGAATATAAGTGAATGGAATCAGATACATTTCACACATATAAGCATTATAAAACAATACAAACATATGGGAGAAAGGTTCAAACACTTTATTGAATAGAAGAAGGAATTACAACCATTTGTGTCTGATTCAAATCCATTCCTCCAGCTTGGATCCCATCCACATCACATCAAAAGCATGACAAACTTGTAGCATCACAATACTTGCTTCAAAGCCAAATCTCATAGCAACATTATCTCCTTACAATTCAACATAATCCAACCCCTGATCAGTTAGATGAGTGGTCAATTTATAGGAAGATGAAGGAGGTTTTGTCATAAATGGTGGCATTGAATGGCCTTCCATACTTAGAATTAGTTCCACGGAGAAAGGGATGAGAGGATAAGATGCATCTTTACTCATTCCTCATCCATTTTCGAGCTCATCGGAGTTGATAAGTGAGGGAAACTTCTAGATGACTCCAAAAGATAAGAATATTCCCCAAACCCTATGTGAATTTCGCTTAAACTCGCCCAGCAGGTGAAAGGAAGCATAAGTGCTCTGCAGAGCACCCTAACATGGACTTAACTGCTCTACAGTGCACCCTTACATGGGCCTACCTGTGTTGGTCCCTCTAGAGGCTATTTCTAGATGTCTTCAAGTCATGGAACTGTCTGGGAAGGAGGCATTCAAACGGGTGACTTGTTTAGGGCATGTAGCAACTGAAATTAGGGTTTGAATGGCCCTAAAACACTGATCTGGATGACAGGATTGATGTGCCCAAATGGATCTGTAACAATGTGTTAATGAATCTATTTTTAGTTGTTTACACTTGGATTAATTCCTAAAAGCATTCTACTTAATAACAAAATTTATCCCATGTCATTTGTACTTGATTAGATTAGGAATTTGGTTACTTAAATTGGTTTACTAGTTCATTTTTTTGAAATTTCTAGTTTTAGCAATAAATTTATGCTAAATTTTAGCACATGTTAATGAAATTATTTTGAGTTTATTCCAATTGGATTTAAGCTTAAAAACACCCAAATTAATGACAAAATTCACCCCGTAGCATTTTCACTTGATCAGCTTAGGCATTTGGGTGCTTATATGAGCTTACTAGTTCATTATTCTGCAAATTTGGTTACCTTTACCATTAGTTTGACTTTTCCCTTGCGAAAGATGGTTTATTGAGTATATCTAAGCTTGGCAAGGTCGTCTACAATCTTCTTCAACCTTCCACCATCTTTCCTCACCTTCATATCGCTTCTAGAGTCCTTAGAATGCTTTCGGATGCAAACCTGTAGCAATCTTGTAGCACTTTGCAGAATTGATCAAAACTCGGCCAGAATTGCCTCTTAAGCCTATTTTTCATTTTTCATCACTTAGCAACATCCCCCAAGCCTTGGAATCCAACTGAAAGAGACCAAATACCTTTTGAACATCATATTTTCGTCATCGTATCTTTAAACATGCAATTAGGATTTATTATTTTGATCATGAGTTAAATAGCATACCAATAGTTTACATTGATTCCTTTTGAGCAGTTGATGGTTTCTGCAAATAGATTAGGTTTCCTTGATGGCAAAGGACAATTAAAGTTTCAATTTTAAATTCAGTAGTTTACTTTCTTATAATTCTGCAAAATGGTCTCTCCACATCTCAAT
The DNA here is from genome assembly GCA_031772625.1 of Pinus tabuliformis. Classification (NCBI taxonomy): domain Eukaryota; kingdom Viridiplantae; phylum Streptophyta; class Pinopsida; order Pinales; family Pinaceae; genus Pinus; species Pinus tabuliformis. Next base: position 851,019,698 of record CM062811.1, read on the forward strand.
TCACTTCATTGCATCAGATCAACGAAAGGGCACATTGCATGTTGCACACATAATGTCGACACCTCTTAAGTTTGTAGGAAGCCTGGGTTGATAAGTAAAGTTGGTAGCCATTGGCGCCATTGTCAAGGAGGTGTCAAAGTATGCATTTTTTCTTCCCTAGTTGATTCATTTCTTTTAGTTTCTGCAAAAAAAAACAAAAACAAAAAAAAAGTAGGCATCTTTTATTTCAAAAACAAAAAATTTCATTGCATTATCATTCTCATTCAAAAAAAATTATAAACACAAAAAAAAAAATTATTCAATACCACAACCCCCCACTTGATCACATGGTGCAGTAAGAACCACATCACCATCAACTTTTATAGGTAGAAGAAGAAGAGGTGGCAGAGAAAGTAGAAGAAATGGATGGAGATGATGACAATGAGGAAGGTTAGACTCTTTGATTTCCCATTCAAGGTAATAATATCAGAGTTCATATGAAGAACATCCATCCATATTTCCTTCCCAACTTCCATGGTATGAGGTCAGAGTATCTGGAAACCTTTCTCTTTGAATTTGACAGATCTTATGGTTACTTATTGAACAATAAAAAATTGAGATTATTTCCAGCAACATTGGAGGATAGAGCTCTTAAATGGTTCATGAGTTTAGGGACTAATTAAATAAGATCATGGAATGATATGAAAAGGATATTTTATACAAATATAAATATTGTGATCTTAAAGAGGAAATCTTTAGAATGACTGAAAAAAGAAGATGAGAGCCTTGAGGATCTAATAGAGAGATTCATGTATAATGTTAAGAGGGAAAATTACATCATTTAGGATTTGACACACTAAAACCCCTCTTACTTAGAACAAATAGAAATGAGTAGATTGATCTCCTTAATCTAATGAGTAGAGGTGATGTATATCAATTATCATCTGAAGAAATTTGTGAAATATGCAAGCGCATATCAAGAGGAAGGGAAAGAGTAAGTAAATTAGCATCAAGATCGGTGAGTCAAGTTGAACTCGACAATTTGCTAGATAAATTTAAAACCAAAATTCTTAGAAATCTAAGTGAACAAGTAGATATGTTAAGAATGAACAAAAAGAGGATGCTAAAATTTGTGTTATCTGTGCAAAATCACATGCTACTAAAGATTTCCCATCATTACTAGGGTTGAAGGAAGTTTACCAGGAGGATAGTGGAGCAAATCAAACACCAAAGCAACTCTGTCATGTAGCCCCAAGAAGACCATGACAAACTAGTCAACTCAATATGATGCAAGAACCTAATTCACAATTTCAAGGTTATGCACAACAATTTCAATGTAATTGGAACACACCCTTCCCTTGGAAACCCTTTCCATGTCAACCCTAAAACCAATATTGGCAACAAGGTTCGTGATCCAGGTGGTTCTCAAGACATCAGAGGCATGAAAAAGGCTCAAGATTCAAAGTGGCAGAAAGACAATTAACTTGACATCAGATCGAAGTGCTCATCGCCTAATTCCAACAATGCGAATAACGCTCCAATCCAAGTCTGAATGAAGAAGATAGAAGCAGTCAAAGTTGAGGGTTGACTTACCCATGTGGCAAGCTTAAGGGAGGCGCAATTTTGACCAAACCCGGCCATCAGATTCCGGCCAAATTGGGCCAAATTCCGGGTGAATTTGTGGCCCGGTTAATTTGTCTCCTACGGTCTAAAAATGGATTTTTGGAAATATGGGGGTTGGTTTTATAAAAATCAAAAATAAAAAATTACAAATAGGCCGACGGGCCACCAACCCCGCCAGCCAACCATATTCCAACCAAAATATATATTAAAATAAATGGGGTGGACAGCCATGACCCCTCCACCCCACACACGTCACCAAGCAAAGTTACGGTGGGCGCGGGCTATCAACCCCGGCACCCACCACCACCATACCACAACGTAATACACCGCATACAACGACACCGATATGTATTATGGAGCCACAGGGATATGGATAGAGCCACGGGATACGCTCCCACCTCACGCAATAATACAACGGCCCGAGAGTTGGTTTCAATGCGCCACAAGGATATGTATGTCAGCTGTCAGCACCAGAGTTGTGGGGGGGAGCAGGCCACCGGGACCCGCGGACCCGCTCCCCAAAATGCATGTTTCAAACGAACTAACCACCAAATATGAAATGTCGTCATTATAATTACCTTTTCTGTATTAAAAAAGGGAGGGGCGGGGTTTGACCCCCCGACCCCCCCTAACAACCACTATTAATTACCAACGCGCCAACAGCTTACGTTGGGATATCCACCGTTTAACTCATTTAAAACTCATTTTTCTCAGAGCGCAGAGGGGGGAAGGAGAGCACACGGATTTCAAGAACTAGGTGGCAGAACCCTGAGCAGCTGAGAACAGAGGGTGGAACCTTGCCTGAGCACAATTTCCAAGGGGTCATTTTTGGTCCAATGTCAGAATTGGGCAAGTTTTATATTGATTTTGCACCTCTCGGTGACAAGAATCCAATGGTGGTGCTAGTTTCTACAACAAAGCTCTCCATTTCTCGGCCATTTTCCAGAATGGAGGTATAAGACTCCTTTTTGTAACTGATGATTGTATTCTTCTTTCTCATGCCATTTAATGAATGAAGGCCTCCCCATTGATCAAGCAGGACTCGGAGACGTAGTCCAAGTTAGACGACTCCGTTATCAAGCTTCTTGTCTTTTTCTCATGCTTTATGTGTTTCTTCTTCTTCTCTCCTGTGCACATTAAATTTCTATGGTTAAGCTGCAATTTATCCATGTAATTCTTTAATACTTCTATAAGCAAAAGATTCATGGATCAAGTGGTATCAGAGCAGGTATTTTTAGATGTAAATTGCATGTTTGTATGCTAACAAGGAGCAGGCTCCGAAGAGGTGAAGGGAAACTAAAGTCTTTTGATCCCGAAGTGGGGAGTGCACATCGAAGGAGAAACATGGCAGATGAAGAGGCTCGTTATGAAGAGGAGGTAAACTTCCGCAAGACTTTATACACGATGGAAGATCGTGTTGAGAAGTTGTTCTCAAGACTTGAAAAACTTGAAAGTGTAGAGAAAAAAGCTCCAGAAGGACAAGGTTCAGTGCACGGAGATGATGGAGGAGATCCACCTCCTCCTTCCACGAGTGAAATCTCTTCTTCCTCCCATCACCATCATCATAGAAATTCAAGGGATGCACATAAGAAACCTTTCTTTAAATTAGATGTCAAATTTGATCTTCCCATGTATAACGGTGAAAGTAATGCAAAGAAGCTTAGTAAATGGATTAGGCAGATTGAGATCTACTGCAGGATTCAACAGATCATAGAGGACGAGGCAAAGATTCAGTTGGCCTCCCTTCGATTGAGTGGCACCGCTCTCGTCTGGTGGGAGAGAAAATTGCGAAGCAATAAGATTATGGGTAATCTTCCTTCCTCATGGCCTAGTTTCATTACTGCATTAAAAGAACAATTTTATCCCTTGGGTTATAAGCAAAAAGCCTTAATGGAGTGGCAATACTTAAGGCAGGACAGAGGTCAGGATGTTCAAAGCTTTACCAAGGTGTTTAGAAAACAAGCACTTAATTTGGGCATTGCACTTGACTCACCTGAAGTAGTAACTAAGTATATTGGATCATTACATAGTTACATTAGACATTCCTTATTATTGTTTGAACCTACTACCATTGACTCGGCCAGTGTAAAGGCCATTCATCTGGAAAACAGGGGAACACATGGATAAGATGACCACTCGAAGAGAACCGTGGCAGCCAAGAGAAGGGGAGCAAAGCCCTCTTGTACACATTGTGAGAAAGAGGGGCATGACGAAGAGAATTGTTGGAAGTTGCACCCTGAGCTGAGACCTAAGAGGAATGATAGAAAGGGGAAGCAGAAGGCCGTCACCACCGTGCAGCAAAGCCAAGATTCCGAGTTAGAGGAAGATGAGAAGGTCACAGCTGTAGGATTTGCATGAGGTAGGCCCATTGACTTGGGTGATTCTGGCGATGAGACGAAGTTCGTAGCCCTTGGGATCGCGGCAAGAGGACCCATAGATTTGGGGTTTGATTCCGGCAATGAATCAAGGATTTCAACCAACATAACAAAAAGGGTACTCCCTGCAGCAAGACTTCAAGAACTTGAGGAGATCAACCATCACATCCAAGCAGAGAATGTTGAGCTAAGGAGGCTTCTACAGGAGGCAAGGGAAGAAAAATAAAGATTATTATGCCAGTTGCAAGCCAAGGATGAGGCCTTGGAAAAGCTGCAACATAGCTATTTGGAGGTAAAAATGGATTCTCCGATTTCATATGAATTTCATGATGATGAATTTTCTGCTTTTGAAAAATATACTACAGGGATTGGATCCAAGCTATTGAAGAAAATGGGGTATCAAGGAAAGGGCATCGGCATCAAAGGACAAGGCATCATAAACCCCATCGAAGTCAAGGAGTTGACGTGCCATGCAGGACTCAGATACACCAGAAAGGAAATGGGGGAAAGCTCCAATATAGCTAGTAACCAGCCAACGACAGACGACGAAATTCTTTTCTCACAGTGCAGTGATAGTGAAGGCTCCATGAACACTTATCGAAGGGAAACCAGGGGAAAGCGCCCCAAGGTAGCCCTGAAATTTTGGAGGAGAAAGAATCATTGTAGTCATTGCAACAAAGAAGGACACCAAAAAATCACGTGTCCGATGCTCCGTGTTCTGGAAACATCGCTAGGGGAGCCGAAAGGTGAACATGTTCAACAAATGAATCCACCCCATTCATGGTGGTATGCTTTATTAAGTTGGGTTTTTTAGGGGTAGTAGCTTGTTATGGCCACCATTGTAAATCATACGTTGCAAGTAAACGTAAAAACGATGGTGTGTTTCCCATCACTTCAAGATGCAACAATGATATTTTGGCCTTTCCTTGTTAGTATTTGAGGCATTAATTACCTTTTATGTAATCCTTGGCCAATGAGAGTGTGCTATGAACTCTTGGCAAGGAGGGGTTGTTGAGTCATGTGTGGTGTGCATGATTGCAAGAATGTACCTGTTTCATGTGCAAGTGATTGAAAGTGTGGATTGAGACAACGTGCTAAGTAAATGATTTTGGGGTCCAAAAGCTCTTTAGTGGGGAGGATTGATCCAGGTGGATCTCAGGACATCAGGGGCATGAAAAAGGCTCAAAATTCAAAGTGGCAGGAAGACAATTAACTTGACATCAGATCGAAGTGCTCGTCGCCTTGATTCCAACAATGCGAACGACGCTCCAATCCGAGTCTGAATGAAGAAGATAGAAGCAGTCAAAGTTGAGGGTTGATTTACCCATGTGGTAGGCTTAAGGGAGGTGCAATTTTGACCAAACCCGGCCACCGGATTCCAGCCAACCTCGGCCGGATATTGGGGGAATTTGTGGCCCAGTTAATTTGTCTCCTTCGGTCTAAAAATGGATTTTTGGAAATATGGGGGTTGGTTTTATAAAAAAAAAATTACAAATAGGTTGACGGGCCACCAACCCCACCAGCCTAACCATATTCCAACCAAAATATATATTAAAATAAAGGGGGTGGATGGCCATGACCCCGCCACCCCACACACATCACTAAGCAAAGTTACAGTGGGTGCGGGCTGTCAACCCCAGCGCCCTCCACCGCCATACCACAACGTAATACACAACATACAACGGTGCCGATATGTATTATGGAGCCACGGGGATATGGATAGAGCCACGGGATACGCTGCCACATCACGCCATAATACAACAGCCCGAGAGTTGGTTTCAATGCGCCATGGGGATATGTATGTCAGCGTCGGAGTTTGGGGGGGGGAAGCAGGCCACCAGGACCGGTGGACCCGCCCCCCAAAATGCATGTTTCAAACGAACTGAACACCAAATATGAAATGCCACCATTATAATAACCTTTGTTGTATTAAAAAAGGGAGGGGCGAGGTTTGACCACCCGACCCCTCCCTAACAACCACTATTAATTACCAACGCGCCAACAGTTTACATTGCGATATCCGTCGTTTAACTCATTTAAAACTCATTTTTCTCAAAGCACAGAGGGGGGAAGGAGAGCACATAGATTTCGAGAATCAGGTGACGGAACCCTGAGCAGCTGAGAAAAGAGGGTGGAACCTTACCTGAGCACAATTTCCAGGGGGTCATTTTTGGTCCAGTGTCAGAATTGGGAAATTTTTATATCGATTTTGCACCTCTCGGCGAAATAAATCCAATGGTGGTGCTAGTTTATACAATAGAGCTCTCCATTTCTCGGCCATTTTCCAGAATGGAGGTATAAGAATCCTTTTTGTAACTAATGATTGTATTCTTCTTTCTCATGCCATTTAATGAATGAAGGCCTCCCCATTGATCAAGCAGGACCCGAAGACGTAGTCCAAGTCAGAAAAACTTTGTTATCAAGATTCTTGTCTTCTTCTCATGCTTTATGTGTTCTTATTCTTCTCTCATGTGCACATTAAATTTCTATGGTTAAGCTGCAATTTATCCATGTAATTCTTTAATACTTCTATAAGCAAAAGATTCCTAGATCAGTTCGCAAGGATCTTTAGAATAAATCCACAATCTCCTCAATTTTTTCCTCAATATTCTTCATACCCAACTCAATTTTATCCATACCATCCACCTCCACTACATCCATATCAAAGATCCACTCCCATTGAACTCCTTGCACAACCATTTCCGAACTCAAACAATAAAGTAAATCAACCCTCTTACAATGTTGAGGTACAACACTTCCAAAAAACTCCTCTTGATCTAAATGTTATTCATCTTAGATTATGAAGATTATTGCCAAAAAAGAGATTATATTGATGTCATTGAAGAACAACATCAAGAAGAACAAGTTTCAAATGAGGAGACCAAAGAATCATGGATTGCATTTTGTGGAGAGCAGAAATTAGAATCAAAGATTGTGGAAGTTCCATTATCCTTACCATCTAATCCTCTATGTGTTCAATAGAATAATCAACAAAAAGAAGAAGATCTGAATAACATGGTAAAAGAGGACACATAAAGTGATCCAAATGAGAAAGTGAACCAAAGGAATCACAACAATATTGAAATTTGGTTCCATCCATTGATCATTAAATTCCAATAGCACACTCTTCTTCAACAATTCATGATCTCATCTCAATCAAAGAAATTGATCTCTCACATGTCGGTATATCTCAAAACACATATTTCAAACCTACATATGAGTATATTTGTCTTCCTGGTACATACATGGCTCCATTGGAAGTATTCTTATGCTTAAAAAAAGAGAGAGAACAAAAAATAAAGATCTTAGGTGAAAACCTCCTTCGAGGTGCCTAATATCATCTCGCCAATTGAAAACCTCTTTGAGGTGATTAGTGAGTTGAATAATAATATCTTAGGTGAAAAACTCATTTGAGGCACCTAGGTAGACCTATTGGTTGAAAACCTCACTAAGGTAGGCAATAGGCCTAAACAAAAAAGAAAAAAAATGAAAAAATAAGATATATTTTTTTTTGAGTTGCATATATGTGTTTGCATGCAGATACTCCCCCACTTTCCCAAGGAAAAGAAACACGTCAGCACCATAAAAGAAAAAAAAACAAATGAGCAGTGAGGCAAGAAAAAAGTAAAAAAAAAATAACCTTGGGCTTCTTACCTCCTATGAAAACTGCTCAAGAAGGGCCAAGGCAAGGTCAATTCACCCATTTCCATCATCCTAACATGATTCCATACCTTTTCCCCTTCCATTTCATCAATTTCTAGCTCATTTGGAGCATGGTCCCGAAAAGCTACATGATGCCCTATATCGCTACAGCATATAGACAGTCTCATTAAAAAGACACGACAAGGCTAATTTTTTTATTTTTGAGGGGAGGAAGGTGTATTTAAACTCAAAAAAATTATTCGCACCTATCCCAAGTGCAAAAAGTCTGCTCCCGCCACCCTACACCATCATTTCAAGCTCATTGTAGTCCCATTTATAGGCTTGTTTTAGAAAAAAGCTACAACAACAACTTTTTCTTGTCAATTTGACTTGGGGAAGGCATCATTGACCTTCTAAATTAATATTTTATCCATCCCCCAAGTCAAAATTGGAATCTGAGCACTTTCATTTTTGGCCTAAAATTTCCCCATATATTTCTAGCCTATTTTACAGAAAAAATCAGATCAAACTTTTTTCCACCTTTTGAGGAAAAGGAAGTCACCACCATGTCTCTAATTATCATCTTCATTGATCTAATCAAGTAGAATTGAAATCCAAACACTTTTAAAAATTGGCATTTCTATATGGGCTAGTTTCCTGCCTCCTTGCCAAAGCCATGACTTGACCTTTCCATTTTTCTTTTTCCACCATGTCCACCCGCAAAACACTCATACCTAATCCCCATGAATTATCCACATTGTTCATAGCTCCAAGAAATTATGATTTTATGGAGTCTTTGTGACTACTACAGAAAACTATGTTTCCTGTAGTAGCCTTCAAGGGCCCAAAGAGCCACCATTTTCCATCACAAATTGAAGAAGGAATACTCCATGAGGAACCTGCAACACATTCTTCAGCTTCAAGGCACCATCAAGTAGCCCCACATTGATGCAAGTGCAATAGGATTCCAACAACATTCAAATCATATCAATGTAAAAAAAAGTCTTTACATCCACCTTCAAACACTTTCAGTCATCCCTCTGTGCCCATTCCACCCATTTATTAACCTTTCCCAAGAATTCCATATCATTACCTATTCCATCTCACTTGTTCATGTCACTATCATGAAATTCTACAGGCAAGTCCCTGTATTACAACAGGAAGCTAGCGAGTATAGGAAAGGGAGGAAAAATTGAAAATTTTCATCTGGGGACAAGGGAAGGAGTCTATAGAAGCCCCTGGTATCCATCCACTCCATCAACCTTCATTTTTTCCTCCATTGTCCCACTAAATATCTACAAAATCCGACCCTCCACCTCTATTTTTACCCATCACCATCAAAGAAAGACCCTCCAACTAGCACCAAACATTTTCCCATGAATTATCAAAATTTTTGAAGGAAACATTAAGAGAAAATTATGAACCTAAGGGGTCTGTGTGGCTGCTACCGGAAGACACATAGTCTTATAGAAACTTGAATAAACCCTACAGTTTCAAATTTGCAGCACCAAATTGGGAACTTTGAAGGCCACAACACTTGTGAAGGCTTATAAGAAAGACTTGAGCAACTAAAGGTTTCCATGTAAGCTGCCACAAGATCCTTAATCATCCAGAACCAATAGCACTAGATCAGTTACAAAAACAATATTCTGACATCCTGAGCCAGGGAGGTTTCCATCAGTAAAAGAGGCTACAAAAAATATCTAGAGATAATGAAAGGTCTATTGGAGCTTATATATTACATTACCAACCACTTCAGTACCCTCAGGAGAAATTCCAACAATCACATCAACATTCCAACCACTACATCCAGGATCCAGCAATCACAGCAGGAAGAGTTCTAGCAAACATATTAAAGTTCCAACAGTCACATCAAAGGTTCAAACATTTAAATCACCAGCTGAACATCACTTGCAAAAGCACAATCAAGTAGGGCATAGGTGTGTGATTCTCGAACCTCACCCTTCAAACCTATTCTAGCTTGAGAAAACATTAAAAGTGTAAGAAGGAAAGGTTTTTAATAGCTATACTTAATAGTAGGTCAACCTCAACCTTATCTAGCATTCAACATAACTTTTCTCCAAAGGACACCCATAAACGTGGGAAATGAATGAGAAAAAAGTGAACAAATGCTCGATAAAGTGGGTTTCTATCATTGAGTCAAGGAGTGCAAATGGGTAGGTGCGAACCAAATCAATTAACTCAAATCACTCTGAGTTTATTGTGCAAGCAATATTGTTTATATGAAAAAAAGAAAAGAGAAAAAATTAAATATAATAAAAATAAAAATAAAAGTAAAAAGGTGGACCCAACACATCTCAGCATGCAAACTGGTTGCTACAAGAACCTACAAGTGTTGCTACAAGCTGCTACAAGATATAGATAGGATGCCACAGGAAGCTGACAAAGTGTTATAGGAAGGAAAAAATCGCCCTGAATAACCATCAGAGCCTCAAGAAGCAAGGAAAGGGGAAATCCTCCACTTCACAGGAAGCTACAAGTTTTACAAACCAGTGCTATAGGAAAATTATAGTTTGCTACATGAAAGTTACAGGTTGTTATAAGAAGCTTGAAAATGGACAAAATTTCCCTCAAACCCTAAGAAGGAGGAAAGAATCATCAAGGAGAGGGTAAGTACAAATTTCCCCACCAATAGTTGGCATGAAAACTTGAAGAACTCTCTCAATGCTCAAAAGTATACTTTGTAGATGCCACATTTTTAAATCTTAGTAAGAAATATCAATGAATTTATGTCATGAACATGGTAGAGTGAAGGATAAAGTATTTTGGTTTGCATGATGAATTCTCCCTTCTCCTCGGCATCATAAAAATAACATTTATTCTTCCTCTAAACACCCTTACACAATAAACTTCAGAATCCTGAAGCAAAGAAGGGGAATTCCTTTTACCACTCTGATAAAGCTTATTGAATCCATGGGAGGAGGATATAGTAGAAGAAGAAGTTGAGACCAAAGGGGAGGAATGAAAGAAATAATTTAAAAAAAATGAGCCAAAGGCAAAGAAAGAAATGGAAGAGCGTGCAAGCTTCCATCCAACAGGGGAAAATACATTAGCATGGGATGACGGAAAAGCCATGAAAAATAACAAGGCAAGAATATGAGTAGGTTACTCAAATGATGAGAAACAATTTCAATAGGGGGTATGATGGGCCTCAAAATTAGATACAAATTAAGGCCCCATTTGACAAATAATTCTCTTATGTGGACATAAGTGAACTCCCTAGATCTAGTGGTTGATCTAGAAAAAACAGGAACAAAAATACTAATGTTTTCCTTAGAGAAATTAGAACATGGAATAAAGACCTACCTAGAGTCCAACGCAAGTTATCCTCTTCTCCTTTCTTGCAAGTTTTAGCTCCAAATCCAAATGTTATAAACAATACCTGTAAGACAACTAAAACAAGCAAGAAGGAATGAGTCAAGAAGGAATTGTAATACATATGCATCAATAACGCATACGCATATGAAAACAAAACAATTTTTGTATTAATGAATATAGGAGAAATTACAATCCTTTACAGATCTTGACCTTGTAGATGTCTCCCTTGTCACAAAGCAAGCCTTCAATCACAACTCAAGTGCATGGATGGATAATGGATCCTTAAGCATAAAACAATAACATGAGGACATAACTAAGAGTCTCCAAAAGCCAACCTATGCCCCATGGGAGGCAGTAAATTTATAGGGTAAATGGGGTGGTTTGGGATTTACCAATCTAGGACTTAGATCCACATATGAGCGAGGATAAGATCTAGGGATAAGAGATAAGACCCCAAGCATAGGAGTTCGATATCTCAATCAATAGTAAATGGTTAAAACCACCTTGGAAGCTTCTGGAAATATAAGATTCAAAATAATTTTTATTTTTTACCAAATTCTAGAAGTCATTGCACCTGCAGCAAAGGCAACATGTGTTGGTTAACGCAATTGCTAAGTGTACAACATGCAACAGTGCAGGTTGCTCAAAGGGAAAGTGTGATGGGTCCAAAAATGAGGTTTTTAAGCTGTTAAACCTAGAATTCTTGGACTTTTTGGAGATAAGATGTTCTAGGCTTTGCAGGGGATGAGTGAAAAGTGTCATTGGATGTTGATTGATCTAGTTTCTAGGCCATTTGATTGGATGTGACAAAATGACTTGTAACAGACCCATCTAAACTTTCCTATGCACATAAAGGCTACGTTAAATCTCTCCTTCTGCACTTAATAATGTTTTCTTAGCTTTAATAAGTTCTTAGGAAGGTCTAGAGATAATTGCTTATTATGTGCCTAATAGTATTTATTTTTGTAGAATATTGTGAAAATATTGAGCAGATTCTGAAGATTTGGAAGATGAGATAATCTAGGGACTTGCTCCCTACTACATGATGGACCAAGATTGGATAATAAATGAACATGATATTATGAAATTATTGAATAGATTCTGGAGATCCAGTGATTAAGAAAATCTAGGAATGTGCTCCCTGCCATTTAATGAAGACTCTTGATGCTGGGGACCAGATCCACTATTTGAGGGATTTTGGGGGGGAAATCAGTCCTCCTTTAAAGGAGATCTATTCTTCATCATTTTGTATAGTACCAAGTCAAATCAGCCTCTAAGGTTTATAATTTTTCATCATTTTTATGAAGAACACTTGATATTCAACAATTCTACTTCCACCTCCAGTAGTGATGTACTTGATTTGTTCTTAGTCATGAAATATAGCTTCATTTTCAGCCTCTAACACTCTCAACCTGAACCATTTTTCATTTCTTTACATCATTAAATACAATAAGGAATTCTAAATTACCACTCTAGGTGGTCAAATTCATTGAACATAAGTCTAATAGGCTAGATACAATGCATTTGCAAAAAGATAGGAACTACCCTATCGAAGTTATCACGATTTAGAAACATCATTGATTGAAGATTTAAAATAGTTTAGAAACATCATGTCTACACAATCAACTAAACTAAGTTATCCACACTTATCTGACCACTAAATTCACTTCTAGAAGGTCCCAAAATACAAATTTGTAAAATAGACATGACTCATATACTTATGCAGCAGTGGTGCATCATAGTGAAATAGGTTTCCAAATCAGCATGGTTGCAGGTTGTACTGGATAAAAAAGGGTAGATGGGTGCACTGGAGATGATGTTGTGTTGGTGTGGAACCTCTGAGATACCCTCTTCAGCCTTTTCAGACCTCCCCACTTACCGATCGCAACTTGTGCAACATAAGTGAAATTATAAACTTGGGTTGAAAGCTCCCGCTCCAAACTAATTGTAGCGACCAATAAACCCTCTCATTTAGCCTTATAGCACCCAAAATACTTTCAACCTACCAAAATCTCCATATTTTCACCAAAAATGAACAGGACCTCCTTATGCCACCTTAGTTTTGGGCAGCCGCAGCCAAGATGTCAAGAATACCTCCTCCTCCTCTTGCTAGATGATGGTTTGGATTCCTTGGATTGCTTTGTAACCGTGGCCTACTTGCTAGATGACTGCTCGACTTGCTTGTATGACTGTTTGGTTTTCTGGAGTTGTTTTATAGTCCTGGATAGCTTTTATTTCACCAATTTTAACCTTTTTCTCATGATCATATTCCATGTGTAGTAGCTCTTTATCTGTCTGTGTAAAGGTAGAGTCTACTACAAAACTAGCTTAGCTTTATCAATTATGTCAATAGCTTCCAAAACTTGAGCATAGAGTTCCTCTCTATACCTTTCATTCCTTTTTGTCACCCAATCAACTTGATGTTGGCACTCCTCAATTTTCTTAAATAGCTTTTGATACTCTTTCCACACATCAAACTTTGGCTTTTATTTTGTTAGAAGGGTCTCTTTCATCTGTTCTAACATCTTAGTTGATGACCTTGTCCTGGGTCTTCTTGGTTGTTCTGACACATTGAAGTCTTCCACACCAACCACTTTCTTTGATTTATCTTGGGCTATAGGTCTAGAAGGCTTCCTAGATGAATCGCCTTCACTATATTGGGCTGCCTCTATTGCTTTCTGTCTCATCTCTTTTTTTTCCTTCTGCAAATAAGCCACCATGAGATCCTTGTCCTCCATTGGAGCCTCTTGGCTATCTCCCCCAAATTCTTGACCACCTTCGTCCAATTTCTCTGGTGCATCATCATGTGGCTCAATTGTCTTCTTAGAGGTTGGTTCCTCAATCATCTTTTTTGTAGCTGACCTGGTTCTTGGTCTATGGAGAAACTGTGTTTCTTCTTGGGCAACTTGTGGCATCTTACCTTTCCCTTTATCTGTTGCTCTCTTATCCTTCAATGAATTCTCTATCTTTTCAACTTCAGGCCTACTGATAAATTCTTCAGCTGCACGTGCTCCTTCATTTGTGCCCACTGAGGGAAGGTTTTCTTGAGTTTTAGAGCTATCTGAATGGGCCAGAAAACCTAAGGCTAACAAGAAAGCATCCCAAGACCTCTTCCTCTTCTCTAACTCATTCAAGACCAACAATTTAATTAGTGCAAAGTGGAAAAAACTGGGCAAATGTTTTTCTCCCTTGGACTAAACCTTTTCTGCCATTTTGCCCAAGATTTTGAAGAGGTAATGAGGTAAGTTAAGGCTCCTTTTTCTAGTGAAGTGCATGAGCAGCCTAATATGGTATTGGTATACTCTACTGAAACGACCCTCACAGGTGAAGTATCTTTGTATCACCTTCAATAGTTTGTTGTGGTGGTTCAACAGGTAATTCCTTGGAAATGTAGGCCCATACTTGCCTTTATACTGAGGTTTTACAAAGTCTTTGTAGTGTGATGCATCAAGCTCCATGCCTTTGAACCAACTTTCACCAAGTAATGGTATCCCTGTGGCTTGGGAGATGTTTTCCTCTAAAATTGTGAACTCCAAGTCCCCAATCTTCACTTGGTTACCTTTGAGACTGAGAGCAAATAAACTAGCTAGTTGAAAGTGATAACCATAGGTTTTAATCTTCTCACAAAATTTTACACAACCTATTTTTTCAAATGCTACTTGGATAGCAGGGCCAGCATTGACCATCTCCAAACTCTTGTGTTCAAATCGGACCACCTCTCCTCCCTTTATTTTCCTTTTTCTCCTAGGGTTTTCCATCTGGTTATGTAGACTATTGAACACCCTTTCAAATCTAAATTTGTGCAAAAAACAAATGTTTGTGGACAGAGAATTAAGTGACAACGCAATGAATAGGGATTAAGTGACAACACGATGAATAGGTAATAAGCGAGTTGACAACGATTTCAATGAGATGGATGACTTTTGGTTTTGGGAAAAACAAACACCAACAACCTTATATGCCTAAGTCATACCATAAAACACAGATTTACACATGAAATACGTGCCAGATCAATGAAAAAATTAGCTGAGAGGCTATGCCCAACTTTCAATGGTGTAAACTGAGTCTTAGTTTAGATTCATATGAGATCAAACACATACAAAACCCATAGAGCTGTGAAATGGATATTTCAGGCAGTGACCAACAACATACATACTTTGCATAGCGAATACGGAGAAAATATAAACACAATTGATCTCTAATAACACTTGATCAATTATACAATGAAAAAGATGGCTGGAGAGCATTAATCCTATCTCAAACACCATGAAAAATGAGGATAACAAGAAAAAGACTTACACAGACCCCCGTGAAGACTCTGAACCCTATGCGCAACAGTTGAGTAGCATGGCCAGTTTGCGCAGCAGTTGTGCAACGACCTCTTTCCACCTGAGTTTCAAACACCAACTTTCGACCTTCTGCAACCTTTCAAAACTTCTTAGAGAGGGTTACAATGGAGTAGAAATAAGCGTAACCTCAAAAAATTTGAAACTAATGGCCACACATGCCTTGTTTCATGTCATGAGGGTGAATTTTGAGTGGAGGAAGAGTGAGGTGACATGAGGATATCCTTCACTGATGAGACCAATGATGAGAAGTAAAGACCACTAACCAGACCCATAACAATTCTAACTAACTAAACCTAACTAACATGTATTTGACTTATGATGAATGAACCCCATGAAATGACCCCATGAACGGGCCTTGTAACGGGCTTGACTTTTCTCCAACTGCTCCTATACTGCTTGGTGAATCATCTAGATTCTTTGAATGAACTGCTGAGCTTTGTCCTTATCATTACGTCCATTAGAGTCATCTTCCCTTCCAAAGACCATATCAAAAGGGTCCTTTAGCAGGTAACCAAAACATGTCTCAAATGGTGAACGTTGTGTAGATGAGTGCACTGCTCGGTTGTAGGAATGCTACACATATGGGAGATGCTCATCCCACAACTTGGGACGTTTCCCACAATAGCCTCGTAACAAGTGTACCATGGTGCGGTTGACAACCTTTGTCTATTCGTCAGTCTGTGGATGAAATGTTGTGCTTCTTTTCAACTTGGTGTCCATCATCTTCCACAAGCTGGTCCAAAACTCTCTAAGAAAGCGAGACTCCAAATCTGACACAATCGATGTGGGCAGCCCAAAATGGACCCAAACATGTTGAAAGAAAAGATAAGCAGTCTGTTCTGCAGTAATCTGCTTTTTACAAGGCACTAGAATACACATCTTGCTAAAACGGTCAACGACGACATACAAATAGTCATGACTCTTTCTAGACAAAGGCAAACCTCCTACAAAGTCCATCGACACACTTTTCCATGGACGACTCAGAATAAGGAGTGGTGTGTAGAGCCCAAGTTTTCTATTAGAGGGCTTTGAAACATAACACATCACACAACCCTTTACATAGCGAGTCACAATGTTCTTCATATGAGGCCAAAAACAAAATCTTTGTACGTGACATAAAGTCTTTTTGACACCAAAGTGTCCAAACACAAGAGAGGTGTGGGCCTCTTGAATTACATGTACTCTTTCCCCTATGGGAATACACAATTTTCCAAGGTGATACAACAGTTTCCCCTACAAGTGATAGTTGTCCACCTATGAACCATGGGTTAGTTTTGCATAAATCTCTTTAAAGTCATCATCGTTAGCATATTGTTCAGCATAACTCTCAAAAGACAACGAAGCATTATGCAAAATAACAGAAGCAGAAATAGGAGGGCGAGATAGCATATCAACCACTTTATTGCTAGTGCCCTTCTTATACTTTATTACCAGATGAAACTATTGAAGAAAACCCATCCACCTGAAATGACGAGATTGCTGCAACTTGGTTTGTGACTGAAGGTACTGCAAGGGTTGATGATCTGTATGGATGATGGTCTCCTTTTCGATCAGGTAGTGTTTCCACTTTTTCACACTCTGCACCAAGGCATAAAGCTCCTTGTCATAAGTGGGATAGTTTATCACAGCCTGAGAAAACTTCTCAGAATGGTAACAAATCGACTTCTTTTGTTGCATCAGTACAACTCCCATGGCATAACCGTTGGCATCGGTTTTGATCTCGAATGGCTATTGGAGATCGGGTAAGGCTAAGACTGGCGCGGTGCTGATATTTTCCTTCAATGTTTTGAAGGACTTTTGTTGTCTTCCTCCCCATTGGAAGACCTGTTTCACACTTGTCAATGTGTGCAAAGGTGTTGCAATAACAGAGAAATTGGCAATAAATCTCCTCCAATACTGGAATGCACCTAAAAATTTATGGACCTCGGTTACGCTAGTAGGCTTAGGCCAATTTACAATTGCTTCAACTTTAGAGGGATCAATCTTTAATTGACCATGACCAACAATATGACCTAGGTAACCCAAAGAGGTTTTCCCGAACTCACACTTTGACAACTTTACATAGAGTTTTTCTTTTTTCAATACATCAAGCACTTTCTTCACATGACACACATGTTCATTCCAACTTTTACTAAAGACAAGTATATCATCTAAATATACAAGAACAAATTCATCAATGAAAGGCTGAAAGAGATCATTCATAGCCCTCATAAAAGTGGCTGGAGCATTGCAAAGTCCGAATGGCATCACCATCCATTCGAATAGCCCCTGTTTGGTCTTAAAGGCGGTTTTCCAAACCTCTTGCTCTGCAATTCGGACCTGGTGATAACCATTGTGCAAATCCAATTTGGTGCAATAAACAACATTCTTTAACTAATCTAATAAATCATCTATGTATGGAAGAGGGTAATGATTTTTCACCGTGATTTTGTTTAGCGCGCTGTAATCCACACACATCCTCCATGTGTCATCTTTCTTTGGGACTAACACAATCGGTGAGCCACACAGAGAGGTACTCGGCCTGATGACCCCTTGGTCCAGCAATTCCTGCACCTGTTTCTTGATTTCCTCCATCTCAATGGTCGACATCCTGTACATGCCAATATTTGGCAAGGGAGCATCATGTTGCAAATGGATCTCATGTTGGATTTCCCTCTTCGGAGGTAATCCCTTCGGTTCCTGAAACATCTCATCATAATTAGAAATTAATTCACATAATTCTTGCTTATGTTCCTGATCACAACCTTAGAAAGCATCAACTACTTCTGCATCTTTTCCCCTTACAACCATCAGCATGCAACGCTTACTGGAATTCACTAGCCTTTTCATTTGTCCAACACTTACAAGGTTGGCATTGATTTTAGTTTGATGAGCCCTTAGTATATATTCTACCCCATCTTTTGTGATTTGGTATTTGTTTTCATGACGGAAAAAGACTGTCTTTCTATCATATAGATACGAACTCCCTAACACCATGCCACAGATATCCAATGGGATCACATCCAGTTCTACTTCATCCACTAGCTTAGAAGCGATTACAAATTTTACTTTACACTGCTTGGTTACATTCAGTTTTTCTTTATCATGTATCCATCCAAGCAGGTAAGGTTTCGGATGTGGTTTTGTTTCTAAGCCGAGTTTCTTTACCAAGGATTCTATGATTAAGTTTGCTTGGGATCCAGTATCAAACAGAGTTTCAACTTTAGTATGATTTACAACAACTCTGATATGAAACAGTTCAATTCTCTTTCGATCATTAGGAAGGGACTCATTTACAGAACTAGTGCCTTCATGCGATTTAGAATTAACATGAGGTGTAAGAGTACCTTTTGTTCCTGTTGCTGTGATCAACGCTTCATCTCCGGAATCTGATCCAAGGTCTTGCTGCGCAATTGCCACTGTCTTTTGCTTCCCTTTTCCTCCATACTTCTTTGGACGCTTTTCTGGGTGTTGTTCCAATAGTGATCGTCATCGTGGCCTTCCTTTTGCAATGATTTCAATACTACCTTTCTCCTTCTTTAGTTGTTGCTGTCTTCTTCTCCTTTCCTTTCCATTTCGCTTTAGATTTGCCATTAGGAGGTTTGAACAGTGGTTTTCTGAAATGACCATCTCTTTCATTTTTGCCCTATTCTCAATATGAATTGCCTTTACACTCGCTGAGTCAATAGTGGTTGGTTCAAACAACAATAATGAATGCCTAATGTAACTATGTAATTAACCAATGTACTTAGTTACTATTTCAGGTGTATCAAGTGCAATACCAAAATTAAGTGCTTTCTTTCTAAACTCCTTTGTAAAACTCTGAACATCCTGACCTTTGCCTTGCCTTAAATACTACCAATTCATTAATGCTTTTTGCTTGTAACCTAAGGATAAAACTGTTCCTTTAACGCAGAAATAAAATCAGGCCATGAGGAAAAGAGGTTACCCACATTCTTACTGCTCTGCAATTTTCTCTCCCACCAAACGAGAGCGGTGTTGCTCAGCCATAGAGAGGCCAGCTAAATCTTTGCCTCATCCTCCACGATCTACTGAATCCCACAATAGACCTCAATCTGCCTAATCCAATTACTAAGCTTCTCTGCGTTACTTTCACCATTAAACATGGGAAGATCAAATTTAACATCTAATTTAAAGAAAGGTTTCTTAGATGCATCCCTTGAATTTCTATGATTATGGTGGTGAGAGGAAGAAGAACTTTCACTTGTGGAAGGAGAAGGAGGGGGTTCTTCTCCACCATTTCCATGCGTTGAACC
Organism: Pinus tabuliformis; assembly: GCA_031772625.1. Lineage (NCBI taxonomy): Eukaryota > Viridiplantae > Streptophyta > Pinopsida > Pinales > Pinaceae > Pinus > Pinus tabuliformis. Next base: position 851,039,261 of record CM062811.1, read on the forward strand.
TTGTTCTTCTGGTTTTCTCCCTTCTGCTCTCTCCAACCTTAAAACCAACTGACCGACATTCTCTGCCATTGAATAGAATGTCTTGCGGAAATTGCGCTCCTCTTTAAGATGAGCTTCATCTTCTGCCATGTTTCTCCTTCAATGTGCACGCCCCACTTCGAGATTGAAAGGCTTTAGTTCCCATTCGCCTCTTCGGAGTCTGTTTCTTGTTAGCATACAAACATGCAATTCACATCTAAAAAGACCTACTCTGATACCACATGATCCAGGGATATTTTGCTTATATATGTATGAAAAGAATCACATGTAGAAATTGCAGCTTAACATAGAAATTTAATGTGCACACAAGAAAGAAGAAGAAACACATGAAGGCATGAAAAGAAGACAACAAGACTTGATAACAGAGTTCGTCCAACTTGGACTATGTCTTCGGGCCCTGCTCGATCAATGGGGAGGCCTTCATTCATTAAATGGCATGAAAAGAAGAGAATACAATCATCAATTACATAAAAAGGAGGCTTATACCTCCAATCTCGAAAATGGCTGATAAATGGAGAACTCATATGAAGAAATGGATAACACCACTGCGTTCGTGGCATCGAGAATGGCAGAAACCATATACATTTTGCCCAATTTAGACAAAATGATCAATTGCCCCTCCTGCAAGTTGCTGCCTTGAACTGTGTGCCAAAAATCCTCTCCCCCTGCACTTCTCTACGTGCATCGAGTTTTATAATCATTTCTTGTTACAAGGACCCTTAAATCGGGGGTCTATTTGTCTAATAATATCAACCGTTTGAATAGAAGGATCGGTGGGCGCAACAAAACCCCGAAATAGCTCTTTTCTGCTCAAACCATAATACATGGAATACACTAAAAAATCCAACCGAAAGCCTTTAAGCCAGACTTCAAATTCCATTAAATCGGCCCTATTTTCCTGTCGGGTCCACGCTGATCGCAAATCGCAATGGCCCTGGGGTCTTTCCTTTGACTGTGTCGATCGCCGATATGCCGATCCGCCAATCGCCGATATCACCGATCACCGATATTGGCGTATCGCCACCGGCCCTGTCACATTAGCATATTGCATCACTATGGCCCAGGGGTCTGGGTCTTTTACCTTGTATTTCGCTGACCTGATCCGCTGATGTTGTTTGATCCATCGCATGTCTTAAGTCCCCAATATCGCCAACAGCCTACCTTCCTCTGACCCAATTTATCAGCGATCGCTGATCGAGGTTTTAAAGGCCTTGTGTTAAGTTCACCGTTTGCACTCCTTCCGATGCGATTTTCCCTTTCAAGGCTAAAAACCCATTTTTTTAGGGAAAAACCTCATTTTCCAAAGGAACAAGGAAATCTTCTTTCTGCCATAACTTCATCATCCGGACTCGGATTGGAGTGCCATTTGCACCATTAGAATCAGGGTGACAACACTTCGATCTGATGTCAAGATACTTGCCTTTCTGCCACTTTGAATTTTGAGCTTTTTCCATGCCACTGTATCTAAAGATCCACCTGTATCACCATGAATCATGTCTCCACTAGTCATTCTATCATCCTAAGCAAAATAACTCGTTGAAAATTGAGAACTATTAGTTCCCCAATTGAGATCAATGGAACCAGTTCTCTCATATAGCCACTTACCAGAATGCTGACAACCTTTTCTAACTATTGTCACAAAATCAATACCAGTTCTAGAATCAGCTGAAATGTTAGGCCTGCTAAAGAATGAATTTTTTCCTCTCTTTTCCTTGGAACACTCATTGCTTGTTTCACTTCTTTTCCTATATATCATGAAACCATTTTTGTAATCCCATGATAAAAAAAATCATTATGCTAATGTTTGGTGCTGATGAGGACTATGAAGTTGCATGTGTAGGTGGTTCAAAATTGTTTTGAAGCTAAATTTGGGTAAGCATCTCGATGGTCATATTCAAATCATTTCCATTAGCGTGGAAAATATTTTATATATTTTCAACTGCAAAACCAGGAATCTTTAGAGCGAGAAGGTTTCATGGGATCTGTTTCATTCTCATCTGCAAATGGTTGTTTCAGCATTTCACCAAAGAAACTAATATCACAACCACTACTTGAATGTTTACCATTCCTAATCTGTACCATTTGTCGGTCTCTAGCAAAAGAATGATGGTCCCAAGCCCTTGAAGAAGGCAAGGATTCAACATCCACCAAAGAATCTTTCTTCACCATTATGAGCTAAAGAAAACTTAGAATGGCCATTGGCATAACTAGGAGACATTTCATGTGGAGAAATTTCTTACATCTTGTGAAAAGAAAAGTATTTTCCTTGTTTATTTTCCATTATAGTCTTTGTTACAAATGACTTTGATGTACTTGTGTATTCAAAAGTAGATGAACCTTCTGATGAGATACTCTCAACACTAAGAAAGGCATTTACTTCTAAAATACCAAATTTTAGTGTAATATCATCAGGAGGCTGAAATTGCTAGTATTGACTTTCATTGTAAGAATCACATGAGGTCATGGAATTACTTCCATGTAGAATAACTTTACGAGAGTCCCTTACTAGCTTTAGGTTTATCACGTATAGGATGTTTTAATTAGAAGATGAAGCTCTTAGAGTGGAAGGAAAAAACTCAGCTACATTTGGATTCAATGTTGTATGCATGGTAGTTTTCACTGCTTTGATGAAATCATGAATCCATGGAGAACTCATGATGCTCCTTTGCAGCTCATCATACTAAAGCAAATATTCTCTGCAACGTGAGTGGTATTTCATATTCATTTACAAATTCAAGTCTATTGTTCAAATCACTCTTCCTAAAAACATGCTAAAAGTGATTCAAAATGTCCATGATGTGAGCTCTAATTGTAGTTGCTTCGTTATCTTGGCTGACATAAACTGAGAATTTGAGCCTGAAGTTGATATTAATGTCCAATCCTCATCCAAGAACAATTACTTGTTTAAGCCTTGATTCAACCCACTACATAACAAGGTTGCCTACAATGACATTGAGTTGATAAGAGACCATATGTCACTAGTAAGTGTTACCTTATCCACCCATTTATGAGACCAAACTCCTTAAATACTCTTATAGGCTATCTGTTGTTGAAAGAACTGCTTCTAACTCAATAGTAAGATTTGAGATTTTAAAAAGTTTTTGATTCCTTTGAGATATAAATTGCAAATGTTTAATGATTCCAACATGATGGAATAGGGGCGAACAAAGATTCATCCTTTATCACTTTTCCATTGACATCCTCCACAATAAAAGGATGTTTGGATTCAATTTCTATATTTATATTCACTGGATTTAATGCTCGCTCTATGTGAGTTGAATAGATAAGCATTGCAATCATTGGCCTGCTTTACAACACATGTGATTTATGTTGTGCCAAATCCTTTAATATTGTAGATTGATTTTCCGCATTTGCAATGAACTTGTTTCCAATAATCCAGCAAGTCCAAGTGTTCTGGGGAGTTAATTTTAGTACTTATCTTGCACTTCATGCAGAAACTTCCTAGACAAGTTTAATTTGTTCCCATTCCTTCTATCCTTTGCTAATGAAATAAGGCCTAATGATCCTCCTATAGATTCCAGAAAAACTCTATATGTTGTCTCTCCAAGATCATCATTAGCTAGGCCTCTATGATAATTCATCAATGTTGTTATGCATGATTAAGCACTTCATTATTCTGCACATTGGGTAAATGTGAGAATAAGCTAAATAATGCATCAATCCGACTTTCTAGGCATCACCACCTAACGAACTTTCTAATCCAATTATAATCTCATCCAAATGTTGAACATATAGGAAATGTATAAGAATATTCCTCACAACTTCTTAAAACAAAGTAACCTTCACCTATATAATCATGATTAGAGGAGCAATGTTGAAATACCTTTTACAAAATTGATTGGATGCAAATTAGGGTTTATGAACCATGGTGAAGTATGACTAGAAGTTCCATTTGTGCAACACAAGATTCATGCCTTAGTTTGCAATGCATACTATGGGAGCATAAGGATTTTAAAATGTGTGAATGAAGTAGAATCTCCCCAAACCATAATGCATTCAGAAGAGGTAAACCAATATGAAGCATGGTGAGCACAATAAATGTGCCTTGTGAGAACATGAGTAACCATATCCCTCAAAGATCGCTAGGTCGTCTTAGGGTTTGACCAATTAAAGGCATATTCATACCTGTTAAAACCTTGAAAAGCATAGGAGGACCCAGAATTTAGGTAGATAAGACGAAAATTTTGGGAGGTCGTTGTAGCAGCTACAACATTACCATAACTTTCACTTGACACAACACATTTAGTTCACACCTATGGATTTATAGAAAAGACATATTAGAGTATTATAGAACAAATTTTCAAATCCAAAAGAGCTCAAATCTCAGATATATGTCAAAAACACTTCAACCATTATGATATTATCCAAATTAAGGTACATAACTTATGATTGACCTAACTGTTGATTAGAAGATCCCATTTTTTCTCGTGACTGAAATTTGTGATAATGAGGAACTTTATTATTATTTTCCAACATGCCTCCAAACAAAGCTACTACACCAATTAAATCTACTGAAGGATAAAATAAGATAAATGAAAATAAGGAATAAATAAAAAATAAGATGAATGAAATAAGGAAAAAATACAAAAGTCCATGATTCCCATGGAAAATATTCTCTTGGAGAGGCTTCCTAAAAGGGATGTGGAGATCTAAGGAAATCAAGGACATAACGAGAAGTATGGTGTTGAGAATCAATCTCATATGGGGAGTATGTTATCACAATTAGAAAGCACAAATATTGAATTGCAGAACCATAATCATGAATTTTCAATCCAACATCAACATAATCAGGGCTTCAAGTCAACACCAAAGAACTACTACATTCCAAATATCGATATGACGAAGCTTGATGGTAATGATCCTATAACATGGATATTTCAGATGGAGCAATACTTTGATCTACACCAAGTGGCATCCTTACAAAAGGTAAATATTGCATATCTATTTTTAGAATAAGACCAACATGTATAGTATCAATGGATTTGTGAAAGGAAAAAGGATTTTGTTATATCTGGGTCCATTTTTATATAAAAATTAATAGCACATTATGGGGATATTAAGAGAAATGCATTCTTTAGTCAATTGGTAAATCTTGGACAAAAGGTCCAGTTGCAGAGCACATTCAAAAATTCCAAAAGTTGAGTCTCAAAGTAAATAATATTTTAGAGGATAATTTGTTAGACATATGCATGGAAAATTTAAAGGAAAGCATCCAACATGAGGTGTATCTCTTTGAACCTAAATCTCTAGAGCATGGTTTCAATTTGGCAAGGAAATTTGAAACTAAAAATATGGCCACTAGAAAATCAATGGCCCCCCTTTTAAACCAACAAAGTTGACTAATCAGTAAATGGATGAAAGAAGAGAAAATGGACAATGTTTCAACTATGACGATATAGAAAGGGGAATAAATGTAGTGATAATAAATTATTCTACATAAACTTTGAAGATGAAGAAGATCAAGAAATGGAAACTTCACCGAATCTAGAGCTAGAAAAGACACTCCAACAATTTCCTATCATGTATTGGTTGACATCATTACTCCACAAACCCTCAAGATAGAATGATATATATAAAAAAGTAACAAGTAATAATATTTATTGATTAGGGTAGTACCCATAAATTCATCAATTACAAATTAGAGAAACTTCTCAATTGCTTTGTTTATCCAACACCAAAATTTCAAGTAATGATTTCAAATGGAGGTACCATAAATTGTTCAGGTAATTGCTATAGCATTAAGCTCAATATAGGGGAATATTTGTTAGACTATCCCATGATTGAAATACAAATGGGTGGTACATATGTTGTATTAGGGGTCCAATGGTTACAATCATTGGGAACACTGATCTTTAATTTTCAAGATCTCTTCATAAGGCTTACCTTAGAAGGAAGGGAAGATGAGCTTAGAGGTATCCAAAGGAAAGCCTCTAAAGTGATAAGATCTAATGAAATGAAAAAATTACTCAAAAAGGGGAACTAGGGTGTAATGGCATAATTATGTTCACTAAATGTTCAAACATCAATATCATCTATGTTAGGAGATCTCCATAAAGTTGTCAATGATCATCCTAAGGCATTTGGATTACTACTAAGGGTCTTCCACTTAATCAAGATCATGACCATGATATTCATTTACACCTGGGAAGTGTACTAGATATACATGAAGAAGGGAAAATCATACTAGAAGTAGAAATAATCCTTGAAACAAGGATTAAGCAATTGAGTGACCCAACAATTGTGGAGTACATCATCAAACATAAGAACCTACCAATGGAAGATATGACACGGGAATATGACTTATTTTTTCATAATCATGAGTAGTTAGTCAAGTGTTGAGGACAACACTTGTTTGATACAAAGGGGCACGTTAAGCCATATATAAGTCCATTGTTAACACTATAACCCCTTATTAAGCCCTAGATATTGAGTGATCACATATCTATTGTTATATTGTTATGGAGGCTAGAACCCCTCATCATCCCATTTTATTATAATTGTACCCCTTGTCTTCTATATGTATACTAAAGAGACGTAGTCTTAGGATCATCAAATATTTTCTTGTACATTGTATTCATTATAAAAGGAGGTCCCCCCTTGAAGAGAACTATAATTATTGGTTTCTTATCATTTTTAAAGCACAACGATCATAACATAGTTCCTTTGTTTGACATTTTATTTGCATCTTGGTTATTCTATTGTACAACATGAAAGACATAATATAAATGGAACTTTGAGAGAGATTCTCAAATTCTTTTGAGTAATAATTTCAATTTACATTCTCTAGTAGAAGTGCCAACAACTATGTGGTGTATTATAACTCTTAAGTCCAAAATAATCACTAATTTAACTAGATTGTGAGCATGAGCCAAGGCTAAGCCTTAAAGAAATGCATAGGCCTCCGCTTGACTGTTTGAACCTCTTCCTAATCTTGATAGGTATCATGTTCCAACCTCTCCATTAGGGCTAAGAATAACCCCCCACTTTGGCTCCCGCCACCCTTAATATCCATTTGAAATATTAAGATATAACTTTACCCACTGCTGGAAATTATTTGGGTACATTCATTTCCTTAATCTCAGAAATGAGTGATTATGTTTTTATTACCTACACTAGGATATGTGTTTATGCATATTTAACCAAAGGTCTTCTTTAACACATTGTCCTAGAAAGTGGTGACTAAAGTTAGACTCAGTCCTTGTATTTTGAAAACATTGTCTTTCTGGTCGCGTGATGACTTCTTTAGCTCCAAAAGGAAAACTCAAAATTTTATCAGTGGAAAGATTCAAAGTTAGGCAACCATTAGAGAGATTCAATTAAGAATTCCCATAACTCAATTCCTATTCCTTCAACAATTACAATTGTTTTAACGCCTACATGTAATAGATAAGCCATTGTTATTGCCATATCTAAAGGGATAACTCCCTTCATATTGATTCCCAATCATAGAAGCCCCTTTAAACAAGAAAGAAGAAAACATGAAACAATTTACTTAAATTGGAAAAAGAATCTAATTTTGTTGTCTTTACTAGATATAAACACTCCAACCATAAACAATCTAGAAATTAGTTAAACCAAAATCTAAACATTTTAATAACAAAATATTGAAACTAAAAAAATATAATTTTTCTAATTAAAAAAAATAAAATTAATAATCATAATTATGAATTAACCACTCTAAATTAATAAAAAATAATTCCTAAATTTCAATTTCAATTTATAAAAAATTATTATTATTATTAATTAATTAATATTATTATTTATTAATTAATAACCGATAAACATTTGTTTAAAACACAATTTTAAACAAAATTTTGATACTCATGTAACTTACAAAATCTATTATTGACCCCGCCCTTGCAAAATGTATCATAGGCACCACCTTTATGCAGAAAAACACAACAAAGCGAGAATGGTTCATTGAAAACATCATTCCTAGTGTTTTAAAACGATGGATTATACACATGATAAACATAAAAATTAATTTAAATATAACTTAGAATAACGAATGTAGGCATACTAATTAAAAAATATGATGGATTTTCCCACACTAACGCTAGAATAAGGAAAAACATTATATTTTACTTTCTTTGGTGTGAAAGGACTTATCATGATAATTTATAAAAGTATGGGGTTATCTTAGAATTTGCATTTTATATTATTTTACATTAATTTACAATGTATACCCAGAGAGAGACACATTTTGTGATGAGGCAACCTAACTTTTGTAGTTCAAATTTAATCCAAAGTCAAATCATGTATCTACATTGTTCACTGCAAAATGAAAACAATACAAATTAAAATTAAAAACATAGTGTAGTGGTTTGCTTGTCAATTGGTATCCACATTCTTTGCATGCTAAATAATATCCACATTGTTCAATCAATCCAAAACAAATAAAGTAGCAACACTATTTTAGTACAAACACTGACTTCAACTCTTTCAAAGTACATATAGGAAAACCATATTAGTATCTACATTGTTCACCTGTAAATTTGTATCCACATTATTCAATTAACCCAAAAGAAACAAGTTAGGTAGTAACAAATTTGTATCCACATTGTTTAATGAACCCAAAAGAAACAAGTTAGGTAGTAACACTGGTCCATGACAAATGATGACCTTTAACTCCTTTAAAATAGATAGAAGAAAACCATAGTAAAAACTTGAGATAAAGTTTAGTGAATTCATATTAAAAAGTTGAGATGACAAATGATGACCTTTAACTCCTTTAAAATAGATATTTTAAAGAAAACATAAGTAAAAAGTTGAGATAAAGTCGAGGGAATTCATATTAAAAAGTTGAGATAAAGTCTAGTGATTTGCCTTATGGTCATTGTCATGTCAGATACACCAACTCCATGTTCCCCTTCATTTGATGGACTAATTCGAACCCGCAATTTAAAACCCTTAATGACAAACAACCTAAAAAAATGTTTTCCTATTGGAATTTATATATTTATTTTAATATATATTATAATATTAATGATTGTAATTTTCATATGTAATAGTTAGAGACTATAATATTTGGATTTATGTATAAAATTAAAGTTAAATATCATTTAAAACATAAATGTATAGATTTAGTGATTGCTATAAAGGATAATGGTTTTTTTTTAATGTTATTTAATATCTTTTAATCTTGGAATAAGGGTTAAATTATTTATAATTATCTAAAAAAAGGGAACATTTGATGGACTAATTCGAACCCGCAATTTAAAACCCTTAATGACAAACAACCTTAAAAAAATGTTTTCCTGGTATTTGGAATTTATATATTTATTTTAATATATATTATAAAATTAATGATTGTAATTTTCATAGGTAATAGTTAGAGACTAAAATATTTGGATTTATGTATAAAATTAAAGTTAAATATCATTTAAAAACATATTATTTTATTTTCGATAGATTTAGTGATTGCTATAAAGGATAATGGTTTTTTTTAATGTTATTTAAGATCTTTTAATCTTGGAATAAGGGTTAAATTATTTATAATTATCTTAAATAAATTGTATTTTTAGATGTAAATAAAAATGTTAATAATTCAAGGCGAAAGGTTGGGAATTACTGGAAGATCATCAAGATCATAGTCTCATTAGATTCTTTAACAGGAATTGTATCATCTCGCGCCACTATTACTACTATATAAGGAACAATGGCCGGAGTAGTTTGCATGGGTTAATGCTCTTTCTTGCTCAGGTGGCCTCTGCGTAGGCCTTGAGACTAAAGCTGAGGTTGTCGAGTGTTTGTAGTGGTGATTGGATTACTGGGAAGAATCCCAGGGAGCCCGGTGAGTTGAAACTTTCGAGTGGGATGCTGTAGGGGTTCGCAAGTCTAAGGGTTGTGGTTGGTTTGAGGGGTAGTGCAGAGTTGGGAATTTCTAGTCTATTGATCTGGGAGGGGTCTTTGGATTAGACCCACAGGAAAAATTTGGATGTCGACCTGCAGAGGGAGGACTATTGGAATTCGATTGTCTTTGACACTTCAGTTGTGAATTCTCTCAAGCTCCACGTCTAGGAGGAGATCCAGGGCCAGGACCCTAGAGCAGTGATTTCGAAGGAGAAGCATCATGGGGCAGTGGGCGGAGTATAATTGACGGGCATGATACAATTGTTGGGGTTAGTAATGAAATTCCACTGAATTGGAAAGTCTGGTTGATCTCAGTTGGCTCTATGTCTGCTATAGGTGAGAAGGCTTCTACTCCTCTGGTCTGTGAAGGGGTCTTGGGTAATATCCTTAGGGTGGTGTGGCTGGCCCGTAAGGTGGACTGGTGGGTCAAGGAAATCCCAGACTTGAGTGGGGGGAACATAAATAATTGCGACTTTCTGGGATGTCAGAAGATGGATCCGAGGAGTCAGAGAGCATAAGACATTCCTTGGTCGAGCTCTTGGGGGAGCCGGAGGCAGAGGTCGGGTTGACAAGGTGCTGGAAGAATTTGGCCAACCTACACCACTTGCGAGCAGGAGCACTTGGAATTTAGAGAAGGCCTGGTGGCTTTGCAGCGCAACATGTACATTCAGTAGCAAGAGAATCTCACAATGTAGGAGAGTCAGTTGGAGAAGAGGGATCGAATTCATCAGTTGGAGGATGAAGTGGAAGCACTACGTCAACAAATTGAGTAGTTGAAACTCATGGTGGCAGAGATCAGCAAGAACAATGAGGAGGACTCCACTGAACAAGACCTATACAAGAACGCCAAAGTAGTCCCAATCGAGCTGGACCTGAATAGTCCAGTGCCTCCGGACTTTTAGACTTTTATGTTCTTTCTTGATTTTCAAATGACAAAATGTAAATGCAAATTTTTGTTACTTCAATTTTGTAGAATTTACAATGATAAGAGATCTGTAAATGGGAATTTTTGTATGCACTACAAAGAACACTCGTATAGTGGGTATGCAAACCAAATGATGTATCACTTGTCCTTAAAGGGCTAGAAAACACTATATAAAATCTTGGTTTTGTTTGCAAACGGGCATGCCATATTTAAATAAAAAATCTACTCATTCTGGTTTTAAAAGAAATGTGTGAATAATTCAAGACCCAAACGTGGTATAAATGAGAGTCTACCCCTTTACTAACCACCAACAAATGATTTTAGGTGACCACCCAAAACCTATTTACATATGGTTAAAAAAATTCTACCACCAACAAATCATTTTGGACTATATAATTTTATTTTAATAATATCGATAAATTAAACAACATTTGTAAATAGTCAATAATAATTTTTTTATTATCTATTAATAATTAACTTACAATTAAATTTTAACATATTAAAAAACAAAAAATATCATTGAGTTTAGGCCTCTGTGATTCATATTAAAATTTTAAAACATGTTTTTGACGACCATCACATCAAAATTCATTTGTCAATCTATTTCTCAATATAATTTATCATCAATCATTTTTTTTATTATTATTTTCTATTTTAAATACATTAGTATAACCTTTTACAAAACATTCAACTTATATATAAGCAAACGAACGCACATACGTATTATTTATTAAATATTTCATGATAAACTCTTACAAAGCACCCAAATTATAATGAAAACTCTAAGTCATTGACATGGATTGACTTTGAGATTTGAACCAGCAAGATGCCATGTCCCTCTCTGCGCAATGATTCTCATTTCCTGTGCTTGCTTTCTCAACAACAATTTCCCCCTTTTTTATTTATAATATAATATTTTATTTTACCAATACCCATGAGAATCGAAACAAAATATTCTTGGTGTGATTGCCTTTGATAGCAACTTGTAAGATGACATGTCCCTATCCATGCAATGATTATCGCTCCCTCTTTCACTTTTCATTTTTACATTTAAATTTAAATTATTTATTTTCAAATAATTTTGTGTAATAAACATTATGTTTACTCCATCTTTTTCTTATAATTTAAATTTTGAATTATTGAATTTATTGTAATTTACTATTTATTAATAATATGAATATTTTATAGTATTATTATATATAAAATATTTTTTAATTTGTGTGTTTTTTTAGTTAAGTTAATTGATATGTTTAGTTTTTATAAATTTTAATATAATTATTTATAATTATTAATGGAATAATATATATTTTAATCTATTAATATTTTTAATAATAGTTATAAATTAAATTTTAATATTAAAGATTGAAATTTATTTTAAAAGTAATTATGTTTTTTTTTTAATTAAATTGACTAATTGAAAAAAATTCATATAAATATAAGTGATATTTTTTTTGACTATTTAGTATTAGTAAGTTATGATATTATTATTTTTTTACTATTTAGTATTAGTAAGTTATGATATTAATCTATAATCATGTAACAAACCTTATTTACAAATTAAGAATTTCTATAAAAAATTGAAAATAAATCTCTATAATTAAATTTTTTATTATATCTATATATATATATATATATATATAGTTTTTTAACCATCAATAATAATAACAATACTTAAAAATAAAATTCTAGTTTAATTATTTTTATATTTTTTCATAAATTTCATCATATAAGTGATTTAATGTTTATTTGTATTTATTTGACATTAATAAAATATGTTATGTATAATAAAAAAAATTCTATGTTTAACAATTAATATTAGGCTTTATTAAAATATTTTATGTATAACATATACATATATATATACACACACACACACACACATATATATATATATAACAATTAATTAATTAATTAGTTGTTTCTTTCTAGCCGTTTGATTGAGGGGTTTCTCTAATTAATTTGTTGCTATGATCTGGTTTTTCATCTTGTCCTCACAATGAACCACACTTACACATCAACAAATGAATTTTGATGTAATTATCGCCAAAAGCTTTTCTTAGAAACTTATTATGAATCACAGAAGCCTCAATTCAATAATTAAGTCTAATCATAACATCGACATAAATATAAACGTTGTTTATCTCCATATCTTCTATCGCTTAAAACATTTACTCCACTCCTTATTTGTAGCCATATGTTAAGACTAAGACATCTTTTGGTTATCTTGTTCCTTATTTTCATGAGAATTTGATTCAAAACAAAAGCATTTACTCCATTCCTTATTTGTAGCCAGATGTTAGGACTTTGAGTCTTTTGGTTATCTTGTTCCTTATTTTCATGAGAATTTGATTGAGTTGAATTAATATATAACATTATATGTTTAATAGTATAATTTTAAATATTATTATGACGATGATAATAATTATGATAATAAATACTTTTAAAATATATATAGTTTATTATACTTTAAAAACGTAAGAGATTAATTGGAATTTTTTAACATTTTATTTAAATGCTAGAAAGGAAGTGAGAGAACCATTCTTAGATCACTATAATTTTGTTTACTTAAAAGGACAAGAAGGTTTGTAGTGTGACAAATCTTTTGAAATTTCGATGGAATGTGAGTATAAGATAGACAATATAAGAGAAAGTGCTTTTCATCTTCAACCCTTTTAGGATTGCACATGTGATTGATTCTTTCATCCCATAGTGTTTTGGGAATTGACCAACACCCAATGTCACTGTGATGAGAATTAGTTCTTATCTTGGCAATGCTAATCTTCTTCTTAACACTAGTCAAGATAGAAAGGTAAATTTGATTATTGAGATTGGGGTTGATCACCTCCTTATAATATCTTAGTTTCCTTTTTTCCTCTAACTCTTTATCGCCCCACAATTTCTCCTTAAATTTGAAAGTAATAATAATATTAATATTACCTGGATCTTGCAAGATGTTTTCCTCCTTATTGGCCAATGGTCTAGCCAAGATTAGACATCCTTATGCCACCCTTGCTTAAGTCGAAGGTGAGCACTTCTTTATTTTGAAGGCAGAGAAGAAATTTTAAAATTATATTAAAAAACATTAAATAACATATTTTACTATTTATCATTTACATATGTATCTACATAACATGTTTCATATAATATGAGAGATAATGTGAGCATGCACATGTATTTTCCCTTAACAAATCAACCATTGTTTTGCTAGGAATGCCAATATTTTTAAGACAAGATGGGTTGTTTGAATTGTTGGGAGTTAAGTCATATGCTCTTTTGACTTAGGTTTAAATATCTAATGAAACTTTATTTTGCTATGATAAGGTTTGAAGAGCAGATACCTTCCTAAGTGAGATCCCTCTTGTGGGTGTGTCTCTAGACGTTTTGGTCCTTGCTAAGTCATAAGTTTCCTACTAAATGCTAGCTTGAAGGTTGTTGGCGCTCTAATGTTTGTAGTGGTAGCGTTGTGATTTAACCTAGGCCCCACTTAGGTAATCACAACAAATTATCAATCCCCCTTCATATTAAAAATTGTGAATGCCAATACATTAACATAAAAATTATGATATGTTGAGAAATTTGATAATGTAAATAAAATTCTTTTACTTAAAAAAATAAAAGTGTGCATAATTATTTCACCAAATTTACCTAATATTTTTGAAAACTCAACAAATTTTATATTACCTCATTAGATGTCCTAATCACTCATAAACCCAATTTCTTACTTTCCTACCAAACTTTTCATAAAAACCCTCCTGCAAAAAGATATCTTCATTTCTAATTTTACCGTAACATTGCTAAACAATTTATTATCCAGAAAACTCGTATATCTATAACTATTCAAAATTTAAAACTAACATCAATAATAATAATAATAATAATAAAATATCTTACCAATTTCCTCCAAACTACTATATATTATATAATAATAAAATACCTTGCCAATTTCCTCCAAACTACTATATATTATATTTATAAAATAAATCATTCCTTATTTCAAGGAAAAAATTATTTTAAATAATCAACTTATAATACTCTTATAATAATAAAAAAAATAATAATAAAATACCTTGCCAATTTCCTCCAAACTACTATATATTATATTTATAAAATAAATCATTCCTTATTTAAAGGAAAGAATTATTTTAAATAATCAACTTATAATACTCTTAAAAAGGCAAATAAAAAGTGTATTCTCTTAATTCACTCCAAATTTATGCCTAACTCTAACCACTTTAACATTTATATTTCTGTAACATCTTTGGAGGAGGACTACCACCGTGGTCAACCACGAAACCAAGAAATCAATTAATATTTTATGCGCAAAAAAATTCTCACAAACACCTATCATATCAATATATTAAATGATATTGATATAAAGGGTATTTTTTTAACCATGCATATTTTTAAAACTGCGTAGCAAATCTAAACCAAATCTACACAATGTTCCATTTTTTTTTGGATATTTGTTCCTTTAGAAATTAAACATAACTTTATAATTATTATGATACTGAGATATATTTTATCCATCATGGTTTTTAATAATATTTTTTCAATCATTATAATATATTTATTTAATTCTTAAAAATAGTTGAATATATTTGTAATAAAATTTAAATATTATAATTTATATGTTTCTATTTGGTTTATAGATTTTGGAAATTAGTAATTACTACATTCATAGAATAGGTGTATTAAATAATTATTTTAATCTAATCATAAATCTTGAAAATATAAAAAAAGTAAGTCATAATTTTTTAATTGCAAAATATTTTTACAATGAAAAGTTTACTATTCTCTATATATAAAATAAATTTATAGATTATTTATTATACTAATTAGGAATAGTTGGATATATTTGTTTTTATAATGAAATTAATTTTGAAAATTTATATATTAATAAATTTTATTTATTTATTTTTATGTTTATATTTATTTTTAAATTTCTTTTTTGATTTTGGTTATATTAGGGTAAATCCACATTATATTGGCAGTAGAAGATGTTATAAGATGAGTATTAAAGGAGAAACATAGGGAAATGAATGACATAATTTCTTTTGTGAATGATATCGAGAGGGCACAATGGTAACAACAATCATGTCACACATAGAGAAACACATCCAATGTTGGTAACAACAATCATGTCTCGAGAGAGTGTATGCTTGCTTGGCACACATAGAGAAACATATCCAATGTGAATTCAAGGTAGCTGGAATTATTTCGAAGGACCTTGCTCCAGTGACAACTTGACTTGGATGTTAAGTTGTTCTTCTATTGTAGCATGTCGTCTCATTATCATATGATTGTTGTTTCGTTTATTTTTGTTAAAACTCATTATCTTTTTATATGGATCAACATATCTAGTTTCCCTCGTGGTGGACTAAGGTTGGTATATATATATATTGGATGGATGGATGTATTATTTAAGATTTTTGATTTAATAGTTTAAAATCGATTTATAATTTATTAAAAATATTCACTTAATTTCAAAATGTTAAAAAATCATAATTCTTTTAATTATAAAATTTAGTCATTATTTTTTAAGAAAAATCTAAGAAGTTTGTTTAAAGGGATCACATCCTGCCAATTTATCACCAAAACCTAACATCGAGAGTGTTGAGGAGAATTGACCTTGTGATCTCCCATTTACAAGGTGATTTAACAAAAAAAAACTCAACTAATTAAACTAACACTCCAAACTTAGTCATTAATTTAATTGAGAAATAAAAAAATTCAATTTCTTTATGGTTAATTAAAATTACTATACTAAATAAATTAAAAAATATTTTTTAATACATTTAATATTTTAAAATTTCAATATTAATATCATTTTAAAATAAATCAAAATTTTTAAATACAAAGCTATTATTTATTATGTGAAATTATAATTTATTATCTTAATTCATGTCAATTTATAGATTTAGGATTAGACGTAGGAACAAAATTGTTAAAAAAACACACTAATTCAAGTGGAGGTTTGCCCTGTCCAAACCACATTTTCTGTTAAATTAGAAAAACCTATCTGAAATTTGAAATTTGTTTAAAGGAAAATGTCTTATTACAATTTGATTATAATTCACTACTATCATAAATATAGAAAAACAAAAAACATAAAATAAGGAATAAGCTTTAAGTGTTATGGATAAGAGAACTTTTCTCTACAAAGATTTCCATGATGGTATTTTATTACAATTTGATTATAATTCACTACTATCATAAATATATAAAAGCAAAAAACATAAAATAAGGAATAGCTTTAAGTGTTATGGATAAGAGGACTTTCCTCTACAAATATTTCCATGATGGTATTTTACTTAGCCTGTATGTATTGTTACTTGTTAATATGGAAGATTGGTATGTAATCATTTATGAGATCTACAAAAGTTTGAATGATGATTTTTTTCTTAGCTTTTACATGTATTGTTATGGTTAGTTATGGGAGATTGGTATGTAATCACTATAAGATCTGTAAAGGTCCCTAAGTCTTGGGAGCCTTTTGTTTGGCTATTTTTTTTACTTTTTCATCAATTAGAGTTATTATGATGCTAATTCCAAATACTCCTTTGCACACTATTTTAAATTTTCCTTGAAAAATATGAATTGTGTGATAAATGTTTTGGAGTTTCAATTTGGCTAATTCCACATCTTAAGTGACCAATGACTTGGTCATCTAATACATTTCTAATTGGTAAAAGTACTAAATGTCACAAGTGTAAGAATAAAGCGAATTAATCACCCAACCTCTTTGCTCTAATTTCCTTGCAAACTTAGATAACAATATAGATCTATCTTACATACGAATCTAACATGAGTCGAGAGGGATCCAATTTCTTCGCATGCAAATTTAAATGTTTTGTATAGTTATTATTATTATTCTAGATTTTTAATTTTTTTTTGCTAATATGAACAAAATTTAAACTTTGATAAGAGACAAACAAAATTACACATCATAGTGGGCTATTTCCTTCCTTCCACACCTAACCTAAATACAAAGACGTTTCCTTCTCCACCTCCACCTCCACCTTAACCGACTCAACTTTATTATATCTCTTTTCCTTAATCAAGTTATGTTTTTATTGCTCACTAAAACCATTTACAAATTTTCCATTATCATAATTTAATTATTTACTATTTACGTTTATACACAATCATCACACACGCTTATGATTTTGTTCATAACCAATAAACTAGTAACATAGGACACTTTTGGTCAAAAAGGCAGTCAAATAAATAAAACAAATAAAAATAAAAACCACTATTTTATAGCTAAGAAATTTATTTTATTCACCCTTTTGTATTTATCAAAAGAATGGAAGCGGAAAAAGCGCCCACATTCTTACCCGTGCATCTGAATCATAACGAATCAACTTACTCACATTTCCATGACGCTTTTTCGGTAAAAGTAGTTCGTGCTAACGGCGTTAAGTGGTCTCCGTTAGTACTAACGTCGTTTACTGCACGCCCACAGAAAACCGGCATGGTAAGTAACGGATAATGTGTCAATGTCGGTCACGTCCATACCGTGCAGATTAAACCACGCAAGCGTAAAGAACCTGCAACTCAGACCCTTTAATAAATAAAGTACGAGTTTTCTGCCGTCAGATAAACAATAGATGCACGATATTTAATGACACCCACACTTTTTGTCAATTAGCACGGCGGAGACCACCGTCAACATAAATGTCGGGTAACGTACAAAGATAACTTACAACCGTGATGTTAAAACCACACGCTACTTGACGGTGAAGATTGATTTTTAGCCACCGAATTCCGATGCGTGGGATTAGCTGCAGGGGGGTTAACGTCTCGTACTCGTTTCTATTGGTGGGGCAGTCGACGGTCATGATGAAAAATAAGCCCCGTGTTGGTCCGTCGATGGGGTTGTAGCTGCCCACGATTTAATACCACCGACCCTACGTCAGATCAGAATGATAGCGATGGTCCAGATGTCGAACGCTATATATAGTGTCCATATGATGGCAGAAAGATGCACAAGGTTTAACGATTTCGCGGAAAACGCACCCTCTTAATTGAGGCCAGCGGATTACAAATCTCTGTGCGTGCCTGCCAAGAAGGTTGGAGTACCGGTTGCCAAGAAAATGGATCCACATTTTATTCATAACCCGAAATTTATTGCGTGGAGAGGATTCTCCAGGCTAATTTGGGCCTGGAGTGGCTAATTTTTGATCTAATTTTTGATTATTTAAGGTCAGAAGGCATCGATCGATTGAGGCCTCTGAAACAAAAAAAATGGCGCAGGCGCGATCAGGCAGAAGCAGCAGCATTGGCAAGCAGGTGAGCCACCAACAGGCAACGCACCGGCTCAGACAGCGAGTAATCGGAGCAATCAACAAGTTATCAGATCGAGACACATACACGATTGCTTCAGCAGAGCTCGAAAGCGTTGCTCGGAGCTTGAATTCGGATGGCTTTTCCCCCTTCTTGTCGTGTCTCTATGACACCGACTCTCAGCAGAAGAGCACTGTGAGGAAAGAATGCGTGAAGCTCTTCGCCACGATGGCCGATGCCCACGGCGATTCGTTGTCGCCCCACCTGTTAAGAATGGTGGGCAATGTTGTCCGTCGCCTGAAGGACCCCGATTCCAATGTCCGCGATGCCTGCGTGGATGCAATCGGCGTCATGGCGTCGAGGATCACAAACTCGAATTCGTCGATTTCTGCGTTTGTGAAGCCTTTCTGGGAAGCTATCGGTGAGCAGAATCGTTATTTGCAGGTCGGCTCTGCGTTGTGCCTGTCGAGAGCTATTGACAACTCTGCGGATCCTCAGTTGCCGGGGCTTCTTCAGAGGCTTCTGCCGAGGATTGTGAAGCTTCTGGGGAATCCGAACTTTATGGGGAAAGCGGCGTTGTTGTCTTTGGTTGGCAGTGTAATAGAGGCCGGAGGGGCGTCGACGCAACAGGCGTTGAGTGTTCTTATTCCGTCGATGCAAGAGGCGTTGCGGAGTAACGATTGGGCCACCAGAAGGGCTGCATCGGATGCTTTCTGTCGCATGGCATCGAACATTGGGCCTCCTCTGCTTTCGCCTTTCAAGTCATCCTGCATTGCTTCTCTTGAATCCTGTCGATTTGATAAGGTTGGCATATATTTAAGCTCTTCTCTTGCTTTAATTGTTTATGCCACGGGCTGCTCAATTTTGTTGAGATTGTCATCGATCATGTGTCTCCCCTTTCATTCTGGTTTGAGCTGATGCAATGTTTAAATTGTTACTAATTTTTATTTTTATTTTTTATTTTTGGTTTCTTGTGATGGAAAGATTTGTAGAATGAATTGTATTTGTTGTCTATTCAGCTGGTTTGGTTTTTGTTTTTTTTGTTTTGTTTTTTTCTTTCTTTTAGACTTTAGGCTTCATGTGCTGAGACGAAGTTGAAGTATTCCAACATTTTTAATCCCGCAAGATCCAAAATGAACTAGAAAATTTCAAAACTGATAGGATGTTTAGAAGGGGATTATTTTTCTCATAAGTTCTGGAAAATGATTATATTCTGACATTATTTTAAGGCAGCTACTGTAAAAATATTCCAACAAGTGTAATGCAGCTACTGTAAAAGTTTTAAGGCAGCTACTGTAGCAATATTCCAACAAGTGTAATGCAGCTACTGTAAAAGTTTTAAGGCAGCTACTGTAGCAATATTCCAACAAGTGTAATGCCGCTACCGTAAAAATCTTCCAACAAGTGTAAGGCAGCTTCTTCAAAAGTCTTCCAACAATTGTGGGAGAACTTATGGCATACATTTATCCAATTCAGACATTGGTAAGTTTCCAATCAGTGCTAAACCAATGTCTGATGCTGTGTTTGCATAGCAAAATCACTTACTGATCATTGTTGAATTTTCTTTTCCGGGCAGCGATTAGAAATTGACCATTATGTCCAACATTTATCTAATTCAGTCATTGGTGATTTTTCAATCAATGCTGGACCGATGTCTGATCTGGTGTTCATATAGCAAATCACTTTCCACTCATTGTTGAAGCCAATCTCTGATCTGGTGTTCATAAGCAAATCACTTTCCTCTCATTGTTGTTTTTCTGGCAATGGTCGGAAAGTCTCTGTTATGTCCGACATCTATCTGATACAGCCATTGGACATTTTCTGATCAATGCAGGAATAATGTCTGATGCTGTGTTCACATAGTAAATCACTTTGCGATCATTGTTGGATTTTTCTTTTTTCAGGAAATGATCAGAAAGTAACTGTTATGTCTGAAAGCTATCTAATCTAAACATTGTCTGTTTTCCTTTCAATACTGGACCAATGTTTGATGCAGTGTTCACATAGAAAATCACTTTCCGATCAGATTTTCTTTTTAATGCAATGGTTAGAAAACTGACCATTGTTCTTGTTCTAAATCTGATTACTGCTGAAAGTGGTTTTGCTATCTTTTATTTAACAGTTTGTTTTGTAATGGACATTCACTTTTCTGGCAAAGTGAGCAATATCAGAATCAGATCAATGTTAAGCACGAGTTCTTCCACACTTAGGTGAGAAAACTTTTAGTAGCTGCAGTAAAATAATATTTAGAGAAAATCTATTTTCTAGAATTTCTTGGAGAAATAATTCCTGTCAAAACACCGCATGAATCTGATAGATGGTAGACATAAGTTTTCCAGCACTTATCAGAAAATTCTATGGTAGCTGATTTAAAATAGTGTCTGAAAACAATTATTTTCTGAAATCTCACAAAATAACCCCTATATGAACACCCTATCAGACATTGGCCTTTTCTGATCAATGATGGAAAAGTGAATGCGAATTTCAAAACAAAACATACAAATAAAAATTTGAAAACTATTGCAGTATTGCAGGCTGCAGCATCTTTTATCCCACAAACACCAAAATGAGCGAGAAAGTTTCATAACCGAACTTTAAACAAAATCTTAAAAACTCGACAATCTTGACAATCTTGGCACTAGGAGACAAAAGTCATGGTAGTTGGATTGACATCGAAGGAGTCAGGAAGAGGCCTGCTCTACTAGAAAATTATCTTCCTATCTTGGATTAAACTCAATCCGAAGAGTTGAAGTGTTGTAACATATTTTATCCCACAAAAACCAAAATGAGTTAGGAAATTTCATAGCCGAGAAACGGAAACAAAATTTTAAGACCCAACGTCTTTGATCAATTCTCAAATCAAATTCAATTTTGAATCCAAGAGAAGAGGAAGATACCTAACTTAAAAAATACCAAAGATAAACACAAACAATTGGAGCTATGGAGTTGCCTACTTTCTCTTGGACCTCCTCTTCCCATAGGAGCCCAGGGTGATTAACTGGTCACTCTTTCATTCATTCTATCTATGTAAATACACTTTTCTGCCATTCATTTTAAATAATTAGGGAAGCAGGCAATGAGTCTAGAACAGCTTCTCTACTCGATGGGCCCACAACAGATATGAACAATGAAGTTGTTGTGTTACCTTCCATCCATTATCTAATATAGTGATTAAACTGAACCTTTTTACAACAAAA
This sequence comes from Pinus tabuliformis, assembly GCA_031772625.1. Lineage (NCBI taxonomy): Eukaryota > Viridiplantae > Streptophyta > Pinopsida > Pinales > Pinaceae > Pinus > Pinus tabuliformis. The sequence goes on from CM062811.1 coordinate 851,061,581, forward strand.
TCAAAACCTTAATTAGAAAACCAATATTTTTGATGAATTCTCAGACTAAATTCAATTATGATTCTGAGAGAAGAGGTCCCTAAAGACCAGGTAGATCTCTAACTTAAAAAAATTAAAGATAAACATAAACAATTAGAGCTATAGAGTTGCTTATTTTCTCCATGACCTCCTCTTGACAGAGTTGAAGTGTTAGTTATGACAGTCTTGCCAAAACTAGGGGGGATGGCGAGACTTGAATTTTAGGATGCTGGGTGACTGAATTTTGGGATGCTGGGTGACTGGATTTAGGAAGAGGCCTGCTCTACCAGAACTAGGACCTATTTTCGATTTTTTTTTCCTATCTTGGATTAAAATCAGTAATCAATCTGAGAAGTTGAAGTATTGCATCATCTGTTATCTCACACAAACCAAAATTCTCAGATCAATTCTCAATTTAAATTCAGTTTTAATTTTAAGAGATGAGGTCCTATAGAACAGTTAGATCAATTGGAGCTACATAGTTGCCTATTTACTCTGTTATTCCAAGATGTGAAGTGTTAGATTTGGAAATCTTGCGCAAAGTCACACTAGCGGGGTTGAATTCCAGGACCCAGGAACTCAGGAAGAGGTCTTCTCTCTAGAATTGGGCCCTCGTCTTCTATGTTTTCAAAATGGAACACAAAAAGAAAACCTTGCCACACAATCTTACCAAGATATCTTTGGATGAGGTGGAAGAGATCCGATCCATAAGGGCATTGACAATTGGCCAGAGTCCTTTGAAACAGGAGATCAAAGCATCTTCGTTCTAGGATTTGATGTTAGTCCAGGCCTTTTTAGATGAGATTTTCAGAATCAGGATTGAATCCATATTCTCTGCATAAGATAGATAAGATAATATAATAGTATTAATGTCCAATGAATGATCAAATAAGTAGGTCAATGGGACTGGAAAGCCAATCCAGTGCCAGTAAATAGTGGGAGTGCAATAGCAGCAACTAAGGTAATATTAACAAAGACAAATAAAAGTCAAAGTAGCTAGCTAAAAGAAAATGTAAAGATTACATGAAAATGAAGAATGCTAAAACCAAATAAGGCTATGCTCAGTGCAACAGAGAAGATGTCAAGGCCTGCTGTGAATCTTCCTGCCTGTGGTCGAGGGTCAGTGGAAGATTTCTCAACATCCTTGAAGGACCTCCTATTTTAGGAGGCATGACCTGGATACAGGGCTTGGCTCCGCAATATAATCCTATTTGCACCTTGGCTCTTCCTGCTCCTTGTAGGGATGTCATTAGATTATTATCATCATTGTTATTATTTTATTATGGTTGAATAGATGTTGTTTTCTGAGTATTTGTTTTGAGTTTTTCATGCTCAGTGGCATCTGGAACTTCTTATCATGGCCAATATCTGTAATTTCTACTTCAGAGCTGGAAATGTAGTTTAGGTTTTTATTGTTACTTCCCTTTGTTGCTCTGGTTTTCTTGTTTTAAACTGGGCATTTGAAATTCTTGAATTAGGTCAAACCAGTTCGTGATTCTGTCATTCAGACTTTACAAGCTTGGAGGAGCATTCCAGATTCTGATGGGCATTTACCATCACCTGAATCTTTTGTAAAAGGTAAATCATTGAATTCCCCAAGCAATTTTTCATATAGCTTGTTGTGATGTGGTACAGATTTTCCCAGCAGGGATTATCCAGTATTCTTGTATTTGAACACATTTTTTTGGTTTTGCTAATAGGAACATAAACTTTTTGAAGGTAGTTTGGTTGTGAATTTCTATTATGTTAATCTTTCGTAATCTTTTCATGAATTGTTTGCCTGCAGTGTTTGTCCTTTTATTGTGGTCATATTGCTTTCTTGAAGTAGCTTTTTATCAGGATTTTGTCGCATGTATTTTCTTGATGACCATAGAATATCTAGGTGTATGTAGATTTTGTGTTGATAGTTCTATTCTTTTTGGAGATATTATTATGTAATTTGTTGAGATTATTAAGTTAAAACTTAAGATGTTTCCTTGACCTTATGTTGTAGTAGTTCCAGTCCTTTCTTTTCAGTAATATTCCTGAGATTGTGTATTTTGTAACAGTTAAGTTCATCTTCAAGGTTGCTTTCCTGTAATTTTCCAATGTTTTTTGGTAGACATAAGTTGTTATATTGCTTTGCAAATGGATACTTTTATCAACATTTTGGGGTTTACAGATTTTCTGATGCATTGGGTTTTAAACCTTTTGGAAGAAGATATGTTTACAATTTTTGGGACATTTTTGTCATATTACATGTTTTTTTTTTCTATATATATATATATTTTATTTATTTATTTATTTTCTGTTAGTCAGATTACCATAGCAATTTGATTAAGTGTGATTTGCTAGTGGCTGATCTTCCTCTTCTTTCTTATAGATATATACAAATTGGTTTAGCAAAAAGGTTGCAACTATTGCTGTCAAGTCACAATGATTAGGATTCACCTTTATTTTTTAGATATCAATGCTTGTTCTTATTTGAGCAGTTTGCTTACAATTTGCAGAAAATATGTATGCTGGCCATTTATCAGTGGGTCTCAAGCCTTCCCATTCTTATAAGCCTGCTTCTGTATCTTTGACAAAAAATAATTTTGTTGTCAGTAGATCTCCATCTGATACCATTTCTATTAGTAGCACAGAAAAAAGAACTCATCCTCACAGAAAGACAAATCCCTCATTCCCAAATAGGAAGGTAAATGATTAAAGTTTGAGGTAAACATTCCCCAAGTCCAACCAAAAACAAGTTTTTTTTGGTGAAGATTTTGCCAAAAGTTACAATACAAATGCCCCCACTAAAGGGAGGGATAGGAGAGATTCAAATTCAAATATTGGGGGATATCAAGACTCAACAACAGTAGAAAAGATGGAGATTCCCAGACTTCAGATGTTGACGAAATGTATCATGATCGACCAAACCTCAGGTGTAAAGCATCATACGGATTGCTGCTCCAATGAGCAGCAAAAAACCAACACTACAAGCACCGATGGTTATACAAATCAATGCAATAATCATGATGCAAATGATGTGGCTCTGATTCAGAAACAAAATTTTCAGATAAAAAACTATCAATCCAGCTTGTTGGAGCTTATTAAGGTATCTTATTATACACTTGATTTTCAGATTAAAGATCCTTTCAGTTGGGAGATGTTCAAAGTTACAACCAATACAAGTATCATTTTGAAACCTAGTCAACTGCTAGTCTCCAAAATGTTTTCCAACATCAGGCATTGCTCCTCAGTTTATATCTGATTTCCTTTCAATCAGAGGTGAACAATGGTCATGACTGTCAATTCTCATGCTTGCTGAATGTGTTTTATTTGCAGTTTTTGAAAATAGATGATGACAAATTAGTTCACTCAGTTCTCAGTCAAAATGTAGATATCACAGCAGCAGGATTGTATGGTATATTGAAATTGTGGATGCATGATTTCAGTGTACAATTTGAATCTATGTTTAGCAAAAATGTCCATTGTCATCACATGGATTTTAAGCACATGTTGCACAGTACTTTTATTTTAAATTGCAGGCCTATCTTTTCAGTCATTTTCACTGTAAGCTAACCTTGCATTTGTTTTGTGGTTCTTGCTTTTGGTTTAGTAACATTCTTTCTCATGTTGGTAATATACCACATGCTCTTACCACCCAAAATTAAGTAGAGTGGCAAATGGGGGCTACAGACGTTATTGCACTAACCTCACCTTGCAACTTTCTAGTAACCCTCCATATACTGGCATGTTTTAGCCTTTCTATCCTCCTGGATGATGTCTAGCAGATCTTTTTCACCATTCTGCATTATGTTTGTTTTGAAGCTCCCTTTTCTCTTGTTCTGCATACAATATGATTATGCTTCTTTCTGGATCTAACGATCCATCATTGCATTATGTCTCATCATTATGCATGAGTTGGCTTGCAAGTCGCACAAGAAAGAGGTTTCACATCATCTGTTCAATCATTACTCAACATGTTTCGTCCTTCACATCCTGTGACCTGTGTTCTTTATTGATATAGCTTGAAAGATCTTGCGTGTTGCCTTGTTTTGAATGTTTATCTGTTCACATAGTTTTTCGGGAACATCTTCTATTAAGTTTTTGGCTCTTCTTTCCATAGAATACGAGGACAGCATTTATGTTCTGATGATATGTTCATCCCTCATTGCTTCCTTAAGATAGTTTCCACCAATGCAGACTATACAATTCTTTAATAGCAGCCAATATTGTATCTTGTATGTGAGTGCATACCATGACACTGATGGCAAACCTTTGAAAATAGAAATGCACTATCACTGTTGTAGTTAGAGTTTTGTGAAATGCACCTTTACCTAATTTCTTTTGCAGTCTCTTGTCTTTGAAATCTCTGGTAATTGACAACTTTTTTATTTTGTGCCAGAATTTTATAGGAAGCTCACAAGAAGGTATGCGATCCTTAGAATCAAGGGTTCATGGTTTAGAATGGATTGTTGATGAAATGGCTCAGGATCTAGTTGTATCTATAGGTAGGCTGTCTAATTCTAGTATTGAAGGTGGCAGGTTAAAGTACATGTTGTAAGTTCTCTGGTACAAATTTTAAGCTCCAAGTTTTGGAGGAAAAGTTATGGAAGATATGTAGCCATAAGAATTGCAACATCTGATGTGTCATCCTTGAGTAAATTTGGAGGAACAACAGATAACCCAGATAATAGAGGCATAAAGGCATGCATGGTGGTTTTATAGTGAACCCCTTGGCAGATATTAGAGGGGCTTCAAGGAAAGAGAGTATCGAGTCTATTTCAAACAGCTCTCAGAAGCCTATATTAGAG